>JACXSJ010000420.1:0-152719 GCA_014851325.1 Pentalonia nigronervosa
ATTTTGAATTATTTAAATGCAAATTATAGCTTACATAATAATGATATCAAAAATCGAGCTTTGATCCGACCTACAAAATGTTCTCTTATTTAAAATTAAAAAAAAATTAACAAAATCCGACTATTCTACAGGGCGTGAGAGTTTTTCCTGTAAGACGTGTTTTTGTACTAAAAACGCAGCGGTTCCAACCCCCTTAACAGAAATTATATCTTAAAATACACTTAGTTACATAGACTGACAGACCGTCTTCGCTCAGTATTGTTTTACGTATACAATAGTTTATATCATTGAATACAAATTTAACATATCCATGAAAGTGACCCACTCGACACCTATACTGTGTACAGCGGTATCCACTTGCTGATCTTTTTTTTTCATGTTTTACAAAATACATCTGCTAGCGAACGACCGTGTTCCCTTTCCAATTTTTTTTTTATTTATTTAACTTTAATTAATTTACCTTAATACTTTTTAAATTCTTTCTTCCTAACTATAAGTACAGTATATACTACCGATATAATTTGATTTTATTTTTGCTTTTAAAATGAATATGCTTGTGGTTGCCTATTTCCCATGTTATTATTATTATCTCTAATGTTATATAATTTATATAAGTTTTTGGTTTTTAAAACTTTGAATTACATTTCAAAAATTCTTAATATCATGTTTTTGACTAATCAAAATTAAACAATTTTATAGCTCATTACGAGGAATAATGTAATCATGTTTGTCATCCTATCCCTAATGGATTTTCCCGAAAATAAGAGTAATTCTTTTAAATTTTCGAATGGTACAGTAACAACTATACAATAATATTTGAATTTAAAAATACATAAATTCAGAGAAAAAATTGAATTGAACAAAATTGAAATGGGGTATTTCATATTTCGAAGTTGGTACAATGAAATTTTTCATTAGGTTCCAATTTCAGCAATTATTCCACGAGATTAAATTTGTACTGTTATCACGAAGTCGAACTGCCCGATACGGCGATGCCGGCTTGTTTGCCGTTGACATTTGGGACTTGGCAGTTAATACTTTTAATAATTATCTTTAACTGGTATAATGTCATTTCACTATTTACCATTTGGTTATTGGCTGTTGCATTTATGGCACGTGTCTCATTTATAGTCATTTCAGTATTTCACATTACTCATTATTGTTTCCGTGCTCCATCTTCTATTATGAACAATGAATTCAATTCTTAGAAAGCGGGATTTTGTCAGTGATGTAAATAGCAATAATTACTAAATATTTCAGTACTGTTGAGGCGTTGACAATATTTGTATGTTATGTATGTACACTGTTTTTTCCAATAACTGCAGTTCGTCACGTAAATAAATAATAATAGATTATTTCATTATCAATTAAAACCGTACGTTGTGAGTCTTGTACTTTTGTCTCTTGTGTACTGTACTGTATGGTTGTGACAATGGAACACTCCTATTGTACTTCAAATTTGGTCATTGTGTAGTGTGTACACAACGTAATTTTAGTATGAAGATCGTTTAAACTTCTTCACTGTGCTGCTCGTGATGAATTTCATACCTCAATAGCATACCCGAAACAGCATTTTAAATTCTTATACCACGCTCCAGGTACTCGTGGGGTCATGGCGTCCATGTTGAACAACATCTGGAGTTGGGTGACCGGGAAACCCGAAGTGCTTGAGCTGCCTAATAATATTTTTTTTGAAAAAGATGTGACAGCGAATAATGACTTTTGGGTAAGATCTATCGCCGTACAAAATTACTCATTGGTATATTACCCGTGTATGTGCACCCCTGCCAATACATTACTGTTTTGTGTTTAGATATCGTGCATTTTGAACCCATCATTGGAAATCAGATATGTGAATGGTATAGTGACAAAGATATTGGACACTGACAAATGTCTCATTGACAACAAATACTATTATCAGCCAAAAACTGAAAAAGAAATTCGGAACTTCCCATACATTGAACTCAACAGTCCTGTCAGGATATCTCTCTACAAGGAAAAAAACTCTGACAATGTGGAATGGAGGGTTGCAAGTTGTTTCCTATCCAAAGATAGCCCTCGTCATCAAGCCAATATGTATGTTCTGTAACTATGTTCCAAAAGTTAAATCTCCTACAACATTTGTTAATCGTTTTATTAATTAATAAAATATCTTTAGAATCAGAGCTAATGAGTCTGTCCGTGTTCTCCTTGATGACAATGAACCAACATCCCAAGTTGATATTATCGATGATGATGATGACGAAAATCAAATGACAATTGAAGTGTTGGGGGACATGCCTAAAATAATTGGTTTTGAACAGGAATCAATAATACAGGTATTAATATTCAATTTATCTTTTATGAACATGGTTATTATATTATTAAATTAAAAATTTTATTATTTTACATATATTTAAGTAAAAAGAAATTATAATGTTGATCTAAGATAGTATATTAAAATATATATTTCACTTTACATTTTAGATATTATTTAGAAATAACAGTTATGTTGAAGAGAAAAAATTAAATGATTATCAAACCATGCAAGGAAATAAAGTACAATTGTCAATTGTTAATAAAAAGAAATTGCCTATAATAATTGGAGTGCAGTCAGAATATATTTTTGATATAATTCTTAAAGGAAAGTATGTTTATTATCCATGTACATGCTTGTGTTGCAATAACCATGAACTAAAAATAATAGTAAACAAATGTTAATATATTTTCTTGTTCTTTTTCAAGGTATTTAGGAAAGTCTACTGAAAAAGTTGAATTTATTTTTAAAGATATTACTTACAAAGTAGGCATAAACATTGATGTTACTGATTCAAGAGTAATTATTCCTAGTAATTCATGTTTTTATTCTAAGAAAGACATTGATATGCAGTAAGTATTAGTATTTAAAAAATAAAGTTGGTAAGTGGGTACTGCTTTGCTATATAGTAGGTGTCTAGAAGTCGCTGTAATGGATGTGTTTAATTTGAATTCAATGATGTAAAATCATTGTATACGAAAAACGATTCTGAGTGAAGACTGTCAGTCTATATTACTTAGTATATTTTAAAGGTATTATTGCTATTGAAATAATTAATTTTACTATTAATAATACAGTAGATTGAATTAATT
The DNA here is from genome assembly GCA_014851325.1 of Pentalonia nigronervosa. Taxonomy (NCBI): domain Eukaryota; kingdom Metazoa; phylum Arthropoda; class Insecta; order Hemiptera; family Aphididae; genus Pentalonia; species Pentalonia nigronervosa. The sequence goes on from JACXSJ010000420.1 coordinate 3,109, forward strand.
TTCGTGATTTTTACATATTTTGTTGAAATATTAACTTTAGATGCTTGTAGAAAACTATTAGAGACTTACACTCAAATTTTTTTTTTAATTTTCACTTACAACAAATTGTCATTGTATTATATTTTCAATTTTTTTAATTGATTAAAAAAAAATTTTATCAACATTAAAAAAAAATAAACCAGAAAATTGATTATGTCTATAAATAGCTTAAAAAAAGTCAAAATATATTGAATATTTAATTGTGTGTAGAAATTGCTTATATAAACATTTTGTGAAAATTTCATATATCTACTGTGATTATATTTGTCGTTGCACCAAAACAAAAAAATTGGCTTCGTGTAAAAATTCCTGTTTTTTGTAACATGTTTGAAAACTATTAGGAATTTTTTACTTTTGACTTTAATAAGTACTATTTAGATTTAGTTCCCTACCAGAAAAGATGCTGATGAAGAAAATCTGAGCACTTTTACTACCCAAAAATGTAATGATAGACACAAAAAAAGAAGAAAAGACGCATGCCATTGTAAAATCAATACAGTCTTCGCTCCGCTCAGAATCTAAAAATATATTTATCACAAGCTTCTAATTCATTTTATTTAACTATGCAGGAGATTATTTGAGCTGCAGAATGATCCAATAGTTCCTGGTGTTCGAAAAGGCTCTAAGGCACAGTTTCCAACATTTCGTTTATCAAATTGGAATATTCCATCTCAGTTGACGAAATGTTACTGGTCTGAAAATGGAAAATTCAATCAGTAATACAAATTTTATTTAGATTTATATTTTAAAATTTTACGTTAAATTGAGTTATAAGTAGTTATGGAAATAATCAAAACCATTTGAATTAACTTGATTATTTAAAAATAATTTTACTAATCATAATCATAAATATTCGAATGATAAAATAATCAAATGAATATAAATTGTTATGTAAAATATAAATTATTACTAATATTAGTTATTACTTCGAAGCTATAAATAGTTTTGACTGTTGCATACTTGATATTTCAGAATTTTCCATTTAGAGATTATCATTTGATTATTAATATAAACATTATAATAAACTGGTGTAAGTCTTGTTAAATGTTAGTCATATTTTATTCGGTTATTAGTTTATTAATCAATCGATTATTCCCATCACTAGTTATAAGTTTAGGTATGTTTTAGCACCTGATGGCTGACATTTTTAAGTTAAATGGTCTTAGAGCAAGTCTCTTGCCCAAAGGTCAATATTTTTTCTAATAAAATAATATGGAATTATTCCAAATTTTGATCAACAATTGTAATGCTTACATATTAGGCTATAAAATTGTGTAAGCTTTTTAACAAATATTACCTTTAGAGTTATTTATCTAGGAGTTCAAAAATACTTGAAAAACAGATCTTTATATGTATGTGAATATATTCAAACATAATTGTGTATTATTTTTCAACTTGGACTACTCCTGAAATTTAAACATATAAAAACCATTGTTTAAATAAAATTAAACAAAGTAGTATTTACAAATTATTATTTTAATTTTTTAATTTAGAAAATTATTTACTGAAGTTAAAAGTAATATTCAAAAGTTATATCCAGCTGCTTTTGAAGTTCTTACCTACCATAATTACAAAGCAAAATATCATACTCTTTTATTCATGGAAGAAATAGAAGTAAGGATACCTACCTTGTTCATTAACTTTAAAATGTTTATAATTATCAATTAACAGCATTATATTTATATGTAGTATCATCATTTAAGATATAAAATTGATCTTATATAATATATAGTAATTTATTATTCTATTATATGATGCTCCAAAGTTAAAAAATAGCAATTGTAGTTTGCATTAATATTTAAAAATTATTTATTTAATGAAAAATATTGAAAATATTAAAATTATGTATTATTTTAATATTAACCTGTTTTTCCTGTACTTGTATACAGGGTGTTTCACAAAAATTTGACATGAAATAACTTTTGTTATATTCAATATTTAATTTTTTTTTTTTTGTTAAATTTATGGACGTTTATGTTACATATATAATATTAAAAAAATGCTTATTAGTAAAAATAAAATATTTTAAATTTGATAAAAAAATTTTTTTGAAAAATGTAAAATAGGCGTTTATAAATATAATTTTTAGAAAAATTTTGATGGTGAAAATATCCATAAAGTGCTTTTATTTTCTACATATTTTTCAAGTTTTCAGAAATTCTTAGAAAAATAAATCAATAATAGTCATTGTAACTAGTTATCAGTAATAACTGATAGTAGTGATTTATTTTATTACAATAAAGAAGAAAATAATTCAATTTCTAAAAACATCAAAATATTGTAGAAAGTAAACAATTGCATTTTAAGGGATATTTTCACCACCAAAATGTTTTTAAAAATTATATTTAAAAATTGGCTATTTTACATTTTTCAAAAAAAAATTTTATTTTCACTATTAAAAAATAAAAACATTTTTTTTTATTTTATTGCACATGTAGCACAAGTGTCTATAAATTAAAGAAAAAAAAAGAAATATTGAATACAACATAAGTTATTCCATACATCAGATCTTCATGAGACACTTTATATAAATATTTTTTTATTAAATTAACTCTTTGAAATACAAATATATTTATATTTTAGTTTAAATCATATCTAACATGTATAATAATTTATTCAAAGTATATATCTTAATATATATATAATAAATTATGATATATGAAATTAAAACTTTAAAACATTAGCTTAGCGCTTGAATAACAAAGAAACTTGTATGCATTTTTTACTGAGTATTGCATGTTTCAAAATATATTTATGCACAATGAACTGCTTAAACAGTTGTGCAATCTTTTCATTAACTTAGTCATTGCCAAGTGTTAAAAAAATATTAATGAAACACGAGTTAAAAAATTCAATTATTCTTGAAATGAAATACAAATATTAGTAAATACTAGATACAAATTTAAAAAAAAAATGAATTATTAACCTATTTAAAACATAAAATAAATATGTATGTAATAATTAATATTTTACAGTATAACTTGTTTAAAATTCTCTTCGCCTATGAAGAATCTTTTCTTCTGGTCCTTATCTGCTCAAAAGAGTGTCTTATGCAAGTATATTAATCAGCATAGGAAATGTCTAGCGGCCAGCAAAAAAAGCGTATCAAGCTGAAAAGCTTCTGTTTTTCTGTGTTATTAACTATTTAATAAGACATTTACACTTTATATTTGACACTGCTACTCTTAGAAATGCTTGTACTTTTAATCTGGATGCCCATGAAACTAAAGTATAATAGTATAATCATTTCTATTTTCTTAGTATTTATTTATTTAAGTTGTAATTATACTTAGTATATTCTTTAAATTATATAATTTTTTTATCAATTTAGGTTACTGCAGCTCTTCAAAAATATGCACAAGAAAGAATACATTTTGAGAGTGCAGGTGAATATCTAGTTCTAAGAATACCTGATCTTTCTGAGCAACGACCTTCATTGATTACTGGTGATCGGGCTACGGTTACAGATCCACCAAACTGTATCAAAAGACTAGGTAAATATTTTCAAAACAAACTTGTATCTAACGGATTAATTTATATTTTATAGTTACAATTCTAAGTTAAATATTATGAATTTACTGTTGTCTACTTCTAGTTAACAGTAGTATCACTAATTAAATATACAAAATAATACTTAATGTAATTCAATTTGAAACTTAAGGTGAATGTGGAGTCTACGAAGGTATAATTCATAAGGTTTTAGCAGATGAAATATGGTTAAAGTTTGATCCAGAATTTCACAATATATGTGGCCATTGGGATTATAGTGTGAATTTTTTCAATGCTAGAATGATGTATCGAAAACAACACGAAATAATCAATGAAATGTGGAAAAAAAACAGACTAGGCGAATCATTCTTGTTTCCATACAGGGATTACTTGGAATATCAGCCATCAAAATTAAAGATCCTAAGCCATGATAAAATAAACACAGACAATAGTTATGAAGATAATTTAAAAAAAGATAGCAATACTCTGTTACCAAAACCACGAGTTGTGCAAAAGATCAGATGGTTTAATAATAAATTGAACTTTGAACAAAAAAGTGCTGTCATTAACATTCTGAAAGGTGAAGGGAGACCAATGCCTTATATTATTTATGGACCCCCCGGAACTGGTAAAACAATAACAATGACAGAAAGCATTATTCAAGTATACAAAGAATTCCCCAATAGCAAGTTAGTATTTTTAATTCTTTGTTTAACTAATTTCAAGCGTGACTGTATTATGTTAAATACTTCTGAAAGTGGCCTAACCAAGATAAAGTATCTTAAAGATTCCATAGAGCTGTATTTAAGTGTTTATATCATATTGAATTCAGTATTGATATAAATTGTGATAATAATATTAAAATACTATGTCAAGATATGTCATACATTTAAGTTTCATATTAATCATGTGTTATAAGTTTATAACTTATAAAATCCATATCAAAATAATTATTTTTTCTCATTGGAAATATTATTTATCATTGTAACGGAGTGGATTTTATAGACCAATTTAATATTTATTTAGGTAAACCCTGTAGGAATATCCATTTTATATTGTTCTTCATATTTTAATTGTTTCAATCAAATCTAATCTTTTATTGGATACTAACAAGTATCTATCGCTTTAAATTTTGAATATTTTTTCTATATTTTAATACAAACATTTTAAATCAATTTGTTACCTACATTTTTTTTTGTTTTTTATATGATTTCAATTACACTTATTATGATATCCGACCTTTTGACACATGACATTCTGACACTTGAAATAAATTCTTTATTCAATAAAATAATGTAAGTACAAAATAAAAATATATTTTATGGGCCATGTGGAAAATTTCTAGTTGTACTACTTGCACTAAATAAACAGATTGCTATAACTAACCTGTCCTTTGGGATATTGATCAGTAAACTTTTCTTGCTTTCAATAAACTTGCTCTTATTTAACCATTTTTAGATTATTGATTTGTGCTCCAACTAATTCTGCTGTTGACATGTTACTTTCTAAACTTGTAAATTCTGGTTTGTTTGATAAAACTATTATGAAACGTTTAGTTGGCTATAATCATTTTATTGGTTTATCTTACGACATGGATTATGATGAATATTGTGTCTTACCTGAACTTGACAGTTCATATCACCTTGGTGAAACAGGTAACAAGAAATAATTAAGTATTTGAAAATATAATAATGTATTATAGTAATTCATTTAATGTTAAATCACTTGTATTATTTACATTAAGAGTGCCTTATATTAAATTAATCGCTCCAGAAATGAAATTTATCTATATTTTAAAAATAATTATAATAATTTAAGTACTTACTTTATTTTAGATACTAGGTTAATTAAAAAACAAGATATTCTCAAGTTACGAATAGTTCTTACCACTGAAGGCACAGCTGGATTACTGTATATTATGGGCTTAAAGAGTGGAACCTTCACTCATATATTTGTAGATGAAGCTGGACAATCAACAGAACCAGAAATATTATTGCCACTCTGTATGTATAGTAATTAATTTTTTTTTTTTAATATTTTCATTATTAAAATTGATTTTGTAGCTTTTATGGATCCATACCGAGATGGACAAGTTGTTTTGGCTGGAGATCCCATGCAGTTGGGACCTGTTGTTATGTCATTATTAGCAAAAAACTCTGGGCTAGAAATATCCATGTTATCTCGTTTTATTAATTACCCATTATACCTGAGAAATACTGACATTTTTCCAGAGCACAATGGCTATAACCCAAAACTTATTACACATTTAATTAAGAATTATCGATCTTTGCCAGAAATTATATTGAACTACAATAAGTTATTTTATAAATCATTATTAGTGCCAACTGTAAGGAATTATAATATATAAGACAACGGTATTCATGTAAAGTTTACACTTTAAATGTTACTTATAGATATTGAATGATAATGATTGGGAAAGAATATTTTTAAACAATTTGAACGAAAATACTCACTGGGAAATAGATTGTAAAGGACCAGTTATTGTGCATGGTATTGTTGGCGAAGACAGCCAAGATCCCAATAGTCCTTCATGGTTTAATCCCCATGAAGCCTTCCAAGTGTTATTGTACTTTACAAGATTAATGAAATCGGGAATATCTGCCAATGACATTGGAATTATCACCCCATACGCTTCTCAAGTAAATGATGATCATGTTAAATTTCATACAAACTTTTATGATATTCTCTTTTTTCTGTATTTGATTCAGGTTTCCAAAATCAATGAGTTAATAAAAATATACCATCCAGATATTAAATTACCAAAAATAGGCACTGTAGAAATGTTCCAAGGTCAAGAAAGGATGGTTATTATAATATCCATAGTTAGGAGCAAATCCACTACAGGAAGCTTAAAAGATAAAAAATTTAGCCTCGGCTTTCTTGTTGCCAAAGAACGCATTAATGTTGCATTATCCAGGGCAAAATCATTGCTTATAATAATTGGAGATCCATCAACAATGTTAATGAATCGCTATTTGAAATTTGTACTGTTACAAGCAATCAAAAATGATAACTATATTGGGTGTCATGTTGCTGATATAACCACATAAAATGTTAAATCATTCTGTTTTTCATAATTTAAATTGTATTTTTATACAAAATGATAGTTTAAATTAAGTTATTTAATTAATAATATAATATTGTATTTTCACAGCCAATAGTAATTATGTATATTTTATTTTTTTTTATAATTTTATATTTTTAACTTATGTGTTATGTTAATATTTATGGATAAAAATAAAACAAACCATGACTGACATCGCAACAAATAAGATATTGACACTTTCAGAAATTAGTACTTAGTTTTTTCAATTAATTTAAAAATCAATATTTATACAGTATACGTTTATAAATCAACTTTTATCGTTTGTCCACTATTTACAGGTATAGTGTTTAACTCTGTCCGCATACACAGGAATTCGGCGCATATGCATGTGATTGCTGCACAAGAAGCATTTAATAACCACCAAAATGGAGTAGGCAGTGTTCTGTTATACCACATACAAGCTGCCAAGTGTATAGTGTGTATCGTACAAGAAAAATCTAAACACAATCGATATCGTTCAACAATGCGCCAAATGAATGTAGCCCTAAACAGTAATGATTGTTTAGAGGTAGATTGTTTTGTTAGATTATTCTATGACCAATCTTATACTCACCCACTGAGTGCATTCAATGCAAACACGGCAATAACAAATTTTTCACTGTTCACTTTGCTTAACTCCTGTAATAATAGGCAGATTATAGTAAGCTTCCTCTTGACAGGTATTACGGTTGTTTGTTCTATATATATATAAAGTTTCAACTATAGAAAACTAGTAAACAAAGGCATATATTCATATATGTCTTAATGGCTTAGCTTTGGCAAACAAAAATAAAAAAAGAATTGACAGAAGTTGAGTTGTATAACAATTTGTAAATATAATTTTCAGTGGCAGATTGGCATATTGAGAAAGTTCCCAGTGGGCCGACCTTTGTATTATAACTTGTCTAGTGTACTTGAATTAAAAATAATTTGATATGCTCAATTTTTATAACTAAGGATTGAAAATTAAAAATTAGTAGTTCATATTTTAACTATCAAATTTTAAAAATGTATACAAGGTGATTTTTCAAGCTTAAAACCATTTTTCTCTTTTATAGTATATTTATTCAAATTCTGATTTTTAGAATTTTTAAGTATACTTAAAGACTATATTTTTAAATTCCTGATATTTTTATACTATTTAAGGAATGCCCTGTAGTAATTCAAACTTATTTTTCAAATGAGAACTACTGTTTTTTACTGTAAATTATTTTGGTGATGATTTTCTTGAAAATGTTTATGTATTTATATCAAAATTGTAATGAGTAGTTTCTGAGTCCTTAAAATGTTTATATTATAGATAATAATCCTTAAAAATGGTTTTACAAAAATATGAACTTTAAGTAATATTAAATATTAATTGATAATTATCAATGCTGATTTAAGAGGGGAAATCTACAACACTATATCTTTGTATTAAGGCAAATATTAAAATATTACGAATTTGGAGAGAATTAACATCTAATCTTAGTGGATTATAAGCAGGCATATGGTAGTTTAGATAGAGAAGAGCTTTGGAAAGCATTGATAGATGAATTGGCGTAAATGCCAAATATTAATTAGGATCAATAAAAATCAATTAATTAATTACTAATTTATTAATAATGGATCAAAACACAACTTTAGGGACAGTCTATTAGAGAGATTTTGATGGCAGCGCTAGTCCTGAATGGACTGTAAAGCTAACGAAGAAAAATATTAGAATAGATTTAGTATTTATCATACTTTTGACAATTTTAACAATATATTTATATTGTTAGATCAATTATAGTAAATATTAACATTTTAAATAATCTAAGTTCCCATATCTACTTAACCCATAAATATTTTATTCTTAGTACACAAAGTTATGTAACTAAAAAACAATTAGATACATCAAAAATTGCCAATTTTTTTTTCATTTGAGTTTATAAACTGAATTTTTTCAGATGCTTAAAAAATATATTATTAAAAACTATATGAAGATTCTGTAAGTGTTAATGATATAAAAAAAATTGAACATTTACATGTTATATGTTTATAATATTAAATTGTAAATGAGAGAATTCCTATAAATAAAAAAAAATTATAATACTATAGTTTTAATAACTTGAATCTTAAGGAGAATAAAATAAAATTTGACTTATGTATTTTTCAAGTTCTATATCTCAATTACAACTTAAAACATTTCAAGAGGCAAGAAAAGAATTTGAGTTTCCCTGTATATTTTACAGTAATTTCCAAGATCGAATTTTTTAGCCAATCTGCCGCTACACCTAAATATCTGAAATTATTAGACTCAACAAAACAAAAATAAAATCATATTTTATTGTTAATTATTTTTATGATGAAGTTTTTTTTTAAATATATTTTATATCAGTAAGAACTAAGAAAGCACCTAATTTATTTTTCAAACCTAATATTGTGATTTGTGACAAGAGTAACTATTCATTTTCATGTCCTCCTCCGACCCATTGAAAAATTCTGTGTAAGCCACTAATAATATGTATGTAAAATATTTTTTTGTTATTAGGTACTTTGAATTCAAATATGATATCCAACGATCTTGAAGTGCCAACCACATAGCTGATAATAGTGATCCATATACACATGGTGAAGTAGTAAAGACATTGGACTGATGCTATTTGAGCAACAATCAAAGCTGGGTCCCAAACAGTAATGCGAAAGTGTCCAGTTCCAGTCGATAGGCGACTATATGATGCAGCTTTACTGAGGACAAAATGTCAAATGTTGACACTATTAAATACTATACAATTGTTGATATGTCAACATTATTTTACTTACTCAGTGCTGAATTTATTCAATATTGACCACAACGATATAGACATAGTTGGAAAATGGAATGTCTTCATAAATACAAATGCACGTGAAAACAGTACCAAACAAATGGTTAAGTAATGATTTTTTCAGATGTTCAGGGTGTTGGAATCGACACTATTGAGAAGACTGTTGAGAATAGAAATATGGCCTTTTCTATTTTTGTGTTTAGTTAAAAAGGTTATTTTTTACAAACTGTATCCTGTTAAACATCGTACATTAACACACAGCCAAATACAGAAATACAGAATAGATGAAACAGTAAGTCACTAATAGACATAGTATAATTTCTTCTATTCTGTACCGACTATATGTAATTCCAATTGCTAAAACCCAAAGTGTATGTGTATTATTATTGTATTAACTGTTATAAAAAAACTAAAAAAGTAGATCGTTGTTTTTTTTTATAGTATACAATGTTTGTTGATTTTGCTTATCACAATTATTTTGAAAGACAATATTATTATTGAATCTAGTATCAGCACGGTATCAGTTGTCTATTCTTTAAATTATACAACCACAGATTTGTATTATAAACTATATAGATTACTAACTGATGATGTTATTATCCGCCATTTTAATCGAGGTCATTGATATGTGTGTTGGTTCATAAACCAACATAGTATGAAATATGGACTGGAAATGGTGAATAAATCGTGTGTCGAAAATATCACAGAATATATTATAATGGAATCTATGCGATCAAAACGCTATCTAGTTCTTCCATAATTATATTCTACTTAGTATTTTTCCGAAAAAAAAAATTACAAATTAAGTGTTTAGATTTATTAAGGACTTTATAATTCATAGAGTATGTTCTATATATTATCTATACTTATTATATTTATTTATTACTTATAAATTTAATTAAAAGCATAAAATATAATTTTATAAAATGTCACTGATTATTGACTAATAAGTTTATGCTGCTTATGTAATACTTTGTTCTAGATAAATTTAAATTGTTTAGAAAATATACCTAAAATGTAAACTAACCTAGTTTATTGTACACATTTGTATTTACCACGACAGAACAATAGACTAAACACCAAGGTGTGTTGATAAGTTGTCACTTGTTTGAAAATTTTACTATACGGAGTACGGATAGTCATCACCGCCGCGAGCGCTAGTTGACCTATGAAGGCCGATAAAAGATTAATGAACACTATTGGACACTTAAGTCATAGATTATGTATATATGGATGGAACATATCATAGCTTAAATATACTAGGTTATTGCATTTAGCCTATATTGTTATCAAACAAAATAAAATGGCAGCTTAAGGGTACAATCCATATCTAAAGTATAGCCAATATAAATTACAATAGTGAAAAAAAACAAAGTAATATTATTGAAGTTAATTATTTTATTCAGAAATTGGCAAAAATCAGATTGATAAAAATGTTGTTTACCATAAAACAGTGTCTCTAACTGCATATAACCATTATGACAATGAATATTCTTCGCTCACAGTATACCGTGTGCAGTAGGTATGGGAATGTCCTATCCATGTATTTATTGTCTATGACTTAAAGCTTAAGCCATGGAAAATTGAAAATATGTTATCATTAAGAAATAAGATTCAAAATTGTTTATTGTATTAATAACATTTATGTTCTAAATTATTTGTATGCATGTATTTAAATACTATATACAATTATTATTATTAAATTTCCTATTTCAAAATATATGAATTAATTTACTAAATTATACATAATGCTTTCAAAGTATTACAATTAAATAATAATTCATAACTAATAAATTAATTTTAAATACAATTTATATGTTGATATTGAGGTTAAAATTAGTATTTATATTATGTGCTATTCAAATGAATACATTTTGAATACCTTTTTATTTGCATTTATTAATTACTTGGTTACACTATTATTATGTATCAATCAAAATCCTGTGAATAGCAAAATATATATATGCTAAATACTTGATAATTTTTATGGTCATTCTAGATCAATGCTTTTTAAACTGGAGGGACTTGAAATATTTATTTTATTTAAACTATCTTCTTTAGGCCTTAAGTGTTTATGAAAAAAAGTTTAATATTAGGTATTATTAAATTTTTCTTAAAAACATTAAAAAAAATTAATTAAATATACATTTTAATAATTTATCTGTGCAAGCTAGTATATGTAATTTTAGTACATAATTAAGAAAAAATAATTAATGATTTTGATTAAAGGGGTTTTACATTAAATTTAGGGCGTCTCATAACAAAAAGGTTTGAATAACTGAGCACTGTCTTAGAATCTAAATATGTATATGTATTATATAATATATAAATATTCAAAAATAAAAGTCAATGTAAACAAACATGCTTAAATTTGATGCCATTCGAAATTTTATTCCTAGCTGTCAAAACAATAATTTTACTTTGAGTCTTGTTCACTTTACACTGTATTCATAAAGTTAAATATACTTTTCAAGACTTCTTGTATTAATTTTTTTTTTAAATACCAAACAAATATTTTGTGCTTGGTGCTGAATTGACTTAAAAATATGAAACTGAGAAGAAAAAATCAATTTCATTATTTAAGCCTATAGGTAATATTTTTTAATTGCTTTTATAAGCAGTACAATTTATATTCTATCACTATCAACTATACATTTATGCAGATTAAATTATTTTCAACATTGAAATATAATATGTGTATATATATATTCTATAAAAACAACAATTTATACTATTAAATTTTTTTATTATCATATTATTTATAAACAGGGAATTATTGAAGTGTGATATAGGATATTTACACAGGCTGGTAGGAATTAAGTTTAAAGATCATGCATGTGAAGAATTGCATTTTCTTGCTCATTGTTAAAAAAATTAAGTGGCTGATGAGGACATACAATATAAATTGTATTTATGTTTGTAATGTTACATTTAAATTTAAAAATGTCATGCACAATGTATGTTTTTTAAACATATTTTATTGTTATTAATTAAATAAACAAAAAATGTTGACAAAGGTTAGTTGTTCAATACATAGTCAAATATTAATCAAAATGTATATCATTATGTATTATTTGACATAACAAGAATAATATTTGCTTGCAAAAGAAAAAATGAACAAGTTGATGAAAAAAAAACAAAAAAAACTTGAAAAAAATTCAAAATTAGTTTGAAGTATGCAAGATAATAATAATTATAATATCTAATTTACCAACAAGAAAAAAAATTATTATGGTTCAATATATTTGTAAATACTTAATTAAATTAAAAAATAAAAAATTCTAAACTCAAGTTTCGAGACACTGCATTTAACAATAAGAAAACATTGACTTTCGTAGGACAGGAAGCGCGCTCTGGTGTCTATAGAACCACTAATTATATGAAAAATTAATGTAATAATAATAATAATTTCAATTGATATTTTTTTCATTGATAATTTAATGAAGAATTAATATTTAATCTGTAATTCGGTTATAAAAAAAAAAAAACCGTTAAAAATATTCATATTCTGTTATAAATGTTGGTTACACTGGGATAACAGATCACACGTTGAAAAGTAAAATTATATTGTATTTATATTATATTATTGTAACATTGCTTTTAAGTTTCTACGTGTGTTATCATGATGTTAAATAACAACGGGTGTTATCATCATCAATGATTATCATCCATTGTAGTTATTATTTATTAATTATTATACAAATATAAAGTATAACTACCTAACTACAACTGTAGAAGCCATAAACTCATAAGATATTGATCTTTGATCAAAATTGTGCTGTAGCTTGTAAATTGTTATTTGTCATCACGAACCGTGGACATGAAAAAGTAGAAGTTAGTTAATATTAGATCTTTTAAGTTCTAACTCTCTAAGACCACAGGCCGTTGTTGTTATTATATAATCATTATGGTTCTACCTACTGGTAAGTGGTGGTAGATATACTTAATATTGCTCTCATATTCTGTGTTATACTTACCCCTAAATGTCTATGAATATAAATTATATCTACGCTTACAGATAGAATTCCATCTAATGTCGTAATGCTGAGTCAGAATAAAATTAAATTAATCTTAAATATTTATAAATTTCATAGCGTATTACTATATTCATTTATGTTATAAATATAATATCTAAAATTGTGCTCAGGATGTATATTAAATTACATAAACATCAATGTTTGTTTTCAACGTTTATGACCACTATTTTAAATTATAATATTCTGTGACATGATGTATTACTCGTATTCGTATAAGTACTTTGATAGTTTGACCATAATGATCGTATTATACGATTATATAAAAAATATTTATTAATTAAGTACCTATTGTACAATTATACTATATAGTAATGTACAGTGTAGACTTGCAGAAACTTTTAAATGATTTAGCAAGTTAAAGTAAATTTACAGTTAGTTACCTAATAATTGTTACAGTCATGGTTTAACGTAGGTACTGAATACTCACGAAGCCATAAAATAGAATAGTTGATACATTAAATGTTTAAAACTATTGAATAGCTAAAAAATAAATAGTTGATTGACTATATTGTCTATCGATGATTATTAGGTTAATTATATAATAACTCGACGGTTAATACGTCACAGGACTCAAAATTCAAGTTGGGTGCCGGGAACATTAAAAATTTAAAATGTTCATAAAATAAATCATTCTAGTCCAATTAATGTTTCAATTTAAAACCATATTCTACATGGCTAGTAATTGGCTACATTCATATGTTTATAATTTTATAAGTAATAACGTTTAAACGTTCCGTGAAATTGGCCTCAAATCATAATATTTTATCAACGTCCGATTGTTTGAAAATCTTTTGATATCGTCCGAAGTCGGAACTTTATTCCGACACTTAACCAACAATTCTACAAAATGATGTAGGACTAATTAGTCTAATTTATCGTATCGATGATCAATCCATTGTTAGATTGCCTAAAGCTTATATATATAAGTTTATAACATATAAATTATTCTTATTTAAATTTGTATATCTATATCTACTTAATCTTAATCGATATTTGAAAGATTGGAAATTAAAAACTCTCAGCCCTCGGTATATATTACGGCTATATGTCTATACTCCTCCAAATGGTTTAATACTACATGAATGACACTCGACATCAATTATTTAAACCATAAGGCTCTGGTTAAAACTATATTTTATTATTGCACTCATATAAATAATGGTTGAATGACCTATAATCTTGTAGAAGCCAACGATTATTTTATAAAATTTTACGCAACGTTGAATATAAGTTTTAACAAATATACAATAATATAATATAATTTATAACATAATATAATATAATATAACGTGCCTCGTTCTCTCAAAGGTTTGAAAAATCACAAAAGCGCGGGGTCGTGTGGTCGGTCGGACCATAGAACTCGGACTGGACATTTGGTGTCACTGGTTACGGTTCATACCGTTGCTCCGTGTCCGTATTCCCCGTTTTCAGTTTGTGATTGTCGCCGATCATGTATGGTAGTGTGGTGCGCTCGTAAAACATGTGCTGTCCGCTTAACGTTGTCCGACCATCGATGTTATTACTGTGCATCCGTCTGTCTGATTATAATGTCAAATACGTTTACTGTTGAAAAAAAATCGGAAACCAAATCCAATCCTCAGCACTCGCCCACCGTTCGGGTACAAGCCGAGTTGTTCGAACCCACCGACCACAGATATCCGGTGTTCAATTATCAGAAGTTACTCATCGAAGAGGTAAGTTCAACCAAGTCGAGACCATACATGTTAACAATGCACGCATATATATTTCACACACACACACACGCACGCACATATATACAATCGCGCGTGAGACGTGACTACACTCACAAACACTCGCGTATCCCCCACGTTCTTATTGCAAATTTCAATAGCGAGTAGATGATTACGCATTTGTGCGTGCACTAATTATTGCATTATTATCGTGTCATAATTATAAATCGCGGGACGCGCAGATACAGGTACAACATCGAGATCGTGGATCTGTCAATCGGACCGACGACTTATTCGGCGGTGGCTCGCGGTTGACGAATTGACGCTTGTCGGCCACTGTCGTCTCGATAGCGGTGCAGCGTCGCCGCGTCCTCCCGATCGACGACGATGATATCTGTACGTGCCCACGACATCCCGACTTCCCTGTCTTACACACCGGTGGTCGACTTTTTGATCGCCACGGCCGATTGATAACGTCCGTGGCGTCGTGCGCGTATTTTGTTGTATTCCACCCGCCGTTCTCTCTCGTGTCCACATAGCGTTTTCAACTATTCCTGTGGCAAAAATAGTGTACATGCTCCCATGCGGTAGCTGAAACGTTTTTTTCTCTTCCGTAGGGCTATACATTTATTTTTTTTTTAATGGTGTTGATTCGTTCATTGAGTCAAAATTTGGTCGACATTATTGAGAATACCATTTTTTTTTATCTTGATCACTAGGATAAATGTCTTTATTCTTTTATTTATTGTTAATATTGTAATTTTATTTTTAAATACTTACCTAGGTACTTACATGTTAGGTACTTATGTAATGATTCGGTGTTGTTATTATATTTATTCATTAGGAACTAAGTAAACACAGTGAGGTTTTGCTTATTTAAATTATATATCGGGTTGTATACTATTATATATATATTTATTGTTTTAAAGTTTTTTCAAAAAAAAAAAAAAAATCGTTGAAAAATGAAATTATTAGATTAAAAAATACTGTTATATTTTATGATTATTTGTGTCTATTATCTACTTATTTTTGCCTGTCAACATTTACTAAAAATACATTATTATTTTGTATTAGATAAACTGTAATCAATATGTACAAAGACAACCTAGCTTATTGTAATGCTGGAGGTTCCCAATTGCCTGACCTATTGGCATTACCACTTGCTTCTTCTCTAATTGCATTCATATTAACTTAAAAATTCAAATTTTTGACTGATAAACAAATTTTTATTGCCTGAAGTTTTTTTTTCCAATTTGTGCCCAAATGGATAATAAAAACAATGGGCTATACTCATATGAGGATACAAATAGGATTTGCACAAAGAGATTAATATAAATTGTTGTATTCCTAAAATATATAAATTGATTATTATAAAACGTTTTAAGTTATATCTTAGCATATTAATGAAGTGTTAATAGAACTATTTGTTCTATTTAGCGAATTACTATTTTAACTCTAAATCTGTACTATAATATTATAAATTTGACAACATTTTCCATTATTAGTTATTTCTTAGACTTGAGTAAAAAAATTCTTTTTAGATTGTTATATCTTAAAACTTGTTTTATTAAGTTAATTTTTATACTAATTGATCTAACTAATTAAGTAACTACTTTAAAAAAATATAAAGTAACTACCCACAACCAGACTTTTAAATAAATTTGATTTAAGAGATATTATTTATCTTTTAATGTTCAAGATATTTTTTTGCACCTTTTTTTATTGATTAGGTACTTTATATTTTGTAAATTTATAGTTTGATAGATTTCTGACATTTTTAAATTTATTTTTTTATTTACTTACAATTCAATGTCTTGAAAAGATACTTTTTTATTTGAAATGTCTATCTTTTTTAAACTTTTTATATGATATCTACCTACTTGTGTTTTCTTACTAATAATTTACAATAAACACCCTTAACATTTAAAAAAATTATAAAATTTATAATTATGTTTACATTATTGTTTACAAATAAAATAACAAGATGATAAATAAATAAATTATATAATAATTAAAAATAAATCAAGTACGGTGGTCAGGAATCTTATTTAAGTATATATATTCATAAATATTTTATGCTTTCATAATGTTATTTATTATATAATGCAAAATGCCTTTTATTTATCAGTGTGGCCACACATTCAAGTGATAAAAACATCTATTCATTAAATGATTTGGTAGTAGGCGAGGTAGGTATAATAATATATCCATTTTGATACCTAATGGTGAGAAATGGTTACATCATTTAAAATTAGCAAAAAGAAAAGTCCACTTTTATTAATGATCCAAATTTTTGTCATTAATAACCAGTAAATATAATAGACTATCAATATTGTTTTTTTATTAGCTGATTTTAGTTAGGTATATGTAAATGTGTAACCTATTATTGAATTCTTAGTAGGTATATAGGTAGCAGGTGCATTGTTTTTTGATAACAATAAATGACTGCATGCTACCTATATCATCTCTCAAAAAAATATGAATTGTTATTTTATTAGTAATTTAAAAGTTAATTAAATATTGTTCATAATTTTAATAAATGTATTAGTTGTTATTAAATTAAATACGCGGCAGTTATATTTACTAAATAACAAAGGAAAATTAATTTATTTAAATTAAGTACTGAATACTCATTTCCTCATATATTTTGATTAATTAAATTGTTATTCAATTTCATGTGCAACTACATCATGAGATTTACAAATTATGAAATAACATGTTCATAAAAATTAGTTAATTCTGCATTTTTAAAGGTGGATTCACACTGTACCGTGTTGTGTATATTTAATATTTACGTAACAAAATATTGGTAATACATTGCCTACAAGTTGTATATATTTAACTCTACATGAAAAGGTGTAGTGAAAGCTTAAGCTTTATGGTTAAATTTGTTATTTGTTTTAGTAAATTGTAAGATTAAACAATGGTTTATGACCCTTGTGTTTGTAACTCATTTCCTATCATAAGACTGATAGCAATATTAAATCATAGTGTAAATAATAAATTATTTAAATATATTAGAAAATAACATATTGTGATACAAGGTAGTATGAACAATTAAAAAGTTATATAATATATTAATAATGTCTTGTATTTTTGTTCATTATAAACAGTTTAAATATTATATAGTATTTTCTTATATTTTGTTACAGAAAAAACGTCGAAGAAGGGATCAACAATCTAATACTCTTGAAGAAAATGATGAATCTATAAAACAATTGGCAGATCATTATGAACAAAAATATGTAGGTTCCATTAATTTAATGTTTTGTTAATAGTTTTTTATGTTTATAATTATTACTATTTTACACAAAACAGATAAACAATAGTAATTTATACTCAAATTTCAAAAAAAGAAAAATAAAAGACATAAAAATTGTTTTATCCACTTTATGTGCTTTATATTAGTTACTTTTAATTTCCTATAGTTACAGAATTATTCTTTTAACAATTAATTATCATTATCTTAAAAAAGCATACACAATTTTTTTAAATATTCTTTATACAATTTGAAGTTATTGCAAAATATTATTTAAGTATAAAAAAATAAAATATTTAAAATTTGTTATCATAATTGTTTTATTTAGGAAAAAAAACTTGCATTTTTAATTTCACTTTCCAAGGGAGAATATTTTTCTCATTACACAACAAAATTTAGTATCTTTTAGTTCTCTTAGTTTCTCGTTGATTATTAATTACGAGATGAATTCATTTTTATCATGTGGGTAATAATAGTTATACCTATATATACAACATTTACTGTTTTATGCAGTGGCGAATTCTCTGGGCATACACAGCATGCGCCCCATGCTTAAAAATAAGAATGTAAATAGCAAAAATACAAAAATTATTTTATCATCAATAATATATTATGCATTAAGAAAAAATCATAATGTATGACAAAAATGTCACCTATTATTGTTATACTTATTTGTGTTTATCTTTATTTTAACATTTACTGACAGAGCATGCAATAGCTATGTATGAAAGCTACAATGCTTGTTATCCTTGTTAAATACTGGTTATTTTGAGACCCACTCCACTAGTAGCTGTGGTACAACCACTCAGGGTATTCTCTTTCTGTTGCGCTTTATCAATGATATATATAATTTACATGCATGAGTATGACAATTTTTTTTCTGTTTTCTTTTGTTATGTGTTCAGCATATTATTTTATATAATATTATGGCTTTTGAAGAAACTGAATATGTTATAAATGACTTGATTTTTAAGCTTTTTTCAAGAAGACCTTTTTCTGAAAAAAGTGAAATTATTAAAACAGGTAGGTCCTGTTTGGTAATCCCTAATCTTACAAGTATTCTCAAAGATAAAAATTATTTAAAAGTGCAGGATTTTTTTCAAATCTTTAAAACAGACATTTCTTCTTCAAAATTTTGTTAAAAAAAGTAGCCTTTATTAGTTCCAACTAGATGAAATGTAACCTCGAGACTTGTGAACATTATAAAAGAAAATTACGATATGCTGTTATTATTTTTCAAGCATATGCATAAAAACTTACAACTGGAACAGCGAGTCTTAATTTTGAAAGCCCAGGGGTTTTGTTTTTTTTTTTTTAAAAAAATTGTCATCACAGTTTTTACTTAAAATATTTTTTCATTTATTACTGATATTATGTAATCTGTATGTAAATAAATATCTTTGAATCACTGACTATAGCTGCCGAGAGCATTTTTAAATAAATAATAAAAAAAAAATCAAATAATTTTAGTTCTAATTTAAATATAACCTTAATCTTTGTTTTAGTCTTCACATCAATATAATATGGTAAATAGAGCACTCAAAAGTCTTGGATTTATTATACAAAACACTAAACTATTTAAGTCTGTTAGATGCCCCTATACTTTGTATTTTGTTCTTGTTTGTTTTCTATTTGAGTATGGAACCATATTTAGTTAAAGACCAATTATGTCTTGAATATGTACAAAATAAATTCTTTAACTTCATTGCTTTCAATTTGAACATCTATCATGTACCTCACGATTATTCCTATTTAAGACAGATTTTAAATATTCCTACACATGCCTTATTCCGCGATAAAGCAGACTCAGATTTTTATTCTAAACTAACTTAAAATTCTAAATTTAACTTATTTCACTAAATGGTTCATTCGTTGCCCCTAAATTCTTTGCTGCAATACCTTTTAGAATCCCTTCTTTTCTCTCTATTAATCGTTCCCAATTTTATGTATCAAGGCATAAGACTTCCTATAGGCACAACTATTCACTTTACCATATCTCAAAACTGCATATAATATTTAGTTTTTGGGCCATACTACCACTCTCACTTAATTAACTTATCTACAATATTTTTACTTAATATTCTGTTTTTTTTATTTTTTGTAGTAATATGCAAAATTGCCGATTGATGTAAAATAAACAACAACAATAATAATAATATAAATCTAAATTTAATATAATTTTAACAAATAATATTTTTGTGATAATTATGTTTGTATTGTCTTTAACAGGGATTTAGTGGTGTTAAGAAAAAGAAAAAGAAAAAAACTGCCTTTTACAACTATTCTGAACTTGCTGCCGGTTATGATGAAAATGATTCATTCATCGATAATACTGAAATTGTAAGTATAACCTATATTCAATGTTTCTATTATGAATACATTTAATATTGGGTATACCTATTAGTAAACACATTTGCTTGGAAAAGTATAAATAATTATATTTAATGCATAATGACAAAATATAATTAATAATTACATCTTTCAGATTATAATTTTTTTATTAAATTATACATTATCTATTACATACAATTAAAGTATTCTTTATAATCTATAATAATTAATATATATTTTATTAATAATTTTTATATTTTATATATTATTTATATATGTTTATAGTGTGATGAAGTCATGCCAAAAGAAGTTGAAACAAAACATGGTGGTTATTATGTAAATTCTGGTTCTTTAGAATTCAAGAACGTTTATTTGTCTGAAGATTCTGAAGAAATAAAATCTAGTCAACCTCGCAAGGTATAGTATAATAATATTATATGCAAGTACAATAAGTACATATTGTTATCATTGTTATGTTATTTAATAAAGATTTTATCTGTTAAGAATTAAATCATAAATTTTATTTTTACATTTTTAGCATTTTATAAATACTGTATTAGAAGATAGCGATGAAAAATTGCCAACTTTTGCTGTTTCAAATAATTCTGAAAAAAATTTACTAACCGAAACTAAGGTATTTCTAAAGAATATAATTATTTATGTATTGTGAAAATTAATCTTAATACTTCAATATTATGCTTTAAAGACTTCTGACACATCTGATGATTTGTCTTGTTCTGACGAAGAAAAAGAATCTTTAAAACCTTTATGTACACCAACACTTCCTGTGAATGGCAAAGTGAAACGAAGACAGTCAGTTGATTCTGATAGTGCCGGTTCTGTTATTCCAACTAAAAGAAAGAAGATCAGTATTGTTAAATCATTAATACAAGAAAAAAAAGTTCAGATACCAGAGTGCAAGCCAAGTATTTTAATTTTTATAACTTGCAGATTTTTAAAAATAACATTCCTGTTGCCTTATATCATGTCATTATCATAATATTATATTTACTATTGATTATTGTTTGTTTTTCTACTAGAACATATTGATATCAGATTGCTTGTTTACGTTTTAAAAAACTAATATTATAAATATTCATTGAAAAAAAAGAAATAAGCTTATATATTAAATTAAGTAAAATGTGTTTATTACATATTTTAATAATTATTAGTAATACTATGATTTATGATGTTTTATGATTGTCAAACTAGAAAACTAGTAGAATAACTAGAAAATAACCAGACCTATGCAAATTCATTTCAATAACTATAAAAAAATGTTTAATTATTATTTAGGTTGTTCAAAAGATACTCTGCCTTTATCTTCTGATGAAGCACCTGTAACAGAAAATAATGTTAGTTCTATTAATGATACAATTGAATCTGTAATTTATGCAGCTTGTTCAAAACCTCCAAATGTATCATGTTAGTATATATATATATATATATATATGGATTATTTAAACAATTACATAATTTAAATGTTATCTATTTCAGTGAGTTCAGAGAATGATATTGTTAAAAGTACTCAGATTGTAAACCCACCTATCAGTATTGATGTACCAGTATCCAATGGTGTTCATTATGTAGCAGAAGAACTTCCTGAAATAATAGTAGAAATTATTGAATCAATTAAGACTGAAGCTCAAATAGCAATCCAAAATAATTTAAACGTTTTTTCAGAAGAAATAAATTTAGACCTATTAAGGTAAAATATATTTACTTATTTTTGTTTTAGAATCTTTAATCTTTATTTTATTTGACTGTGTACTTATCTAAATCAAATTAATCCAATTTATTGTTGAATTATGTATGTGCTTTATTTTTTAACATACAAATGTCACACTATACCAATTCTAATGGAACAATTAAGCTATTAAAGAGTTGGATTGAAACTTAGATAACAAAGGGTATATTTGTTATGGCCAATGGTGACATTGCCTAAGCTGTATAGAAATACCCAGTTCAGCTTGGGCTATGTAAACTACAATTGTTCTGTTGCCCTATTTAATATTTATACTTATTAACAATACTTAGTTTTAGTAAAATTTTTAATAATAAAAATTTTTCTTACGTTTTTTAATATTGCTTTTCCATTGAAATTTAATTAAAACAATGCACACATTTTTGTTCGACTACATTATATAATTACACTGCTTAAATTGCACTAACAACATGATGCTACATACGATTGTAATAATTTTTTTGTGCAATATCTTAAATTTTTAAATTACAAGTATAATTATTATATCTTAAAAATTAAAACCGATTTACCAATTATTGAATTTATGATTACTTATAAAATTTATATTGATAAATCAATAATCTTTATTCATTTTTTAGATAGAATAATCTTAATAATAGTTTGATATTATTATAGTTCTTTACTATTATTTCATAAAAATATGTAAGCAACACTAGTCAATACATATAATACTAAATTTACAAGAAACATTGTATCTCTTTAAAGTTGAAAATTTAATCATAGAAATTTTTTTTAATTGTTTTTATTAAAATTATTATAATTCCTAATTTAGTTCACACAAAATAGTATTTTAATAAATTGCCTAAAAACATGGACCAGTTTAAGTATCATATCGCAAAATAGTCTACATTACTTGTAGTATATTATATTACATCAACGTTTTCAAATGAGTTTCTTTGCTACACATTTAAATAATTATCTATATAAAATTATTTTTTAAGATACAATTACTTTCTTATATAATAAAATAAAAGTATTTTATATGTAATATGTTTTATAACTTATATACTAAACAGTTTTTATTACAAAATTAAGTTGGTTTATGAGAAACTTATTATACTATTAATTAATGTACTATCACATCACACCAATTTTTACTTTTGAAATACATTTTTTCAAATTGTCTGTATTTAATTACAGTAATAACAATAATCTTTTATTATACGTTTTTAATATTCATAAATTTGAAATCATTATTTAATTGTTATTAATATGTTTTAGCCTTGAATATCAAAAAGAATTAATCACATTTAATATACAACCAATTTATGCAACGTTAGCTGAACATATGTTATGTGACAAAGAAAAGCTTGTTAAACAAGTAAATCAGCTGGTTGATTTTGAGGAAGAAAAAATTGCTGAACCAATTGAAAGGTAAACATTTTAATAATAAAATATTTGTATATTTTTCAAAATAAATTTAGATTATACCATATAAAATTACATTTTACATGTTTAGGTTAAAGAACGCAATTAAAAAAATACTTCCGTCTGTTATAGAACAATATAATCTGGAATGTAATAAAATTTTGGATCAAAGGTATGTCAATTTTTTTTTATACTTTTAAATATTTTAAGTTTTAACTAAGTATGGGGGCATTATTACTGTTTGTTTGATTGATGTGACAAGCAAATGTTAAATATTAGAAGTGTATTTAAATAAATATATTGTCATCTGCATCAATAATTTAATTTTTGATGTCAGTTGTTATGTTGGAAAATGGTCTTTTACAGTCTAGTGGATAGTAAATAATTTTTTTGAATAATTTCTTTTGAGCGATACATCTGTTAAAAAATTTCTTGTCCAATTTGGATTTGCTTAATATATTAAATATTAGCTGATAGCTGGGTTTTATAGTTTGGTAAATCTAGACACTTAGAATGTTAGAGCAGTTCATTATTGATTACTGTCAGCCAAAACCGAGAAACCTAGGCCTAGGGTAATACCCCACTATTTGTAACTACTTGTCATTAATTTTGTCAGATAAATATTAGGAGTAGACATTGCTTTAGGTATTCTAATTTTAATTGTTTCTTTAATTTAAAAAAAAAATTGAGCAGTCCCAAATTTCCAGGTTTTTTTATAAATACTAGGTCCAGGGAATTTCCACTTCCCATTCTCCTTTATTTTTAGATCTGCTATCAGTCACTGACATTCTGTACTTGCCTCTACATTATAATTTCATTGCACGACATAAACATTTAAAAAATTTTCATTCACAAAGTTCTTTTGTTAGTGTGTTTACTAATTAATTTTTTTTATAAAATATGTAGTCTTCATTTAACACAATTTTTCTAAATTTATACAATTATTAATAAATGGCAAAACAAAGAACTGTTATGATAGTTATGTTACCAATTACTATTGCAGAGGTTATATAGATGAGACAGAAATGTGACAAAAAATAGTTGTATGTATGGTGGCTGGCACTAATGCAATTTCAATCCTGGGTAAAATGCAGTTCTTGTCCAACTCTGAAATAACTCGCATATACCCTTGTCACACTTATATTTTTGGATTATTTAAATAATAAAAATATTTTATTAATAATTCAGAGCACTTGAGAAACCATCATCTTGTGCTTAGTTATTTTGATGTATTTTTTGGAAACAACTTCGTTTTTATTTTTTGTATCAAGAGTAGCCGTAACATAAACTGATATTAGCTTTTTCAAAATGTTTTTTTACCAACATTAAATAATGTTGTATATATGTATAAATATTATACTCCATTGCTAAAAGTTACCATTGAAAAACTTTATTTATTTAATTTATAAAAAATGGTATGTTCTGGGTTCAACTCTTATTGTATATATGTCTGGATCATAATATTTGGAGCTGATTGTTGAAGATTAAGTAATAATTATATTTTTAAGTTTGTTATAGAGTACTTGACATAATTTTTTAAATACTTATAATAATTTATTCTACATACAGTCGAATCCGCTTATTACAATGCTGTATATAACAGTATTTCTAGTAAAATGATTCCCAGCAATGTATTTGGTTGGTTTTATATCTTATATCCAGTTATTTTAATTGTTTATAACAATATCAGTTACAATGGATAATCCAGATATAACAATATTTTGAAATT
Organism: Pentalonia nigronervosa; assembly: GCA_014851325.1. NCBI lineage: Eukaryota > Metazoa > Arthropoda > Insecta > Hemiptera > Aphididae > Pentalonia > Pentalonia nigronervosa. The sequence continues at coordinate 28,709 of JACXSJ010000420.1, forward strand.
AAAATTGGTTTTTATATTTTCTTATAACAATATTATTGTACATATGTACATATTTATGAATAATAATTGGATTTTGTCATGCAATGTACAAATGAGGACAAAAGTTAGCAAGTTGCATACAACAAGAGTGAAGAAATCGTATTTAAGTACTGTCTATTTCAGAAGTGTATTTTTTTTATTAATCAGATGTGCAGTATGATTCCGGTTAACAGCAATATCAATATGCCAGAAGTATCATTAGAATTTAAAAATATTGCTAATTTTGTTAAAACATCTTATTTTTTAAAAAAAATAGTAAACATAATATTATTTACGTAATAACTTTAAAATATGATAAATGAATACATGTAATATTACTTTTTTTAAATATATATATAGAAATAAACTTTTTTAATCTGGATATAGTAATATTCTTTAGGTCCCTTGAATATTGTTATAAGCTAATTTGACTGTATTTAAAGTATTTATATGCATGTATATTATAAATTATGTATAATATGTTAAAATTATTTTTATTATGAATTTTTATTTTTTACAGAACTGTTAATGGAATTTCTAATGATAGATTGAAATCAAAACCTGGGCCTAAACGACCACGCCGTAAATTTCCTTGGAATGAAGAATTTAGGTATGCATAAAATAAATTTTAATTTTTGTTGCATTACCATATTAATATCTGAGACATCTTTCTGTTATTTTTGTTATCAATATTGAATTTATATATTGTAATATATAGAGATATTTACAAACAACTCATAAGTATTAATATGTTATCAAATACATATTAAATATTATTATTTATAACTTCCATTAAGTATATTATATATAAAAAAAAAAAAATAATAATAATAAACAAACCAGTAGGTAATAAATTCTACAAAAACTAGAAAAGAACTTGTGAAAAGTTGTTTGTCCATTAATATTTTAATACAATAAGTAATAAATAAGTACCTTTTTTTGTATGAGAAATTATAATATTATATAATGAAATACAAGTAGGGAACAAAGTTTTAGTCTTATGTTCTGATACAATATCAAAGAAATTAAAATCATATCAATATTAAAAAAAACTGTTAGACACTACTAATAATACATTTATGATTATCGTTTTTAATATCTTGATACTTAAACTCATTGGCATATAGCTGAAAAAGAAATACTTATATGTTTATGTGATTTAAATCATAATTTTTGATTATGATACAATTGTTTAATTGTATACATCACTGCTACAGTTCTTTAAAATTACATAAATTTAGAAATATGTCAGTTGTCAGCAAAATATTAAATTTTAAAAGAAAAATGTATACAAAAATTTTAATTCTCAAATTTATGTTCTTTGATTTTATTAATATGTTAAATAAACAAATTCATATCAATTAAGATAACTGTTCAAACTGTAACAATTTATTAACAAAATTATTTTATTTATTTTTTAGAACATTAGTACGAGAAATTATTAATATCCGGAAAACTACCTATTCCAAAATCAGAAGATCCCATTCAATTGATATATTTATTACCCAATTTATAAATAATCAAATCAAACCATTGTGGCCAACTGGGTGGATGAAATCTACCAATATTGAAAGAGAACTTAAAGCAAAAGAAAAGGATTCTAGGTATTACTTTATTTTTGCATTCATACTTTTATAAATGTATTATTTGTTTTTTTTTATCTTATTTATTTAAGTTCTTAACTTAAGTGAATTAATGTTGACTTTAAATTTAATTGTAGAGGATAGTTTGAAAATATCATTTTTTTGCAGGCCTAAATTTCCAAAAAAACAGTCATTACAAAATAGTCCAAATAAATTGCTAAGTGCAATTAAATTGGCTTCTGAACATAAAGTATCTAATTCTGCCATGAACAAATTGCGTAAGTGGAATAAGCAAAAATCTTCAAAAATGTCCGACCTTAATACTGGAACTACTACTAAATCTACTAGTCAAACCCCATCTCCAACACCATCTACAACATCTGCTTCAAAGCAATTTTACAGCTCTAACACAGTAGTCATCAGTACTATAAGTAATGATACATGTCCTTATCAAGCTACTATTACGACTACAGCAATTAATGGCTGTAAACAAAAAGAATCTGAAAACAACAGTGTTATTGTAAAAACAGAAACACTTAGTGGAGATATATTAGATTTATCACCAAATAAATCCAGTGCAATACCATTTGCATATAGCAAATTAAAAGATGTAACTGTAATTTGCAATAATACCTCACAAGATAAAAACAGCCCTTCAAAAACGGTAAGAATGAATAATGTTTGAATATGTTTAGTGTTTTATCCACCAAAACAAAAATATTATTTTAAATATAGTTACTATTTTTTTTTTTTTTTATATATATATATATATTTATTTTTTGATACTACATTTGTCATGGCTTAATAAAATATGTTCAAATTACAATTAATTTTTATAAATTTTAAATTAATCAATAGTATTACATGTTTGTTTTATGAATGCTTTTGATCAATTTACAAAACTTAATATATTAATGTACACATTGGCTATAGTTCTTTTCCTTATTTCACACTTATTTATTTTATTCTGTTTTATGCATGTAACAACAGACTATATTTAGTCACATATAGTAACTTACAGTTTTTTATTGACTTGGTTTTGCACTTGAAGGTGTTTGTTAATGGTTTGTAATTAATATCTTGTATTATGTTAACATTCATATTTTTGAACAATTTTTTGGTGATCATAATTTTATATTGATAATCCACTATTGTACAAATGAAGGATTGATTTTATCTGTAATTAGTAATTATATTTTATTGATTGTAATGAAAATACTGACATGAGAATTGGAGTTACTTAAATGACTATAACATTTATTGAGTCTATTCGGTAAAATTAAAAGAAACAATTTATATTTAAATAAAATTACTAAGTGTTTTCTTATATCTGTGTATTTTAGTTAGTAAATTATTAATCACTTTTAAATTACTAGATAACCAATTCCTTGTTATCAGTGGAAGCCCACCAGTAGTATACATTATGTAAAGAGCAATCCACAATTCCTTCAAAGATAATTAATGTAGAGGCAAATAAAGTGTAGTTAAACAAATAGGTTCAATAGATTTACTTAATTTATACCACTGGGGTCAGCCTCATACAAAATAACTTAATATATATTACTTTTAAACAAATAAAAAAATTTGTTACACATGTAATAAAATTAATTGTATAAAGATTAATATTTTTGTAAAAGCAATGGACATTTTACCTACTTATAATGAGACTGATGATTAATTGTTTATGGTTAGTAGAGAATATATTATTCATGTCTGTTATCAATTATAATAAATGTCAAGAATTATGCTGCATTTGGCATCAATATTACAAATGGTCCTATGCTCAACATATTACTAAATATTATCTAGCTAATATTAAAAAAAAAAACCTTATTAAAATTAAAATTTTACTGGAAAATAATTATAACAATACTCTTTTTGACAGCAATTAATTCAAACTAAATATATAAAAAAAAATTTATTAATTTACCACCTAAAATATAATTGTTGCAGAAAAGTTTGAAAAAAAAATATTGTAACTAAACACATAAGTGAACTAATTATCTAATATATAATTTAAATTTAATTTATTGAAAATTAAATTTTTATTAATGTTAAATCGAAATGTCCATAATCAATATAATAAAGATATATCGAAGAAAAAGGTTTGTTGTTATATGAGGTATATAGCAGTGGCGTCATTTCAGTTTTTGAGAAGGGGGATGGCCGAAGTTTTGACCGGCTCATAATAGAACTGAAAGAAAAATCGCTCCCTGACTTATTTATTATAATTACATTTTTATATCAATACAAATAGTCTTTTTACATAATTTTATACTTAATATCATAAGCATAAATAACCCACTTTTTTGAGGGACAACAATGATTAAATAATAAATATATATATGTAGAGGGATACCTAAATATATTACATATTAGCTACTATTTAATTTTATTTAGCAATGACATGAATCATGTTTGCGGACTTGTGGCCTAAAACTAGGCCAACACATGCCTGGCCCGCTGATGACAAGGAGGGGGGAAATGCCTCCCTTGCCCTCCTTCACATGATACCACTGGTATACTTAGATTTGTTATTAATTTGACACATGGCGTATGGTTTTTGTTCATTGCTTAAGAATTAATAACTAATAAATAATATTCTATTAACGATATGGATGCAGATTGTTTAATCTAACATTTCAACGGTAATGGTTTTTTGACTCCAGATTGTATGTTTGAATTAGACAGTTATGTCAAGGAATGATGTCCATTGATAATTTAAATTCACTAATTTACTATTATAGACTGTTATTTGTTTACTAAATTGTTCTTTATTTGTGATAACTTAAGTGGTGCAGTGTTAATGAATTTATGGTGCATCATTTCTTAAGTCCTAAGCCTTTAATATAATTATTTCTTGGCTGTATTGTTATATATTGCTAATAGTATACAAAAATGAATTTCAAGTGGGTATACATTGGCTTATTAGTTGTTTAAAAATTATAGACTTGCACTATAATTATGACTAGTATAAGGAGTTGTTGTCCATGGCCCATGGGTATTGACTATCTCCTAGTAAGAGAAATTAAAATAATATAACTATTATTACTATATTTTAAAATAATATTATTTTTTTTTGTCTATTACCATCAGCAGCAGCAACAATGCTTTGATTTTCTTCATCAGCATTTTTTCTGGTAGGCAAGTGAATCTGGTTGGTACTTTGGGGAGTAGGGAATCAAAAATAAAAAAATTTTCAGTAATTATCAAAAGTGTTGGGAAAAGCCAAAATAAATTGAGGAAAAACTAAAATTTTTACACAAAATCAGTTGTTTTAAAATCGATTTTGTTTTTTGATATAACTAAATAATAAAAACTTAAATAACCATAGATACATAACATTTTCATCAAACTTTTTTATTAGCATTTTCTATACACAATACAATTTTTGAGCTTATAGACATTTTCAATTTTTTGTAATTTTTTTTCTATGAATGTTGAGAAAAAATTTTGATTAAGTCAAAAAGTTTGAAAACTTAATACAAAGTTTCTCACAAATTTTTTTAACAGCAGCTTAAATATTTTAAAGATACATATCACAATTTTTTTTATAAACATTTAAAGTTCAAATTTTGACAAGATTTATTAAAATCTCAATAATTTGCAAATTATTTTGTAATTTAAAATTTATAAAATGTTCAATTTTTATAGCTATGGATTGAAAATTTAAAACAAGAGTGAGTTCTCATAAGTGATTCATACTGTAACCAAAAATCTAATAAAATAGTAGTAGTAGTAGTTTTAAAAAAAAGATTTGTTATTTTGTTGTAGTATAAAAATATTTTTCTTGAGTACTTGAAACATTCAAAGTATGTTACTATATTTTATATATACAAAGGAGTTTTAAAATTCAAATTTTTCCACAAAAATTATTTTAACCTACTGCATTACAAATGTCTAATTATAAAATAAATTACTTTAATAGCAATAATATAAAATAGGCTGATATGTAATATTGTCTTTACCCATAATTGTTTTTTGTATATAATGATTTTCATCATTGAATTCAAATTTAACACTTTCATTACAGTGACCTTTCTAGACACATACTGTACAGCAGAGTGATATCCACTTGCCCACCTTTTTTTTTATCATAAATAGGTGTATTTTAGTTATATGTGAATTGTGACTTATAACTATTTTAGGTAAACTCTGCATTACTGATTTATAATATTTAAATAAAATTAGGTTTGGTCAATATTTTGAACATGTTTGCAGGATTTGCAAATTAGTCCAAAGCACATGATTCATCAGCCAATTTCACGAAAGCAAAGATTGCTTCAGGAATTGCATAATAAACCTGTGCCTGACCAACAAAGGTTATCAACTAATATTTTGACTGTTGATCGACAGAGCACAAAACCAAAAGTTAGTTTGCATATACATCTATTGTATATTATGTTAAGTAAACAAAAAAAATAATTGTTGTGTTTGTATTTGTTAATTAAGGATGACAATTCAATTTCGTCATCAAATAAATTAGACTGTATAAAAGTTGATGATAAATCCACTGCTAAGGATATGTTAAGTCAAATCATCAATGAATCTTTAATGGACAATACATCACCATTACCTTCACAATTTACAACTAATAATTTCTATAAAATTGTATGTGGATAATGATTTATTTACCTATTATTTCAATATTACATTATCATGCTTTGATGTTCAGAGAGATGAGACTAAATCATCAGCCTCAGCCGTAGTCAAACAAGAAATCAAAAATGAATATTCAGATTGGGCTCACAGCGACCGGAACACATCATCTAGAACAACATCAAGCCATCGATCATCCAGTGCTGAACTTGAGAAAGAAGCTCAAGAAGTTATTAGAGACTTGTTAGTGTTGAATCAATTATCTTGTTCGTCACGAACCACTCAAGATAATACGTTCAAAAAACATTCTATCTATTCCTCTCATTCACCAGACACACTGGTTAGTTCACCATTAGGAGTTATCCATCATCCAGCTTATAGGAATTCCTATAGTACAGTATGTATTTGTTGACTTACAAGATTTGAAAATTATATTATTGGTTGAATTAAAAATTGAGCATTATTTTTTTTAGTCAAGCAGTACAATGGGCAAATCAACACATGGGACAACAATAGGCATTCCAAAAATGAATATTGGTTTCCAGGATGAGTTTCTTAAGCACATGGTGAAAACTGAAGAACCCAGTTCACGGTTAACTACAGAAAGTTTTCAGTAATTAATTATTGTTATTAGACGTAGGAAGTTTGTTTATTTAATTGATCGCTTTTGCAGAAAACATGGTATACCACATTATGGTCTAATACAAACTAATGCTCAAATGTCTGATGTAAGTCGATTTATTATTGGCACACTTCTAAGTACTTAATTCTAACAAACTAAATTAATGTCTATAAATACAAATAATTTCAGAACTTATTTCAACAACAATTCTTTTCAACATTGAATACAAAATCGAATAAGGATAATATAAGTCATAATTCAATAACATACAGTAGTAAGTTAATTTAGTATGAGTAACATTTAATTTGTACTAATTAAAATATTACATTTCAGATAAAAACGAATAGAGTAAATACATTCATATGTACTAAGTAGTAACGATTCTGTAAAGATATTTGATACAGTCATTAATATCTTAAATTCACTATTTAAGAGTAATATTATTTTTGTTTTTATTTATGTAATTAGTATTATATTAAACAATTAGTATTAAAATTATTGAGGATAGACCTTGTGATTAATGTAAAAAAAAAATATGTGTACATTAGGTATATTTAAAAAAATAAATGTTCATGTATATAATATTGTATCATCCATATTTATTTGCTCAGTGTACATTCCATTAAAGTCCATCCTAAACATAACAAGGACATATTAATGTTAGTACATTGTTATTTGATATATTTTATAACCTTTTTTTTATTGGCTTTGTCATAAATTTAATTATTTATTGTATTTTCTTACCTGTACAAAAAGTTGTATATAATATTACCACTGTCTAAACGACTCATTTTTCTTATACATTTTAAGAGGTCGATCATTGCAGCTGTAAATTTGTTTTCTAATATTTGTATACTTTTTTCAAAATCTAGTTTCAGGTGATTAAGATGACTTTTGGTTAACTGAAACAGTATAAATTAATCATTTTGATTTTAGACATGTCTGATAAAACAATTAATGATTAACTTAAAACACCAATCTAAATTTAAGTACAAAAAAAAAAAAAATAAAAGATGATTTTAGTACAAATTTAAGATTTAAAGAGTTTTATAAATAACAATATGTTAAGATTCTAGAATACAATAAATTCATATTCAACAATATTTAATTTATAGTCATAGTCTTGATATAAGAATGTTGAAAGCAAATAACCACAATAACATGTAAAAGAGATAAATTGTTTTTTAATTTGTAGAATTGAGATAATTTTTTTACTCAAAAAGTTTTTGAGTTATAAAGTTAGTTAGTTTATTATTAAAGTTAATAAAATGTAAGTTTAAAAATATATTTTAATGTATAAATAAATAATTTCAAGAAACCAACATCAAACTATAATATTGATGATTGAACTATAAATACTAATATACATTAATTTTGTACGTTTTTTTGTGGATCATTTAGGCTATTTAAGACAACTTTTCAGAAGACTAAATAGTCATTGTATATTGGTCTATTTATATATTTTAACAAAGACAAATAAACTTTAGTTTGATACGGTAAAACTAAGCAAGTATGATTTTGTTGGTAGCAACTTTCTTAGTTTGATGCTTATATATATATACATAATGTAACATCAAAATACATGTTATAACATTGTATAGTTGCCTATAATCCTATATCTACTGGGGCAGTAACTAAATAGACATAATCAAAGAACATACACAGACACATCTTAATATGTAAAATCAATTTCTAAAGGATGTTTTCTAGTAAGAACAAAATGACTGAGTTAATAATAATCAAAGTATTATAATTAATAACTTACTAAAATATAATCACTGAACTCTGTACATAATTCCAGTAAATATCTGCTACTTTTCATTAAATCTGGATTGGTAACCATACAATTTTTTAAACAAAGGTTTAAAAATTTTTGTTGTTCATCTAATAGTTCATCAACATTTTTGACCTTGATAAACATAACACTATTAATACAATGTTGACAATTTTATTAAGTATGAGTACTTTGTATTGAATAGCAGATGTAAAAGCTTGCCACTGTGTCTCAATTACTTCTTCAAACATATAATATTCGAGATTTTGAACAAATAACAACATGTTTTGCCTTAAGTTAAAAGCTTTTTTGTAAGTTACTGCTGAAGAATTGGGCACTTTTTTCAAATGTTTATCACATAGCCATACTCTATAACAATGTAAAATTATTAATAAATAAGAATTTAGCTTTAATGGATGCAACACCAAGACTTGTTACTTCAGCACATGCAATAATGAAAAAAAAAATTAAATATGAGGATACATTTTAATAATTAAAATTTATTCTTTAGAAATTACTTTGTAGGGAATTGAGTTCATCATTCTATTTAAAATTGTTTTATTGTTATGACTAGTTTATATAAGTTATCATTATTTTTATTATGTTACGCTCAAAGTGCATGTGTATTGCTTTAAAAAATATGACAATTATACACACTTTTCCAAGTACCATACTTGATATGCAAAGCATCCTCATTATGCTATTATAATTCTGGCCTTTTTTTTTAAATAAATAATAATCAAACTATATAAATTTAATTTTTAAATAAATATTTACTATATATAATACATACATTCAATTTCTTATTGATTTTCTTTAAATATTAAATTAAAAACTGAAAAAATAAGTTTACACTTAACATTAAATATGCAATAAATAATGCCTTATATTCATTTGGAAAATTATAATTCAATTAAAAATTAAGAACAAACATAACTTTTCATCATAAATTAATAATAGAAATAAATTTCACTAAAAAATTGCTAAAAAAATATTAAAAGCATTAATGTTTTAGCTTAGTTAATTTCAAAACCTTTAAAATGACATCAATATTTTCCATTAAATATTATAATTCACTTACTTAAGTAGTTGACGTTCAACATTTTTGCATAATAATAACAACCTGAATAATATTTGATAATTTGAAATAACGGTTTCATTAAATATTAGAGAAACTGGCCATTGTGTGGTTAATCCTAAACTGAATGATTGTATTCCCAATAAATTTGAAGATGGTTGAAAGTTTGTGTAATCTGTATAAAATATAAAAACAAATAAATTTATATTATAATATAATAGAATAATATTAACAAATTTTTATTTTTAATTTGTTTTTGAAAATAACAATTTAATACAGTTTTCTTTTTTTTTCTAAACTAAAAAAATAAGCTTTTTTGTAATCATAATTTTTCTATAAAAAAAAAATAAAAAGATAAATATTTTTTTTATTTAGGGTTTACAGATAAGAATTTTAATATATGAATTATACTAACATTTTGTTTAAAATTTAGAAATTCATAATTAATTTGGATGTTTTACACTAAAAACTAAAAATAATAATTGATTTTGAATTAGAGTGTGGTGCGGTCGTACGCTCAACTGCGGAAATGCTCCGAGTGTACGTACCGGCAGGTGTTGCTGGTTCCCAGATGGGTGACCACCCGGGTTTTTAGCAACAAATCTTTGCCACACATACAAAAAACATGTTATAACCAACCGTACCTCAACCCACAATAAAAAAAAAAAACCTACAAACAGCTAATGGCCATAGTTGCCAGGCACAAGATCAATAAAAAAAAAAAAATTGATTTGTATAATACTTATTCTTTTATCAGTAATTATTTAGAACCTACATTAATTAATTAATATATATTTTAATCATTAAATAAACACTTTCTTTTACCCTTTTCTTTTTCAGTTTGAATAGCAAGTATTTTAAATATTTGAAAACTCAATGGATCCTTTTTTAGTTCCATTTTAATGTCATCTTTGTACTGGTCTACACATCCAACATTTACTCGTAAACATATATCTAACAATGATTCCAATCGGTTATAAACAATATCATCTGTTGGTTTTTTCAATTCTTCATCACATACATCTAATAGATGTACTACAAAATCTCCTTGTTCTAGTAGAAAATAGCGTTTAATTGATCTGAAATTTTTTATTTTTGAACAATGAGATGTTAATTTTAAAAATAATTATTTACTTTAATCTGTTCATAAGGTCATAATCAATTAGTAGTACATTTAATAAACTACTACTTGCAAACATATAAGCATTATTTATAGTTTTGAGATAATTTGTAGAATCAGAACACCACATAGAATATACTAGTTTTTCATTATTAATCGATGTGTAAATCAAATTTGATTTATTTGAAATGTCTATGGTAAAAAAAAAAAAAAAACAATATAATTAATTTTGTTATGTTGGTAAAATAATTAACAACTTACTACAGTGATAAAGTGCATTTAAGTATTTTCCAGTTCGTAAAATTATTTCTTTAAATTTTTCCAAGTAGGATGGAACATATTCATTCCTTACCGTATAACATCTATTCCAATATTTCTCTGTATCATCATTTAATATTAGGTTACCACTTTTAATCATAAACTGATAAAATAAAATAAAAAATGACTACGTAAAACACATCAAGAATAAAAATTAAAAGAAATTGGAAACCATACCTCATCACAAGGGTCAAATACTTGTCCTTTAAAAATCCATTTTTCTAAAGATTGGAAAAATGGAATAGTTGATATTTCAACCATTCCTGCCAAAAGTTTTTTAAGTGATTCATCAATATAACATTGAGTCATTTCTTCATGTAACACTGACAAAGTTTGACCACCTTTCTTCTTTTCCTAACATTTGCAAGCAAATATTTAAATTATTATAAATATTTCCAAAATTTTATTATTTTATAAATAGTAAATACTCACTTGTGTTATTGTTGAAACAATACGGGCTACAAATTCCATTTTATAAACATGAGCCTGGGCTGCAAATGATAATGATTGTAAACCAAGTTCTCCAGACTTGTGTTTGTTTTCAAGACATATTATAAAGTTCTACAAGAATTTAAAATAATAAAGGTTCAAATTAATATATTTCTATTTAATATTTGTTAAGTCTAGTTTAGAAAAAGTTAAATTTTATAATATTAATTGTTATATTATATTCATGAACATATTTATTAGATGTACTTAATAAAATGTTCATTTAAAAAATCTTACCAAATAATCACGTATAAATTTGCTTATATAACAAGCTAATGCTTGATTTACATATCCATTATGGCTCTGACGATTTTCTTCACTATATCTACAAATAATTGTGTAAGCTGATACTAATCTAAGTATTTTTGGCACTATACATTTAAACTGTGGATCTAAGCAAAAAATTTAAAAAATTAGATTAAAACTACAAAAATATTATGATGTATTGAACAATATACAGTTACAACTAACTAATGTCTATTGTGTCTGAAATCTAATTCAAATATATTTAATAATAAAAAAAGCACAGGAATTTGTATAGTGTCTTTAAATTAAAAATAATAATTATAAATCATTACATAAAAAAATATTTACAATATTATTAATTAGTAGTATTAAATAAGAATGCTAAAGTAAAATTTGTAGTAAAAACATAAATACATCTAGAAACATGTATTTATTAGTAATGGGCGATGGCCAACAATATTAATAATTCACTGTAATTGATATTTATTTAAATTTTTGATAAAAATATCGTTTTAGAATAATTTGATGTATTGTGATGTTAAATTTATACATCATTTTTATCTGTATTATACTTTGTGACTTATAGAGTAAGACATATTTTTACAATAATATTTTTTTCTATCAAACAATAAATATAATTTAATAAAATTATAATTAAAAGCCCTAACCTTGAGTATAAAATTTAATTAATAATTATTATTTTTTCAAATAAAAAACAATAATTTTTTTGTGGTATCATTGGTCATCTCTACTCATCAATATATGGAATATGAAAAAAATAAAATATAATGTTTAATAAATTCGATATATTTCGATATTATAAATCATACAATATCGGCAAAATATGGGTGATATAAATACTAAGAATATTATTTGCCATCAATAGTATTTATAGTATTTTTTATCTAAACATTTAATTTAAGAATTACATTTTGTTCTTCATTTTTTATTGTTATGTTACATGTTACTCATCCAATTAAATATTAATTGTAGACTGTAGTTGTCATAAATTTATTAACAAACCTATAGCCTCGTTAATATTAAAAGTAAATGGTGTTTCAAGTTCGTTTGGATTGATATATTTGGTATGGAAGCCCTGAAGACAAGACAGAATATCATCAACTAAGTCAGTTTCTTCTGGATATGTTGTATCTATGATAAAATAATACAATTAAAGTAATAATTAAATATGATTATTTAATAAATTAGAAATAAGTCAATTAATTATCATACTGGAACATGTCATGGGTATATTAAAGTAGTCCAGAGCTTGATATTTTCTCAAATTTTTCCAAAGTGGAGTTTGTTTACAAACACTTTTTTTCAAGATTACTTTCTTCTCTCTTAGTTCTTTCTTCATTTGTCTTTGTTTTTGAAATTCATTTCTTTTCTATGGAAAAAATATTTGGACTAGTAGTTATGTATGTCTAGACCAGTGATTCTCAACCTGATAATCTCCAACAATTGTTTTAGTGTCGTCAATAAGAAAATATAAAATAACTAGTTTTTTTTTAAATCATCTGGTTATATTACCATTAATTAACCACGATAATGGGTTTAACCAAATCTATTGAGCCAAAGGATGATAAAATAATTTCTAACCAACAACAGTAAGGAGTTGTTAAATTTAAAAATATCCATAATATTATATTTAAATTTAAAGCAAATTTGTTTTTGAAAATGTTGTTTTAAATAAACTTATTAGATTTTAAATTTCAGTAGATATTATGAATGTATTCAGTATTTATTGTTTTAATTTTAATTCAATAATAATCATAATAGTTTGTAACAACTTTTTTTAATGTTAAAATTTCAAAAGTGTTAATAAAAATCTTGTCGACATTATAAGGAGCCGCTGCCTCAAAAAGGTTGGAAATCATTGATTTAAACTATTTATATAAAAATAGAGACATTTCAAGAATAAGGGTTCTAGTATTTTTAATATTTTATTTGAGTGATAAATTATAAAAGGGTATACCTACCCTGTGTTTAGTTATTTTAAGTACATATATTCATATTAAAATTTGTATGATTTAAAATAAAAAAACGGGAAAAAATAATTATCTTAACAGTACATTATCCTTAATATTTGTTTTACCTCAAAGGGAATTTTCCAATACAAAAATTGTAAATCTTCTAGAACTAAGAAATTAGTTATAAAATCAAATGAATAATAAACATATATATATATATATATATATATATAATCAGTCAAATGTTTAATTATAATATAAATTAATATCATTATTTAATGTTTACCCCCAGGCCACAAGTATTAGTATTATATAAACTATCAAATATAGGTATATACCTCAATTTCATCTTTATAATACTGTATAACATCTGAACAACTTGTATCTTTCTCATATTCTTTATACCGTTTTTCTAAAAATACTGTCAATTTTTTATCCTCACTTATTTCTTGAATCAATTCCATAAATTTATTTGCCAATTTATTTTTGCTAAAAACACAAAATCATAGTCATTAATTAATTTTCTGTAAAAATAAACAATATAGTTTGATATTTTTCAAAACTTTTGTTCCTAAAATGTAAAAACTAAAATATATACTTACTCAATGCTCTGTACTTTTTCTTTTAATTTTACAGGATTGTCAGAACGAAGCAACAGTTTCCGTAATGAGTGCTCTTTTGAATGTTCAAGTTGAATTTGTTGGGTATCATTGCGATTCCATACTTCCAATTTATCAAATATATCTTCAACTGTACTAGTTGATCTAGATCAAAAACATTGTCAAAAGTTAAGCTATGTTTTACCCATATCAAATTATTGATAGATATGAAATAAATAAAATTAGGTACTTGAAACTCGTAATTAATTCTTCGATTGATATTCTTGCACGTTCCATAGTTTTATAATAAAGTTTTATTATGAAATTTTACATTAAACAGTTTTAAACATAACTTTATAAGTATTTCATTTTTTCACTCTTGCATCTCTAAATCTTTTTAACGGAAATGTGGAAAACGGAATCATAAACATAGATAATATTTATTATTATTATTATAACAAAATAGGTATCAGAATAGTATCAACTATCAAGCATTGTTATTGAGAATGCTGATAAGTAGTTTGAATGTACAATACTTGTACCAGAGTGTGTTTTATCCACTACAAGTAGGTCACTAAGGTTAAATTAGAGAACGAATTAAGAATAGGTAAGGTTAGGTTAGCCGTTAGGTTTAAGGTTAGGTCTTATACAAATCATATATAATATGATCTTTTTTTTATATTAGTATTATATACTAATGTATATCTTAATTCGTCGGTTAGAGTTGTTTTATTCTGCTGACTTATCAGTCATAAATTATTAAATAACTAAATGATTAATACATTTTTCTTTCCTTTGCCGGTTTGTATAATATTAATTATTAATATATAATACTTTTGTAATTCATTGTAATAACAAATTCATAAATCGTACATCACCGTCCCTTTCCCTCTTCTTGAACCAATAATGTAGACATTTCAATTTTCCAACAGAGGGCATTAACTATTAAAAAATATTGTTACCTACTTGTTAATTGTTATAATATAAATATATACTTCTCGATAAACAAAGATGAGCATTCTGAGCAACGAAAAAAGAAAAACCTCCGCCAACTTACCTCAATACTCAAACTACGTCACTACATTTCGTTTTCTCAACTAGATGGGTATGCAAAATATGTATAATTACCCAAATACTGCACTATAGAATAAACACTGACTTTTAGCGACTTGGACGGACAATGATGGTATGGTCAAAATTTGAACTTTAAATGATTAAAAAAAATTGTGTCTATGTATGTGTGTTGCTCACTTGAATGAATTATGACCAAAAAAATATAAAAATAAACTTAAACATCGACTCTTCCAGCGAACCTGTGTCGTAACACAAGGAACGGCGTTGCTCTGAAATGAAAATATTGTGATTTATAAAAAATAAAACCGAAGGGAAGGGAATATTTTTTTGTTCATTAAAATTTTAGAATTGTGAATACCGTTTACGTTCACTGCAACGAATGCTAATTGACATAAATAATAGATATATTCTTACATTTATATGATAAATCCAATTATAGATAGGTTTTTTTTTACATTTTGTATCGACAGCTGAGAGTGGCATCGACGTAAGTCATTTCACCCTTCAGCCGCCATTACAAAGCTCCCCTTGCCTTCCTTACAAAGGCGTAGAAAAAATAAATACATGTCACAGAGGGGCTCTATCCCCTCAATTTGTGGCGTTACTTGCAATAAATCTTACAGCTAAATCTAAATCTGACCGGGTTGATTAATCCACTCCCGTGGCGTCGCTGGGTCCAGTGGGTTCTTCGAACTTTGTTTTATTCATCTCTAACTCCGTGTCCGGGAAGAGGATGATTTTTTTTCCTTTGGGCCGCTTTTGTCCAATGCGGGCGTGTAGGCACTCCCTGGCTATGTGGCCAGGTTTACCGCACCTGAAAAATTTTCTCGCCACCATGTCCGATTTGCAGTTGACTATCAGGTGGCCGTTTCTTTTACAACGATAGCATTATAACGACTTTTTCTTCTTAAGGAATTTCACCCTGAAGTGGCTTCAGCCCAAGTTGACGTGCTTAGTCTCAGCCAGCTTCACTGCTGATCTAATTGGTACTTCGATCCGTACTACTCTATTGTTATCAGAATTCGAACGGATGGCGATTCCGACATTCCCACACCCATTGTAGTGGTATCCCGCACTTCGCTCTCTTCGACCCAATTTGGGACCCCAACGATCAGTACAGGGGCTTCATAATCCACCTCTACAGCACGGCCCAGCATTAGCCGCAGCATGTTAGCCAGCTTGATAGCAGTTTCGACAGTCCACCTCAAAGAGTATAGCTCCAGTTTTGGTACACCTTGCACTGGGTTTCACGCCGAGTTCCTGTAGATCGACTTGTGCAATGATAACCCTAATCATGTCGAAGTAGAATTTCCCGCCATCTGACTATAACTGTTTTCTTCTTCGGAACGTGCCTCTTCAAGAGATTAAGCATCTCTGCTTGGCTGCGACCACTTGAAGTAACACGAGGGGGGAGTACCTTTGCTGCGGACTCCTATTTCGCGTTTCCAGGCATGCCACTGTTTCTATGCACCTGGAGTTTCGACTCCTGGCGGCGAGCTTTCCTTCTGGCTCGTTGGTCCGGGACGGTTGAGACAGCTTCCAGGGCGGGTTCAGTGATTTATTAACCAGGTTTCCTTCCAGAGAACTTTGCTAAAAGCTAGCAAATTACCTCTAACCTGCCACCAGCAACCAAGGTCAGAGCCGGGCAGGAACCACTTAGTAAAGGCCTAGTAAGGGTACTCAAGATCCCCCAAATGTAATATGATAATAACCTAAAATGAAACAGTTGTCAAAAGGTAGGTCTATTTTGGTAGAAAACACAGACGGGTCGAATCTCTTTAAAGACAATTATCTTAACCTTTTGATCGTAAATAAGGTTTCAAGAAAATAGGTACCTATTAAATTTCATATAATTTTCCTTTATTTTTAATTAAGTTTCATAACCAACAATTCAATTTTTATTTTTATTATACATAATTCTTCTACTTTTTTTTTTTATTTGAATGTTGAATGATTAATTTTGACAAAGTAAGTCGAAAGATAACAAAGGTTATAAGACACATCAAATTTATTATTATCAATTATATATTTATTGTCATCAAACGAAACGTTTCGCCTTGAATCGTATTTTGATATGTTTCAAAATAAAACAGTTCATAACAAAACAAAACGTTTCGTAAAAGGTATAACGTAAATATAATAGTTTTTATAAAAAAAACAGTTTAATAATATGTATTAAGATTAATATTATTATGCTAAATACATAAATACAAATCACTTTAATTAAAAACCTTGTTATAATTATTATGTAGTCCACAAAGTCATAAGCAAAGATAATTTTGAAGATTAAAAAAAAATTTTAGCTGTAAATATCATATTTTCAGATTTTAATAGTGTCTCTTTTAAAGTTATGTTTTCGTGAGTTACGACAGTCACCTTTTAACCATAGGTATATATGAGATATAGTACTTAACCTATAACATAATATTATTAACGTTGGTTATCCAATTATGACCTGTGCGGCCAAATCCGATAATTCATAAACTTGACTGCAAAAACGTTGAAAAATTGAAGAATTTAAAAAAAAAAATGAATTCATAATTATCTAAAAATGTAACATATTATGTAAAATAAAATACAAATGAATATTTCTTAATTTCTTATCGCTTATCTTCAATTACTTATTTTAATTACATACGTTGTTACAGGGGACAGATCCCCCTATATTATTTTAATATGCAGGAACCTAGGTTTAAAAATGTTCCTTCCGTGAAAATTTGTTTGCAACTGATCCCCCCTCCCACCATACAAAAGTTATGTTTATGCCATTGCGTTGTTAAACAGACATGAAAATGTGAAACAGCGTCCTCGACTTCTCATCGTTACCTACGTAGTTTAATAATAGAACTATAGAAATAACAAAAACATTATCGTATTTATTGTTTTGCTTGATTATACTAAGTTAACATTATCCATCACCAATAACAATTTAGTTTTATTAACTAAAGTTATAAATGAAAAATTTAAATTCTTGGCCCTCCAAGAAGTTTTTTTTTATTGCCCGTGAAAAAAGAGTTTGGTCTTTACTACCACTGTCGTATAAGTATATTGTTTACAACTATTATAGATACAAGTCTAAATTCTAGCTAAATTGTGATTAAGTACAATATTTAACATTAAAATGTAATATCATAAGTAGGTACGTATTTTAAAAACTGTGACAGTAAATACTAAATTATACAATCACCATTGTAATTTTGTTATTTATTATATTATCGTTTACTAAACATTAATATATTCATCCAAAATTGTTTTTAAGTAATAATATGGGTTGAAATATGTTTTTAAAACTGTTGCGTCTAGGTTATAGATTATTGAATTTTATAAATTGCTTTATGAATTGTCATAATGATTCATCATATTTCAAAATAGTACGCCATACTAAGGCACTATTATAATATATAGTATATATTATCTATAGTGCCCTAGCTAAACCAGTTATAATTTGTTCGATATGCGTATACCTATAAGGTACTTACAATTTACGAACAAATAATCAAAAAATAATTTTTTGACCTTTGTGAATCGTGTGATATTACACCCTTTATTGACTGTTGTCATAAATTATGATTTAGATTGTACAAAATAATAAGGGAAAGTAAAAATTTGCACATTTGAAAATATTTTATCTAATTGTTTGTGAATTAAACCATGAGATAATTTAAAATAATTTTCATCAAAAGGTTATTCAATTTTTAGTTGATTTAATATAATTTCTAATAATGAATAAATTATATATATATCTATTATTCTACTCTAATAATTTACAGATTAAACAGTAGACACGTTATATTTTACATTATTTTATATCCGTCAATACCTACGAGTCAAGTAATAAGTATTATATTATGTTGAGACAAATGAGACTTCTGAATGTACAAAAATTATCAGACTATTTTTATCCAATATGCACAATCTTTTTGCAATCTTAATCGCTTTTTAAAATTGTCATAAAAAATGTTCTTTACAAAAAATACTTTATAAATATTATATAAACACGATAAACGCATTCTCTATACAATCACTTTTTGGAAACTCGAAGATGTGATAGTAATTATTGTATACATAGGTTCCTAAAAACCAAACGAAACATTGACACGAATATACAAAATATTATCATCTTATTTACCTATTAATGCACTATAAAATAAATACATTTTTACAAAATTTTAAATTTCACAATTTTTAAATGTCTTATATCATTTATCTTTTTTGGTTTCACATATACGTATATGATTGCGCTTATTTATTTTGAATAGATACAGTACAATGCGTGTAACTGTATAGTATACCTATATACATTTTAAATTATAATAGAACATTATAGCACCTATTAATTTTTAAAAGGATTCAAAACGTTTCGTTTATAAGGAGTTTTGTATAGGCAATAATAAGATACCAGATTGCTGGTCGTAATCTTGTGTGCATTGTAATACTTTAAAGTGCAATCATATATTTGTAAATGATCATTATATGCATTGTATGTGAAGATTATTATTAATAATATGATCAAAAAATATGGTATAATATGGTAATACGTTTTTTTACTCGTATGTATACGCAAATATCAACATTTTTGTATATGTCACGTATAATCGCATATCATTTTACTGTTAAACTGATGTATTCTCTATCATACCGATCGATCCGATGGTTTATTTATTTCCATTGATTATAAATACTAGTATTTATAATCAATGTTATGTCGTATGACATACTAATAAAATACGTTTTACATAATCATTATCATTAAATTATATCTCAAGTAAAAAATTTAAATTAACATTATTATTAACAATTTATAAGTCTACTTCTAATATTTTGATCTATTCAGTATAGCTTATATGGTAACGTCGTGGATCACGTTTATATCTAGTAGTAGATAAACCGTGTTGCGAATACAAGTCAGGCCTTGAGAAATTGGTCTTTTTGGGTACTTTGTCGCTACCTATATAATTCATTGTTTGCTCTGTTTCCTCACAATTGCACGAAAGTGTTTTATACTTCCATTTATGTATAAGATGCCAACATCTCCCTTGTTCTATTCTGATACGATTCACTGTCAACCGCTGAACCAAGTATGTCATGGTAGACACATTGTTTCTAACATTTAACTGGGATTAGCAGGTTAGCTACCAGTTCCGATGATGCAAATCTGATATACAACTTACATTTATTTATCTAAAGAAGCATAATAAACTGTTGGATATACAAAAATATATACACAATTTTTAAATTCAAATTATGCTGACTGCAAATTTCTGCTAAGTGTATGTTTAAATTTGTTTAAAAATTGTTAGTGTAAGAATAATAAAGTGTCACTGTTTGGCTATTTTTCTCACATGTTTTATATTATAAAAAAATATACGCACACACGCTTATCGTAATATTAAATTACAGATTGTTAGCCCTAAAATAAAGTTAAAAAAAAAGAAGTTTATGAATAAACTATTGAGAAAACAAGACGAGGAATTCAAACTTGTTTTAAAAATTCATTTTGCTTAATTGTAATAGATCAATCAGTATAACAGTACGTTGGAATGAAAACACGTAATGTCTAAATAGGTCTATAAAGAATGAAAAAGCAGTCCGTTTTGAATACAATATCATATTCAGTATTAACATTAAACTTTACATATCAACTAAATGTGCCTGTCGCCTGATGTTATATACTTATACCAATATTAAAGGTCAAACCACTCTAACTGTTCATAGTATTTCGAAGACTATAAAATTAATAACTATGCATATCAAATTTAATGTGTTCAGAATAATAGTATAATAATTATTAATTATTGCCGTATTCAAATACCATTATAGAACAAAATTATATTTTATTTCATGATTGATAATGAAAGCCAAAAGGTCAATAGGCCATATATAGGGTGACGGGCATTCTGTATATAATTAAGTATAATTAATGGTCAAATAATTTATCATTACCTTACCTATGATCTAACATAAAAAATTAGGGTATACCGGAAAATCCAATTAGGATATAATTTTCAGTTGACGGAGCAATCATTGGTACTTGAATTTACGAATCTCTCAGAATTATTTGAAATTTTAGTTTCCAGAAAATGCAATCCTTAGACGTTCCTGAATTAAACTATTTTTTTAATTTCAACAGTACCATATAGGTATAGGCATTGTAGTAATGTAGTTCTGATTCAACGATCAGTTTATAAAAAAAAATTCTCTTTTTAATAGGAGGTATGACCAATGACTCTGTATATGGATATGCTATTATAATACGTTATAATAATAATTATATTATACCATTATATCGTATACTATAATAGTAATGGACGGTTTACGGTTAAAAGAGAATGAGTAAATTTGGAAATTTTTCATTCATTACACTCTATCTGCAGCTGGTTGAAAAAAATACAATTATGTTCTACACAGCAGAACCATAACAAAATATTAATTGTATCTTGTATTTTTTTATCTTAAATTATATAGTACATATAGATGTCGCGGTCTTTTTTAACCACTCGGTACCGTCGGCGATTTTTTTCTTTTATTCCTGCCACCTTGCAGGAAGCTTTTCTTTCGTCGGCGTGTTTCTTGTTCTGACCATACCTATGCATACCTACTATAGCCATGGCTTCGACTTTTGTAACGTGTCGGTTGCCGTACGTAATAATATGGCGAGTCCGTCATGTGTGAACAGTGTACACGCGTTTTGTGTCCGTGGCGTGCCGTATATCACCAGCACGGCGAGCTGTCAACGGTCTTCTGCCGTATCGCCGTAGTTTTGCATCGGGCTTACAACGAGCACCGCCGTGCACCGCCGAAACGCGGGTCGAATGTCGTCCATCGTTTCGTGTGCGAACTGCGAAAACAATATCGCAGCCGTACGTGCAAACGGGGAATTGTATTGACGGGGATTCAAGCCCTTCTATCTTTTAACAATAAAATGAAAAGAAATCTCAGCAAACCTCCTCCGCCATCAAATCAAAATATTACTTAATATTAATATATTAATATATTTAATGTTTACAAATATTCGAAATTGTGTACAACCGCAGGGAGCAGTCGAAAACAACATTTAAATATGAGTATTTTTTTTTGGAAGGGGGGGGGCTTAGATTCAATTAAGAGGGTTAAGTCCCTTTAAGCTCCACCCTATTACGCCAATGAATTCTTGGTGCTTGATTCATTGCGCGAGGACGTGTACCGAGTAGTCATTCGTGGTATTGCGTTTTGTGTTAATGTCTCTCATGCGCATCTTACTCGTGGATTCCACAACCCTCAAAATGCAGATCGTTTGCCGTTCGTCGACTCGTGTACGCCGTATAGAGACATCGTGTGGCTGCGTGTAACGCGTGTCTGTGACGCACAATTTATTGTTGTCCGCATTGTTTGTTTTTTTATTTGTTAAATCGTACTCGTGATTTATCGATCAAGTCACGGACGTTGATTGGAACCGAACGTGATTATCGTTAGATGTTATTCATATCTGACCCATACTCCCGTGTGATTGATGTGTCACTGGGGCATCGGTATCTGTCACGGCTTAAGATTTTCCACGGATTTATCGAAGTAGGGCTGATTTCTAAACAATATCTAGCAAGTGAAGTAATACAAGAATAAGTTGCAGTTTTATAATTTCTTATTATTGGTAAATAATAATGTAATATTCTTTATTTTTCTCTGAAAAAATAACAAAATCCTAAATTACGACTTGTTTTCAAAAAACTTGTGGCATCCCGAAAAAAGCTTCTTATTTACTCATATTTTAAACCACCATCAAATCTTCTACCAATTACTAAAGTATAATCATATAGTGTCCATAGGTTTGATGAGATTACGGGAACTATTTTAATATTAAAGTTGACAATAGTAATGTATAAAATTCACTAATAAAAATCATAAGTAGATATTTGAAGGAACTAAGCAATTCTCAGTTTAATTTTAGCATTAAAATATGGCTAATTTAAAAATGTCTATGATTAAGATTTAAGAAAACATTTTCTATTACGTAGTATTATCACCATTTTATCAACAATAATTTATTAAAATACATATTATAGGTCGATTACTATCTTATAATTTCACGATAAAATTATGCGTAGTAAGAAGTATCTCGTTTTAATTTGCAAAAGTAGCAGGAAAACATGCTTAAAATATTTAAAAATTAAGGATATATGCGAACGAAGAGTAAACATGGCTTATAACTATTGGGTTTTATTTAAAATACAATAGTCTCACAATATTATGCAACGGTTATTTTTAAAAACAAAACAAACAGCAGGAGACAGATATTCATTTAACTAAGAATTTTTATAAATTATTTAACGAAATCATAAAAACCTAACATTTTTGAGAGGTAATGGGAATTGTCCTCTTGTCTATGATAAAAAATTAATTTAAAATACCGGGGCCCAACAGCTCACACATAAAATTCGCGTTCTCTAAAAAAAAAACCGGTCAATTTAATAATTACACATAATTTTAGTAACCCCCTTATATATTAGGTACATAATATTTTCATAACTATAAAGTTATACGGATGGATTATCGTGTATTCGTCTACACTGTACACTGTTCACTACTTTTTTATAATAAAAAAAATAAATAACACGATCTAAGCCACCAACAACACAACCAACCGACAACACAATACGCGCGTTCGTCTTCGCGCCACGTGAGATCGACGGCGGCGTATTTCATAACTACTTTTTTACTAGTACAGCGTGTTATTGTTATTATTATTATTATTATTATTACAATATTATAATGTCGGCGCGCGCCGACGGATGTTGCGAGTGTGTGCTCACCGCTTACCGACCGCTGCTGGCGCGTCTCTTGGCCCGGAGATTGGGGTAGGGTTGCCGTTGCCACCGCCGCCGACACCCCCCCGTCGGCCGGCCACGAGTTTTCGGATGGAAGGCGTGCGTGCGAAGATAATCCAACGTGGCCGAGCACCGAGACCCGACGCGCGGCAGTCACAATTCCGATACCGGGCCGCACGTTACGCCGTTCCGTGACTCGCTGACGATTTTCAATAATATTATATTGTTTTAAGATTCTGCCTATATCATAATAATATCGTTTTATTTGTTTCCGCGTCGACTTCTTCCTCGCCGCCCTCACTACGTATCCATACTGCGTTGCTGTTTTTTTTTGTTTTTCAATACTTCTTATAATTAATTTTTCTTTTAACTCGCCCACATTATAACATATATATATATATATATATATATATAATCATTATATATTAGTGTTTCGTTATTAATATTATATCACCGTGTTTTTTAATAATACAATAGTTTAATTTATTTTTTAATCAATTTAATATCGTTGTATCTGTATTTTATTATATTGTAATATTTGCTGTATGCGATTGACAGCTAATAACATGGCTAGTCCGAAGACTAACAATACTAAATATTTTACCATTACCGCAGTTGCGTTTAAACTTTCAAATTTCTGATACTGCTCAAATCCAATCGTGGTGATTTCATAATCAGTCAGATACCGAGGTTTGTAATCGATTTTTTGAACAATTAATAAACACGAAAAGCATTATATAATGTGATAATGTTATGGTATTGTTTCATATATGTATATAATAGTGTGTAATGTATTATATATTCAGAGTCGATATATCATATACGGAACGACTTTTGCGTAACAATATAATATGTGGAACGTGTATTTTTAATTTCAATAATTACTATCGAATATAGCTCTGGGTGTTGTAATTTTTGTATATGCTACATTATTATATAGATGATTGAAAATACATAATATATGATAAATTTATTTATTTATATAATATATAGTCATTTAGATAAAGGAATACTGCAGTTATAATAGTCGTATAGACTCGTTTATTGGTGTAATCGTGTATTATAGTATATAATATATAACCTAATCGTCGACCCTCAAATAATCAAACACATAAGGAAATATCCTTGTCCATCCTAATAATTAAAGTAGTCTGGACTGCCAGTACATAACTGCCCTGAGTATTGCCAACTATTAGCATTGTACAATGTACAGTTTATAATATAATCGTGTGTTGGTCAATAATATAATGTTCCATATTATTATATGTGATCATATAACTATAATGCGTGTGCATGTGACGAGCAAAGGCCAAAGTCGGAATTACGGTTACGACTGTAAAAGTACGTGATTTTTAGGAATTTTATATTTTGGTTTCGTGTTATCACGACGTTAGAGTATTCAGTCAGATGTTATATATGTGCAGCACTCTCGCGCTCCCTTTGTCGGCTGCGGCCTAATCGATTGCGCCAAATACAATGCGCAAAAATGTTTTAAGGTGTGTCGCTTTTGGCCACTGGAGAGCAGGAACATCAATAAAATGCGGTACTTTTATAACACAGATTTGTGGTGTTTATAATTAAACACGTGCGCGGAGTTTTACAGTAACCGTGTTGTATTTCTTGGATAATGCATTGAAAGAAATATAGTAACTATATTATATTAAAGATTTAGTAAAATAATTTATTATAACTTAAGTACCCTGCAATAATATTATAAGTGACCTAATTTTAAAACCGTTTTAGACCGTTTCTGATAATTTTATTTTTTTACTTAGATCTTATCGGTTTTAAAATATTGCTATTAAACATATTATTTTACAATGAATTATGTTTGTTATGTAGTTTTGTAGTTTTTGAAAATAATCAAACCTATTATTATATTGCAATTATCGATTATATGTCATTTAAATCATGCAACATAAACTATAAATTATTTAATGACGGCTAATATTTGATAAACATTGTACTATAGACTATATTGATAAGTCCATTTTGAATTAAGTTATTTTAATAATATATAGTTTCCTTTTTAACTATCTACTAACTGTATGGCTAATAGCATAAATAATATATGGTATTATTATTTGTTTATAATATTATTCTATGTAAAAATCTGTATTCTTTTTTTTTATTTGTTTAATTTTTTAATTACTAAATTAAAAACAATATTATTCATTGGTAATGACTGATGTGTATACCGTATACGTTTAAATAAAAGAACTTCGTTTTGAGTAAGTTTTTATCATCAAAGGTAAAATGTGGCATAACCTAAAATATAATTTCTAAAAAAAAAAATTTAAAAAAATTATTAATTATCAAGTGCAAAATTGGAATTAAAACTGTTTAACTTTGACAATAGGGGAGAACTGTATTCATATGTTATATTAGTTACCCCCAAATAGGTACCACATTTTAATTATAAAAATGTAGTTTAATGCATCTGTATAGGTATTATAATATAAACATAATACTCAATATTTTATGGAAGTCTATACAATTAACAGTTTTATAATTATTTTAAGCTAAATTGTTTACTTAAATGCTATATATTATGTACATTTAAATCTAAAACTAATTATATGGGCTACATCAGACTGGTTTCGGAGGTATTCAAACTGTGCGTTGCGGTTACCGCGGTGCAGTGTTGGTCAGGGGAACTGTGGAATAAAATATATAGGAACAAATAATAATTATAATAATGATGATTGCAATAAATATCTTATTTTATTCTAAATGTAAAATATTTAATTTTAATTTTTTATGCATAATTATAGTATTTATTTGTTTGTTATCAAATAATTTTTGAAGTATTTAAAATAATATAAGTATATTATGAACATTATAAATAAACACATTTAAATACGTTTAAACATCATACATTTTGGACTTTATTAATTAGAAAACCACCAAAATATTGTGAAAAAATAGAAAATTTATGGCATGAAAAAAAATTAATTTATATTGTCTACGTTGAAGCACTTAATATAATAAATTATTTATTTAAAGAACACTTCTACTTAGTACTAGCACTCATCAATGTTACTTAGGTTTTTTTAAGTTAATCTGTATAATATAAGTGCATATGTTAATTTTCACATGTGGAACATTTTACTTAACACGTAAAAATATATGTTTGGTTTGTTCACATCATTTTTAAATATGCTGAAGTCATAACTCATGGTGTTTTATTTCATTAATATTTATTATGTGTTTTAAATTTTTATTAAGTATTTATAGTTATTATAATGGAACAAATTAAATTGATACCATCTCGTTAAACAGTTATTGTTACTATATGCTTCATAAATTTGTTTCATATTGAATGATTAGATTATTCTCTTTCAGTACATTAAAATTACAGCTTAATTTGGAAAGGGTCCGTTATAAACCATGTGGGCGACAATCATGCACGTGTGTGCTCTTTTTTTTAGCTGTACAAAATCCTGTTATATAAAATTTCTTTGAGTCTTTTATAAATTATATTTAAACGTAAAGTCAACTTTTTAAACAAAAAATGACGTGTATTATAATAAACTATAATATATAATCTGGTTTCTAGATCCTACAATTATTATCATAGATAGGTAGGTACGCGTATTTTAGTATTATATAGAACTAATTTATCATCTGAAAATATATTAAAATATATTTTTCTATAGTGATTTTAAGTATGAAGACTTAATATTTTAATATAAGTTTACTTTCTGATATCATATTAATTATTATTTTTAACACATTTCGAAAATCCAAAGGTACTTATAATTTTTGTTATTTAAATTAAAATTTTGCATCCATGTTTATACTATACCGTACATTCAGCTGGTGTTTTAAATACTGTAATTATAAAATAAATTAGTATTATAAATGGTTGATTTTTAAACATTGAATATCATCCTTTACATATTATATGTAAGTGTTATAGTAGTATGATTCGGTATTAAAAATTGAGTCACTTGAAAATTATTTTGTTATTTTAATACATTTTCCGAGAGTTTTTTTTTCTAAATTAATAATTATTATTCAATAAAATAAAACTAATCAATTATAAAATTACAATAATAGTATCCAGGTGTATGAACTCACTACTCAGCATATCGAATTATCCATGATAATCAAAATGTATAGCATATATAGTTACATTGATTTTAATGAACAGTGAGTGTGAATAGTGCAAAATAATGTGTGAAGAATAAATCCATGTATAATTTATTTGTATTATATCCTATAAATATTATATTTATATATATATTATTACATTATTTTATATATAAAACATTTATTCAGAATTTGAGTTATATTATGATGGATAGTAATTGGTCAGAACGTAGAAAATAGGAAAATACTTTTTATGAATTGTTTTTATCCTTGAATTGTATTGAGATTTTAAAACATATCTTGTCGAAAAAATATTGGCTTGGAAATGTATTTTGTTTGAAAAGTATTTACTTGAAACCGTCAGAAAATATAATTTTGAAATCATATTTAGAATACGAAGTCCTTTATTTGAAATAATATTAACTCAAAAACGTATTTGTTCAAAAATTATTTGTTTGGAACTGTATAATACCATAACCCAATAATGTAAGTTTCAAACGAAATATTTTTCGTGAAAATAAGTTTATATATTGTTCAGTACATTACAATTTAAACAGCACAATGTTTTCAATAGAATATTTTCCATACATTTTTTCATAAATGAAACTATGATTTCAATGTAATATTCAATACACATACAGTTTAAATAAATAATAATATTTGTTTTCAACAAGATATTTTTAAACAAAAATACAGTTCTGAAAAACTAAATTCCACACTTTGTAAAATAATTTAAACACATGCTTAGCTCATAGATGCATATTATATAGTATAAATTGAAGAGTTTAATTTGTGATCTTTTTGAAAAGTATTATGATTTATGTGTTTTTATATCTATTTATAGAATTCTTTAGAATATTAAAGTCTTTAAATGTTACAAATAAATAAACTTCTTATAAGAATTAAATTCTATTGGGTACCTACTTAATATTTTTCATACTGTGACTACATCATATTATAAATTATGGTGCAATACTATTTCATAACCTGCAACAAAAACTTAACTGATATTCAATATCAAATATCTTTTGTAAAGTAGTAATGTAAAATATTTTATTACAGATGGCATTATTAGTGGAATCACGGTCGTTTCGGCCGTTCAAGTCCAGTGAAGAATATCTTTACGCTATGAAAGAGGATTTAGCTGAATGGCTGAATGGTTTATATCCTGAGCTCTACATAAACGTGAATAATTTCATGGATAGGCTTGATACCGGCGTGGCTTTGTGCAAGGTATAGTTATATTTTATCATTATTATTAATCTAAATTCATCTTGAATGATGCATAAGTAGGATATAAATTAAAACGTGAACTATGTGCTGTGATAAAATATTATTGGACTGAATCATTCCGTTATAATATAATATGTCACTATCCACTAAATATATTTAAGGTCTACGTTCTAAATAACAGTATTCAATATACTTATAAGCACCTACCTTACAAATTTCAACATTTTTTCGAAATCAAAGTTGGAATGGACTTGGCACGGATATTACAATGTAGAGTTTTAATCTCTCTAGAAGATTCCGTTTAAAAAGGTCATTCCTTTTTAACGACAAGTATTTTTAAACTCTGTGAAATTCTTTTCTTTAGTCTACCTCTAGATTTAGAATAAATATTTAAATATATCGATGTACATTGTACGTGAACTGCAGGGTATAGAAATACATTTATAATTAAATAGGTATTACAATATAATTAGCTCGATTTAACAAAATAGAAGCAAAACAAAAAGTTTTTTTATACATTTTTTGATATTTTATGAACAACTTTTACTTTTAGTTTTAAATAAATAACATGTATTTTAATATTATTGTGGTTTATTATCAATAATTGCTCATGGACATTTATTGTTATTATGTTATCTTAATTTTTCTATTTAGAATCTTTTTATTCTTTAACTATTTATTAGTACTCAACTGCTACAAATTTTCTAACATAAAAAACATTTGAATATAAAACAAATTTATTATATGATTGTTTTATCAAAGTAATTGTACTCACATATTATTAAATTAATCCTTAAAATTGTAATAATTAATCAAATAAAAAGCAAAACATTTTATGGTTGAATAACAATATTATTATTATTATTAACTGGCTCGATCATCATTTGGGAAATTAAGAGTATAATTTGTATAATATGCTTGTTACTAAATAGTTATTATTCTTTTTTAAATTTAAATAAGACTGATGAATGATTTAGTATCAACAATTTTTATATCTCTCTTGACATTGAATAAATAAATTAATTTATATTAATTTAAATTTAATTTATAAATAAATTGAAGAGTTATGTAAATAGTTTAAAAGGACACTGATGAATAATTGTGTTATGTATTTGTTTAACACTTTAAATGATCTTATACCTACCTAACGTAAAAAACCTATTAATGACTGTAATAACTAATTAGTAATATGTATTTCAATCTCTAGAAATTTAATCATCAAATAATTTTTTTTTATATTAGTACTTAGGTTCTTTTATTATATTAATCATAACTTAAATAAATATTTAGTTTATCATAATATTTAATCTATATGTAAAAATACATATAAATATTTGAAAATATGGATGTATTGAATTCGAAACATTAAATTAAATATATTTTTTTGTTAATAAGTAATCGATGAATATTTTTTTCATCATTGTTCGAGTTATTTATTCGTCTCGATTTATAATTAGTTTGAACTATTTTAAATGGTGAGAATAAGGGGGCCCAGAGGAAATAACCACTTATTAACTGGAACCTATTCAATTGATTAGGTATAATTTACGGCAATTCGTAAAAAAAATTATTTATTTTAAAATTATTATTGCGTACCTACCTATCTATTATATTCATTAATCTGCATGTGTATACAACTATTCGCTTATTTGTGTACACATATATGGGTAGTCAATTACTGGCTACAATTATACATTTAAGTGCTATTATATACCTACTTGATAGATCCTTATTCCAGTAAATCGTATCGGTTATATTCATTGCATATTTATACCTTGGTAGTTTCTATTCCGCATACCGCCAAACGTGGTATACGCCCGTACAGTATTGTATCGCTACGACTGCAGCACGATTTTCTCTTTCCTGTAGGAAATCACGTACAACGTGCTTCGTCCATTTATTGATGGTCTCCATTATGTGTTTAAAACACCTTAATGGATTAATGGCCCTTATATTCAACCAGTGAACATAAAGCAAATCGACAAATAATCCATGTATTCATTCAAGTTGTTTTATTATGATTTAAATTCATACATTTTTTCCACATTGAACTATTTCGATTAACGAGATTTTAGAGTAATGTTATGGTTTGTTTTCTCCTACCAATTGTATTATTATTATTAGTTTTAAAATCGTATAAATCTATTATTGTTTATTGAAATAATGCATTTTATTGACATAATCTTCAGTTATGCATAAATTGCATACGATTTATTGATATAATATGCTGTATTATCTCAATGATGTGTACTATATTTGATATTATCTCTAAAATAAACCATACTATATACGGCCATACAAGTCATTAATATACTATACGTGTCACCCAACCATATTACATTGTTCTTATTTTCATTTTAAAGACATTTAAACCTAGGATAAAATTTTATAGCGTTATACATAAATTGCTTAATATATTTTATAGTGGTTGTTATATTATATTATTCCATACGT
This sequence comes from Pentalonia nigronervosa, assembly GCA_014851325.1. Classification (NCBI taxonomy): domain Eukaryota; kingdom Metazoa; phylum Arthropoda; class Insecta; order Hemiptera; family Aphididae; genus Pentalonia; species Pentalonia nigronervosa. Next base: position 60,785 of record JACXSJ010000420.1, read on the forward strand.
ATAACTTAGAAATTACGTTTCCATATATAATAACTAGATTGGATACTGCAGTCTACAACTAACAATATCTGCAGCACATTCCTACTAATCGTATCTTTGATAAATACTTGCCAAATACGTAAATTTATTAAAGAAAAATCTAACTTTTTTTTAAATTATAATTTTTTTATTCAGTATTTAATGAATTAAAAATATAGTTAAATTTTATATGCTTTTAATTTAAAAACAGATACTTTCTTTAAAAATGAATACGTCTAGTTTTTAGAAATATTTTAAATTGTAATATTCAAGTTCAAAATATTTTGTTTTCAGTTCCCATGATTACATAATTGCTTTCTTTCGACGCATGACCGAACTCCGGAAATGTAATAAGTTATAACTGATGAGTGTCGGTTTTCGTATCTCTTAGAACATAGATTTATAATTATTATTTAGCAACACATGTACAGTTGGATAATAATTACCACGGAATAAGTGATAAAAGTATATACTATATATAAACAACAATAAATAAAAACCTATTTCAGCTAACGGAACATTTTATCAACAAAATGATAATTATTACCGCGTTATTCAATTCTTTTAAATTTATTCAACTAAATAATTATTATGTTTTGTTTTAAATTTTTATACATTTATATTTTGTAATGATATTAATTTTTTGCATAACGGTATATGCGAGTACGTGACCAATAAACCTTCTGCTGGTATCTTTCTTGAACATTAGGAATGTTTTCGGACATACTAAATCGGGTCAAAATGAATGGTTATAGACTTATAGTATGTCAAACTAGCGTGTATACAATAATGTACATGATGATTTGCAAATTATATTCAAGTGTAAAAGTCGAAAAGAAATCTGGTAAATAAACCATAATGTTTGTAAGCTTAAAAACCGTAGAAAGTATATATTTCAGATATTTGATGTATTATCTATTACCATAAAATATGTTTTATGATAAATGTAAAATTTTAAGCAACTAATAAATCTGATTGGATAATTTAATTTAAAAACCAAAAGATATTTAGCGAATAACATTTTGAAAAACAAATTTTACAAATTATTATAATCTTAGAATTTAAATTAATTATAGTAATAGTAATATAATATAATATGTTGAAATATATAATGATTATATGGTTAATGGCATTTGTAAATTAAATATCCATAATCCATTACAATTTATTTTTATTTTTCACCAATTATTATTACCTCAGCTCGACGCGTTGGAACGTACATATATAAAAATGTATTATTCATTCATAACCAGTATAATGTCTTGCATAAACTATGATCCAATCTGAGTCTATATTATATTCTCTACGAACGTAATTTATTTAATAAATTTGTTTTATAAAACTGCAGTAAATAATTTATTACAGTGAGTTATTGAAAAAGTGTGGGTACTCATTTATACATATCCACTACTCGGTATACTCTACTGTATAATTATCGATTAATAAGATCTTTATCTGTTTTCATTTATAACAAACATAGGTACTAAGCTATATTAAGGATATTATTGACTATTCTACATAATACCATTATATATCTGTATTATTTATTGCGTCATGTTTTTTTTATATATTTATTTTAATACAATTTATTTATTTTTCTCCATAGCTTTAGTTTATTTTTATGTTTTTGGCTAAAACAGAAATGTAACAAGTTGCTTATGAAAATAGCAATAATTAATGACAGGAAATAGATTATTTTGATTCGTTTTGGTTGTCGTGCGTAAGGACATTACGCTGGTTATTTTCAGTCTATTGGAAAGCGTCATACCTATGATTCGATTGACCAAAGCAGATGAGAAATATTATATAGTTTAGGTGAAATGAAAACGATATATTTATAGAAAAATAGAAAACAGCGATACTTTCAACGCAAGTTGAATTCAGTTTAAAATTTTTGCTGCGTAAATGGCTACGGTTGATTATTTTTGCAATTCGATTTGCTCTACATTGTCTTTTTTTCATCACCATTCTGAAATCGTATATGCGTGGACGTTTTCTATAACTGAATATAAATCATAGAATAATAGTGTAGCTCTTTAGTTTTGAAAAGAAATATCTACCTTATGAGCAACTTTATGATATTAGTAGTCATAATGTTAACATAACGAGTACCGAAAATAATATTAATATACTTGCAAAGTTATAATATATTATTATGTTAGTTGTATGTGTTATTTTTAAATACACAATATTTTTATTATTTACCTATTTTATTTTATAACAAATGTGTTTCCCTCAGTTCTCACGTGTTAAAAAAATAAGAATTCTTATTCAAAAAAAATCACATTATTCACATTTTTCTTATTATTTTTTCACAAAAAATATAGTTAGTCGATTTCTTAAGTAATTTAAAGTATTTTAATTTGTATTACTTTATAAGTATTTTGATTTATATTTGAAATGTTTATAAAAATAAATTCTAATAAATGTTTGTAATACTAGTTTTTACTATTAATATAATGGCTGGTTATGATTTGTTATTAACGCATTGATGTTTATCTTAATTTTCTATTTTAATATTAAAAAAAAAAAAAAAGTAATAATAAATGTTTTAAACAATTATTTATTTTATTTATGGTTATAATGATATTACTCTGGTTAAAAGTTCATGCGTACTTAACTTCATACATGGATTAGGGTGCAAATAGGTCTAGAAGCCTTTTTAAATTTAACCTTGCTTTAATAACAATAGACTGACCTAAATAAATCTCTCACATTAGATATATTACATTTTTCACACAAAGTTATAATAAATATAAAAATATGAACATATTTTTAATTGTTTTTTTGATTCATATCATATTCAATAAAATAAAAAAAATAATTTTTAGCTAATAATAAATTATTTTTAAAACACCATAATTATATTCAAGAAAACTATACACTCATATTTTATTATTTCATATATATTGTGTATTAATAAATAAAGCTATAATGTCAAATATTTGAGTGAATTATATTTTAATTTGAAAAATGGTTTATACTATTATAGATAAATAGTGAGGAATTTGTATATAGTATACAGACTTGCAGGAAATATATTTATATTATGATGTAAATTAAGTATAGGTAGTCTTTCTACAATATGCTAGATTTAGTGTTTACTGGTGTGACAAACTAGTATTCAATATATTCATTATCATATATGAACATTATCAACACACGCAATTGTTCCCATCTATCTTCTACTGAATTAAACAATTGATTAAGTGCAATTACGGTTAACGTATTCAATATACAGTAATGAATTGTTGTTGAATAGATACTTAAGTAATAGGTGTCAAGTCTATTTAACATTGAATATGTACTTCGCATGGTTTTTTGTATTTAACTGTACTCTCTTGTTTATACTCTATTACATACTTGTATGGATGACGTATCGATATTCAATATATTTTAGTTATTGCTAACAAACGATATCACTAGATAGCAAAGTATCAATATTTTAATAATCGACCTTGACATGCAAAAAACTGGAACATGGTTAGAATCATCTAAAATGTTGATACTTTTTTATTTACAATAACTATGTAGGCGTCAGCTTGAAAATAATAATTTGATTATCTGATTGACGGAAATTATAGTCGTAACTGTATAGTATTGTTTATTTTTTATTTTAACGTTTATACATATACATATATATATATATCGTATTATAATAATAACTGTTGACTATTAAAAAAAATAAACTAAAAAAAAAATTTATATACTTACTTAATAAGAATGTAATATTCTAATCATTTTAAAATATGTTTATAGCTATTACTAGTTATCTAATTTTAATTTCTGACAATGTTTAAAATACGATGAAACTAAAGACATAAAATACACTGTTACAAGTTATAAGTATATATGTAACTTAAGTAATAAAAACCCTTAACATATAGTTTAATTTTATTTTGTAGCATTCAAACTGTGTGCGGAATTATGCAGAGGAACACGTAAATCGAAGACAAGCAGCTGGAAAATCTAATATTAGCGGCATTGCGAGCATAGTTCTTCAATTACCAGCTGTACGATACTTACCCGGCGCTAAAGGTGGTACGTTTTTTGCTAGAGACAATGTTTCCAATTTCATCAATTGGTGCAGAAATAGTCTTGGTGTGTTTGAGTGTCTCCTGTTTGAAACCGATGATCTTATAATGCGAAAAAATGAAAAACATGTGATATTATGTTTATTAGAGGTAAAGTTGTATTGTATAAAAAAGTTTTAAAAAAAATATAAATATTAATAAAAAAAAATAATGGTTGAATGATTTTTTTTAGGTCGCTAGACGTGGTGCTAGAGTTGGTGTGCCAGCTCCGATGTTAGTACAAATGGAAAGACAGATTGATCGAGAAATCGCAGCAGATAAAAAGTATGCTCAATTTTCACAAGGAACTGATTTTAATGATGGCGATGATACAGATTTGAGCGACGGCGAAGACTTAACCGAATATGCGCCATTGCCTCAAATTGTTACTAACGATTTAAAAAGCTTAGATGAAATGGTAAGTGTGAAAATAGAGATATTTAATATATAATAAACAATATTAATTGATGGTAGAAATTTAAATTGGATTGACATTTTATTGTATGTAATATATAACCCTAAATTCGTTGCTACTTGTTAGTTGTTACCTCATGAATACCTACTTAAACTATAAAGATTTGTACTTTATATAGCATATATATATATATATATATATAAAATACCTAATGATATTTTATATATTTAACCGTATAACGATTTACTTAAAGTGTTTAATGTATATTGGAAAACGATTCTATAATTTAATTAGGATGAACTAACTAATACGAATTCATAATCATAATACTATAATATGTACCTAACCACAATTTTATATTCGTTCTATGCATTGATAGAGTTAATATTGCAATCACTTATAATAAGAATAGTATGCTGGTGATGATATGTTATGATAAAACCACAAAAAGCTAGGAAGTGAAATATTTGTAGTATTGAAAATGTTATTTACTAAACTGAGAGATACATATTTATTATTGTAAGGTGTCTGAATGTGTAGTCGCCTGTAGTCGTATGAATAATGTAATTGAGTAACGGAATTATACTGTGAATTATAGTGGTTGGCGTAATTTACAGTCAAAATTATATTATTTATTCTCAACTAAATATTGGACTTAACGTAGGTTTACTTGTGTATAAAGGAATAATTATTAGATAATAGGTAGCACCAAAGAATTTTTCATAGGTACCATAAATATTTTGAAACGAGTAAAAATATCTCAAATTATGACATTAATATTGTTTGTATAAAATGTTTGAAAAAATAAGTTATCATAAAGATTCGTATTGCAGGGATATGAGTTATATTTTACATAAAATTTCAATCAGATACCAGTACGAAAAATGTACGAAGTATATTTTTATGATTACCCAATATTCTTGGACTAAACATTAAGTATTACGACGCCCATACGAAATATATAAATGTATTATCGTTAAATAATATTTATCGTTTTATGATAAAAATATGAGCAGTGTTTATATAATAGAGATAAATTTTATTTGAATAAATTTGATATGTTCGTACTTATTGAATACAATCAATTATTTCGAGATAACTTCATAGTATCTACATCCTTTATATCATACGAAATATATTGATTTTATTGACATTTATATTTTGTAATGATCGAATTTATAATAACAACTAACTAAAAGTATATATATTACAAACATAACCATTTTGACATTTTGCATTCAAACAGGATTCAATCATGTATATTCAAATATTTAATCAATTTATCACCGGTATACACATTATATATCTATAATATTATTGCCGATCAATATCATTTTTGCATCAAAAATCAGTTATATGATTTGTTTTGTTTACTGATATCATGATGATGTTCGTAAAAAAAACTGTGACCCTTTATCGGCTTGAATGCCGCGCATGACCTTGATTTTTATTGGACAAAAAGAAAACGTAGTGACACTGCGAATTAGTGAAAACAAAGCGTTAAGAAGTTGCCGACCTTAGCCACCGGTGCACCATACCCGGGGCACAACTCGCACGAACACAGTGGATTGTGATTGATACAACATCACATACACCGGGCCTAGTTTAATTAAAATTTAGTACAATGACATGAGAATAAATTCGGTGCAATGCGCAGTTATGAAGTTAATTAAAAAAAAAAAGAAAAAAAACCCAAGTCGGCACCGCAACAGAAAGCTCAATGACAAACATGGGTATACATTGTGCATAATATTGCGTGGAAATATATTTTAACCGAATAAAATACCTTATTGCTTAAATTGTATGAGTAGATAAAACCAATGTAGTTTCATGTGAAAAAAAATATATAGCTATATGAAACGCCTAACACTGTAAAACCAGTTATTTCGGTAAACACTCCGTGGGTTGATAATCACTATTGTATAATATAATATTCATATAGTTAATTTCTATTATTTTCTATTATAGCTTTATCTCACGATCAACGTATTAATATTATGTTCTTATTATTTGATGTACGATTAAGACAGAGCAAATTATAGTTCAAGTTATTTCGTTATCTTAAAATTATTGATGATCATAGTAAATATGCTAAACAAATTAGTAGTTATTACACGCATATTTAAATATAACATGCATATTATATTATGTTTATCAAGTTTTAAAATAATTTAAAATTCTAGTATAATTTAACGTATTTTTTTTACTAAATTTTTTTTTACATAAGGTAGTGTTCTTTATAATAGTAAGAAATTCATTGTAAATAGGTTAGATACATTAAATAGCGTAAAATTAATATGACAAAATATTTACTTTTTTAAAATATTATAATATCAAAGAGTATGTCATAATGTAGGTTAAAATTAAAAATGTATAGGAATAGAAAAAAAATATTAAAAATAAAATAAAAATATTTAGTTTGTTAAAACCTGATATTTTTAAAATATAATAGAAATAACGAAAGAAAACGAATAAAATTGTACATTTTTTTATTTATTCATATATGGGCCAAAATATCGGTTTCAATTAGAAAAAAAATCGTAATTTATATTAGCTAGTTTGATTTGTTTAAGTACTGTTATTAAGCACTTTATTATTTTTGGCCAATGATATGAAATTGAATTCACGAATTTCGGTAGAATACTTTCTAATATGAACGATAATATTTTTCATATCATACTTACTAGATTGCTATGAAACACGGAACATACACGTATGTTCAAGTGCTAAGTACAAATTACCGCGTTCAGCGTGGTTGCCGTGCCCACAAAATCTCATATCCTATAATTTTTCGTTTTTTTTATACATTAGCCAAACGTACGCGTAACCTTATTTTTTTATTTCATTAGGTACGGGATCTTGTTGAGAGGTGCAAGTGTCCGACTCAGTTCCCAATGATCAGAGTGTCTGAGGGAAAATATCGTATCGGTGATACTAAAGTTTTGATATTTGTCAGGGTGAGTACCTGTATGCTGTGTAGGCAACCTTTTTTTTTTTTAATACTCATGTCCACTTGACTAATATATTATATTGTTCTATTCGGCGTGCGTGCATAATAATATCATCCTTATATAGATACTGAGGAGTCACGTTATGGTCAGAGTGGGCGGAGGCTGGGACACACTGTCTCATTACTTGGACAAACACGACCCGTGTCGATGCAAAACTGGTAAGCCACATATTTTACCTAAAGCGAAAGAAAACAAATATATGTAATGGGAGGAAAAACATATCTTGTCCGCTAAACAACACACCGTAAAGCCGTATGTTATTATGCCCGCATTTATATTATAATATACCTACGTATTAGTGAATAGTTTATGGGCAGCAGGGAATAAAATAAACGTTTCTTACAAGGTCAACAGTAATAGATATTATTGGTGTAGGCCATTTGTCGAGCAATTGATTCTTGCGTAAAATGTCCAATATATCCATATAAATATATATAATATATATGTAATATATGTTATAATATATTCATTATAACATTATATATTATTGTGTTGTCGTAGCGTCGTAGTTAGTTTTGGTCATGCGTTTGTTGTTTTATCGTTTTTAGCTTCTATTTTTTTTTTTATTGTTTGTTTTTTTTTTTTATTAATTTTACTTAAATAGCTCATCGAGCCCCGGTGTCTGCAAAACTGACGGGTGTCAGGAGTGGTGGGCCCACGTTGGAGATATCGCACGCCCAAGTACACTATGAAAGGTCAGTACTTTGTTGTATTTTATTATATTATGTATGTTTGTATAATACGTTTAGCATGTATCGAGTAGGATTTGCATGCAGTATATTATTCATTGGCATATACAACTGCGCATTTATAACGCGGAAAGAGATAAACATTTTATAATCCATTTGGTTTTTTGTTTAAAAACACATAAAAATCTTGTACGTTTCGTAAGAAATGTTCTTCGACGGGAACATGAAAAATATCGTGCCACTCCAAATAGACGTTACTGATATAATACAATCAGTAAGATATAAACACTGCTGAATTTTAAAGTACAAGGCTATATAATGTTATAATTATGACATCACAGTGCAGTTAAAACGAATGGCATAATCTTATTACCAGATACGACAAAAATAAATACCACAAGGAAGTTTTTTTGTTTCGAATAACGGCATTAGTGTTATAATAATGATAATATTAAAATTAGGACTGTGAATATAATATATTAAACAAATATTAAGGGCCTCAAACATAATAAAATATAAATTAATGTTTTATTATTTTTTAAATTTGAATTATTGAATTTAGAGTAATCGCGAGAATTTATAAAGTACTTACATATATGTATATATGGTGTCTTTTTTAAGCTTGTTTACCCCATTTTAATATTTAAATTATGAATATATTCAAATTCTGAATTTTGGAATTTTTAAGTGTAATTAAAGACGATATTTTTAAAAATTTAGATTTTTTACGACATTTAAGGAGTTTTATATGGTGAAACCAACATTGGTGTATTTAAACGAGAACTCAAATGTTTTATTACGAATTGTAAAATAGATGATTTTTCTCAAAATGTTGACTTATTGTAATCAAAATTTGAACGAAAATTTTTTGAGTTATTCTATTTTAAATATTAAGGATAACAGTCATCTAAAAAACCAAAAATATCATCTTTAACTATTGTTAAAAATTCCAAAAATTAAAAGTTAAATATATGCTTAATTTAAACATACAACTGGGATAAGCATACTTAAAAAATCACTCCAATTATGAGAGGTGTGCGGAATAGTAAATTTCATTCATTAATTGAATTCTAAATATGTTTTAAGAAAATTTAATTTGATTATTTGGAATACTTTTTAAATATTTTTTAATTGTATTATACCTAATTTTAATTTAAGAACAAATAAGTTTAGAAAGCATTTAGAATACTTACTTGATAATCCTTATCTTAAACTGTAACTCACTCCTTTTTCAATTCCAATTAGGAATTATTAGTAAGAAGTACCTACTTATAACTAATTAATTACTATTAAGTAGTAGCGTACACTTAAAACTAAAAAGGAATACATTATCCTATTGGCATTCAACCGGATAATAAAACGTTACCGGTTACCACTCAACCGTTTACTTATATTATCTTCTATTTTTCTTAACCGTTTAAAATTTCGTATTGCAATAAAAATTTTAGATTTCAATCTAAAATGTATTGCCTTTATATACTATAGCTACATATTCACAGCCCTGATATTACAACATTGCGTCTGTTTTGTACTGCAGTTCTGTACAACGATTCTGTACTACAAATAACCTATTTTAATATTTCATAATTTATCGTCTCCGTATATATGTATTGTGTGTGTATAACATATAGATCACCGCCGAGAACACGACGCTCGTCCACGTCCAGCACGGGTAGCAGCGGTAATGGCGGTTACTCCGGCGGCCTGAGCCTGACGTCCGGTGGCCTGGCTACGGCCAAGCGGGCGAGCCGCCGCCGGAGCCGATCGCCGTCCCCACGGCCAAACGCTAAATTGAGCGCGCCCGTGGACGCGGGCCGCCGGAGCAGGAGCCCCACGCCCCGGCGGGCCGCCGACCACCTGGCCGTGGCCAACGCGGCCTGCAGGTCCAGATCGGCGACTCCCGGCGGGAGACGTACACGGCGGTTCTCGTCACCTTCGTCCGGAGTGGTTAATGACGGCGACCGTCTGCTACATGTGCCCAACGGACAGCGGCAGCCCAACGACCGCAGTCGTTCGCCGTCGGCGGTACGCCAGCGAAGCGGAGTGGACGACACCCCGACGCCCAAGATATCGTTGAATTTCACGCCGGAACTGGCCGCCGAGTTGGGCGACCGCCTGCAGCGATCGTCCAGAGAGTCGTCAGTGGACATACAGAAGCGCGAGTCCAGAAAAATAGACAGCGGCCGGAACGGCGACGAAGACGACGACGAAGAGGACGTGACCGTGGACACGTCGTCTACGTGCCGGGTGTCGGACAACTTCCGAGGCACCGGACAGTACCACGTGCTCAACCCCACGCCCGTGACGGCCATCGGCGAGAGGCGACACTCGATCGTCAGAGAGGAAGAGTCCGCAGTGGACACGACGCCGTTCAGCCGCGTTTCGGACAGCCTGAGGGTGGCCGCGTACGATTGTCCGCCGTCGGCGGCCCGGAAAAAATCATATACAGCTCGCGGGGATGCGAAGAAGTCAGAACCGGTGGGCACGGACAGCGGCTCGGAAGTATCGGACGAGGGCTACAGGAGTCTGGGAGTGGTGACTTCGCCGCCGTTCAACTCTAACGTGAAACACGTGCAGAAATCCAACGGTAAGCGTCCCAATGTAATATACAAAACGTCGTTATAATGTCATTCGTGAGCCGGGAGGGACCCACTATAATATGCGATAGTTATTAAATTCGTATCCATACAACATCAGACATTTTCCAACCCGAAAATAACTGTTTCTGTATTTCCACCAATTAAAATTCGGTTTAAAAAAAAAAATCACTATGTTTGTGCCTTTATATAGGATTCGCATTGATAGATCGTATTATGTACTAGTGTAGAGACTGTATGTATACATTCTACACTCGTGTTGATAATATTATACATTAATTCAGTCACAATTATCTGTTTATAATATCATTAGCATACATTATAAACGTGTACAATATTATATATTATATTACTTTCGGATCGTCGACATTGGCATTGACGTGATGTATATCAGAGAAAATTCTATTTCAATAATACCTATATACGCGTGTAACGTTTCCGCGGGTTTGTGTCGTTGACCTAAACGTACGTATTACATGGTATACTAAAGAAGTTTTTCGATATTTTTTAGACTGGCCTGGTAGGTGTATATATAGGTTATAACTTACAAAAAATAAATAAATGTATCGGCAAACTTTACGATATAAAATATAACATGCTTAACGAATTGCGATGAAAATAGTTCGGTATCGATATTCCCTATTAACCTGGACGTAATAGTTCAATTTTTTTCGTCACCAAATCATTCTTTAAATTTATACCATTTTAAATTATCAAACGTTACATTTTTTTTAGTGTTTTTATTTTTTAAATAAGAAAACTTAATTAATTTTCAGCTCAACATATACGATGGTTAATTAACGTAACATATGTTATAATTACTTATGACTTAGGACCACCACAAAGAATTAATCTTATGCAATAATTAGTTTTGTAATGTTACGATACAGGTAACATCCTACGCGTAGCCACAAGCGTTTTGTCACGATTGGTAATCTCATTTTAATACATTTTAAATTACACTGAAATACTTCATTCTTATGGGTTTAGCAGTCGCGTAATAAAATGTGTAAACAATAAGTAGATTGGTGTGTACGTATATTATATCGTACGTGTTTTGATAAAACTGCTTTGCATTTTGGTAGAATAATTTTTCGAGTCTCGTGCATGTATTTTGAATTGCCGTGCATGTATTCATATAGTCGCATACTTATAATTTATAGCCATATTATAGTATAATATCTGATTGTGGTCAAAATTTATGAATGTAATGTTATGTGAGATCTCACAGTCGACACGAACACCAAAGGATTAAATCAGGTAGGATGGATTGCAATAATATGTTGATGAGGTGTGGTAGTAGAGGTACATGCGGTATAGTAATTTAATAAACGTCTCTCCTATGAGTAACATCGCAATTTATACACGGGAACATCAAACCGTCACAATAAGCATAACTACTTACCTGGAAAATGTTATTTCGCATCTTGTTGTGATTTCTCAACGCAAAATCATTATTATTATTACTATTATTACTTTTATCATAATATATATCTATAATACTGGTAGGTATGTTATTATTAAGCCAATTGAGAAATATCCGATGGTGACGACCATTCACTATACACATTAGTCTCGTCGCTGTTATCACTGTTGGCACGATATACATTTATGTACAGTGTACAATGAATTATAACGCATATACCTATGTAAAATATATTATATTTGAACGGTTTACGCAAGCTGAATTTATAGCTTTACTCGAATTTCAAAACTACACGAAGTCCATAAATATTCTTGTCTCGAACGCTGTCTCCAGATTTAGTTGACCAATCCCTTATAGTATAATACATAACTGTCATACAAACACCTTCCCACTGTCCAGACTACTGTGTCGAAACCCTATGTGGTTCAACATGTTTTCAGTTGGCTGGCCCATACATCATCACGTTTATGTTAAATGCATACATACACGCATATTCTGGCGAATAATTTAATCCACGCATATTTAAAATGTTATTTCGCCCACATTTTGACACACCGAGCCAAAACCACGTACGCGACACAGCGATTTGGGTTCAGATTTAAAAAATAAAATAAAATGTTTTTCTTGACCCGTCAAAATTGCCCACGCGTGTACTATACCTGTTTGATCGGACTGCACTCCGATCACGGTGGAATAAGTTGCAACAAGAATGCTGGGTGCCTTTACCTGTTAAACGCATAATATATGTTTTCCTGAACTGAAATCGAAGAGTGTAGCTCGAAGCGGCAACGGTATAATATTAGTATAAAATATATTATTACGCGTTAAGCGTACCTATATTTTATTATTATTACATAGGTACTAGGTACGTATCTACGTAAGCACTGGTATATTTTCGGCGTTAAAGATATACTGTAGAGTGGAATAAACGGATACAGCCATAATACTGATTTGATTATACAATTTTTAGACGAAGAAAATTATTTTTTTTTCTAATTTGCATAACTTTTACCTCATAAAATATATTTTACATAATAGTTTCGAAATAATAGAGAAATAATTGGATACACGATATTTTGTTTACATTTGTTTTATACTATTTTCGAAAGCGTGCGTTTAACATCAAACGAAAAGTCGTTTAATTGTATTTCGAGAAAAACGCGTAGTGTTTAAATAATAATAAGACATTATCGTAGTTCGACGTGATGTGATTTTGAAAATAAGAATTAATAACTTTTACTTGTTAAATTGACAATGGAAAAAAAGAGGGAAACGAATGAAAAGCGTAGCCAGTTAGTGGTTTAATATAATAATACATAATACAAACCATAAACGCGAACGATATTAAAAAAACACAAAAAAAAAAAAATAAAAATCATCGGTAATACTTTTATATATACCTACATCACTGTTTATTACTGTTTATGGTACATTCAGGTTTAATCGTCTTTACATATGTGCGAGTTTATCGAGCGGAGCGACAAGTCTGTTAGATTAGGGCGGTTAATGACTATTTTAAATTTTTATTAGAATTTATTATATTTTTCAATTGAAGAAAATGGTTTTCATATGCTGTTGACGTAGCTGAGAACAGTAAAAATGTATAGTCAGACGCATCGATTGTTTCGGTTATATGCAGTTCAAAATTTAAAAATAGCGTTGAAATCGATCGGGATGACGAGCGTTTTGTGCTTCTCACCCTGTACGATGGCCGGCGGGATATCTGCACGTTGAAAACCGGAACGCAGTAGTCGAACTCGCGGTAAAATAAAATAAAAACTATGGCCAATTCTTTTTTTTTTTTAACTAATTTTCGTACCTATGCACGTTACGGCGAACAAACGAAGAACCCGCTCGTCAATCGTATAAACATTGCTGTTTAATTATCTATCGTTGGTTATTATTTCGACGTGTGATTTACGCCTTCGATACCTTTCAAGTGGTCTAGGGGAGGGGGTTACGCTTTATCTATCTATATATATATACAGTCGTCCGAACACGTATTTAACACTGACCCACTCCACGGACGTCTATCGTGCGAGCAAACACCGATTTAAAATTTAACATTTTCCTGCCGTACGACTATGATGAATCGGCGGCGGCCGACGTCTGAAACGGATCGCGATGGGGCTCACGATTTGCGGAGACGGCCAAAATATACGGATAATAGCCGCGGGGACCAGCGAAACGACGTCGAATGAGAGACGGAATAAAAAATATAATTTGTTATGCTATAGGTATACATGATATTTTATACCTACGCCACGCATAATATAACGTACACACATATTATTATTATTATTATACGACTTTACCGTCCACACTGTCGGACACGCCTATACATTTTTTAACATAATATATTATAAAATATAATATACGTGTGCCGTAATCGTCACCGCGAACACGTCTGCACGACGTCACGCTAAACCGCCTCGCGCACTCTTAAATTCGTAATAATCGTCATCATTGTGTTGTTATTAAACAGTATAGTCCGCGGGACATACGCTGTGACGTATTATTATTATTATGTAATAATTAAATAATGATGCGAATCTGCCCGCATAATATCGCCGATGTTTCTTCGTATAAACCCTCAGTTTCCGTCCAAAGTTACAAAACTGCTATGCAAAATAAAAATATAAATAAAAGCGATCATATGAAAATATATGTAGTTATTCTGGAATAATTGATTTTGTCGAATTAAGTAGTTAAGACCGTTTTCATCGCGGATCTGTTCTATTAGATTTGTCAGACGATTTGTGCCAAAAGACTAGTATAGGTAAAACTTGAAATCTTGGAGTGACGAAAAATGTAATTTAGTAATTACCTATACCTACCAGTTTTAATGGAGTAAATTTATAGAAAGGTAATAATTGTGAACAAATGTCAATAATTTAAGAAATATAGGCAAAATAAACCACTAAATACCTACTAATAATAGTATAAAATTATGTTACACGCCATAATAATAATAAACGTATTACACAATTCAGACTTGGGGAAGAGTATTCGAGAAAAAAAAATTTGAAATACTTGTGAGTTGTAAGAGTACTTTATTATAGGATCCATTGTAGATGAAGGGTAGCAATGTTATTGCGATTTATTCTCTTGGACGGTTCAAAAAGAAAAGAAAGGTGTATACGGGAGAGCTACAGTCCGGAATTATCACTTACCATTAGTTAAGTTACAGACGATTACAATAAAATATTGCAAAACTATTCTACTAAAATATATATTTTATAATCGTATGATGCGATGAATGGCAATGCCAGCTGTACGTCCGACCTCAGGCAAGTGTCCTGTTTTTTAGTCAACCGTTTCAAAAAGGGCTTACATGTCCCATGGTCGAAACCGTAATTATATGTTTTACACACCGAGTATAATACATACGCACTATTTTGATTTTTTTGCGACTTTTTATTTATATTTTCTGCAAATACTTAAACAAGTGACTTAACGACAAATCCACAAGTCCGGTAAAAGGATGTGTACCTATACAATATTCTTACATAAGTTTACCTCAGACATATACCCTCCGTGTACATCTTACATATTATTACATACACTTAATCTAACCTAACTACCACCTAACCTTTACCTCATCGCAGTGTGTCATCGATATACGTTTGGTTGCAGGCACGCCACCGGTGACGCGAGTGACGCGGCCGCCGCGTAGCCGTTCGGTCGGCGGCAAGGAGACGCCCAGCCCGCAACAGTCGCCGTTCCGCCGGAATCGTTCCACCACCCAGTCGTCGAGACACCAGCAGCCTGCTCCGGCAGCCGGCCGGTCGCAGACGCCGACGCCGAGCCGCCGGTCACCCGCACCGCACGCGGACGGTGGCCAACACCAACCGTCGTCATCGCCGGCCACGCCGCTGCTGGGCCGGAACAACACGTGGAACGCCGCCGGTGGCCGGCACTGGTCGTCCAAACAGCGGCCGCACCTGTCGGCTGATACGTTCTGCCAACAGGTGGCCGACATCATCAACCGGTATGCAATGATGGCGCCCAGTCCCCGGAAAGACACGAAACCCGATTCGCCGATCGTCACCAGAATACCGGCGCCCGTCCAAAGGACTTGATCGTCAATCGTTGTCGCCGCCGTCGTTGATCGTAACGAGCTTGCGGTTGAATCGTCACGGGAGGGGCGCGGTGGAGAGGAATACCTCTTCTTTAAAAAAATAAATAATTACTCCATACGCTTTGGTTTTTCACTCCGATTCACGCGTGGTCGGCAAATAAAACAGCTATTGTTATCGTACTTTTATAATATAAAAATATATTATTGTTGTGACGATAGACCTCCGCTGCAGCACACCGGACACGCAATAATAATTATAGGTCTATTTATTCGGAACGACGACGACAACGTATATTAAATTATATTTATATGTATTTAAAAACGTTTTTTTGTTATTGCGATACGCTATCGTTTTATATGTTGTTTTTTTCTGCGACCGTGTTATATAGGTAATATATATTATTGTTGTGTGCGTATTATATTTATTATTTATTATACGTTATAACGTTAAGTGCGTAAATTAATATTAATTTGTTGTTATATGATTGTCGACGATGGCAGACGGGGGAATACAATATTATGCTTTTCCCCCGCGAACGAATGGTGCTAAAAACCGACCTTAATTAGTGTTACGTTTATGATATTATATAATAATATATCGTTTTGAACGATAATATTACAATATTATTTCGGGTTAACGCAGTGGCAAACTCGTGGTTTTTTTTTTTTTCAGAGGAGTCGTAACGGTTAAAAACCCATGCTTCCCCTCTAACGAAATAATTAAACGCTCTTAAAAAAAAAAAAAGAATTCAGGGGTGTGTTATACACGACCTCTTAACCTCCCTTCCTCTTTCGTGCGCCACTGGGTTAGCGTGTGTATTAGTTATCATTATTATTATCATTATTATTATTACTACCATTGTGAAATATATGTATTGCGTATTTTGTGTATATATATATATATTATCGCTGACTGTATGATTTTTGCTAGAACACGATCTTCATATAGATAATGTTATGCATATGACAATGTACAATAAAAAAAAAAGTATATCCATTGATGTGGTGTAAATTTGCAATAACTAATTTTTATGTTTTATATATTATAAAGATCGGTAATTTTTTGTAATATCTATATGTGTAGGAAAATATAAGGATGTGTGCGCTATCATTGTTATCTATAATATTTGCGTCAAACTGTGAAATCGTGTACCTACAAATTACAATAAATATAGTATTGTCCTGCCGTATCGAAACGTCATATTATTATTGTGTAATATTATATCATATAGATAATCTATTATATATATAATGCATTATATTCTAAATTAGCTAAAAATATACTAACAAAATTGTTGAGGATTTCTTTTTCGTATATTTTTATTTTATCACCATCATATCAATATTGTATATATTGTGTACGGCATACGATCGTTTTTCCGTTTATGAATTATCATTACAAATACAACAAGCCTCTCACAAAGTAAACCTAAAAGCAGTGCTCGACTTGGCAAAATTAAAGTAGGGGGGACTCTGTTAACTATAAAAAAAAAGAGCGTCCCCATCACTTATTAAACGTTACTAAGCCTTAAAAAAAAAGTAGGGGTACGCTAAAATTTCTGAAAAATTAATTAGGGGACTCCGTCCCCCTGCGTCCCCTCCAAGTCGAGCACTGCCTAAAAGAATCCATCATGTAAAAGACGATTTAACGATTTCTGCAAAACCGATTAAAGGTATACACTAGGTATGTATACTCAAATGCGTATTTCGTACACGTTCGGCATTATTACCCACTCGTTCCTTGTCACGGCTATATTATAGTACGGTTTGTCGGGGCGGTAGACGATTGCCGTTTTTTTGTCGTCGTTACTGGCCAACGCCGCGCGTTATAACCAGTTTTATGATGTACACACATTCGGCCATTATAGATATACAATCGCCGGTGTGGCTCGGATGAGCGTGTTTTTTTTATTATTATTATTAATATTATGTACATATATAGTTCGGTCGTGCGTGTGTGTTCTTTCAATCACGAAAATACGTTAAAAAACGATTTTCGCGTGTACCTAACATACGTACACATACGCATGTAACATTATTATAATAGATGTATTGTGTACACACTGTTTTTTATGACGCGCGTACGGCCGCGATCGACAGGACCGCCGACTATGAAAGTAATAATATGATATATCTTATTGTAATCTCGGGCGTTATAAACGACACGACTGACGACGACGACGGACCAAAATCATAATAATATACGACGCGCAACAATTATTAGAATATTATCGTATGCAGAATCGCGACTATGTGTACAACACACGCCGAACGACTACGACCGTTGGCCCGTCCGCCACAGCAGTCGTGAAGAGAGGGCGATAATTGTTGGACGAAATGTTCGACTATATTATACGACGACGGTTAAATATAAGAAATTATCTAAATACGAAAATTGTTGTATTCTAGTACGTACGTGTAGCGTCGTCGTACCGCGTGCGTATAATCTTATGTTAAAACACAAATTTTTTATTAAAAATATATTTTCTTTTACATATTATAGTCATAAAAGCGGTTAAAATATGACATTTTTGGAAAAAAATTATTTTTTTTACTATCCGTTATAGTGTTACAATTTTTTTTTTAAAGTTTTTCCGTTTTTGAAAACGACAACATCGTTTTTAATAATTTCATACTTCAAAGCAGATTATTATCTGGAGTATTTCGATCTATAAAAATCTAATTTCGGACAAGTAGTTTATTTATTATTAGTACCTAGCTATACCTAAGTCTCAAACTACTCGTCTAAAATTTAAAAAAATATTGTGCTTTGTAATAAAGCATTAAAAATGCATGTTGTCACTAAAAAATTTTTTTAAAATTTTTTAAAAAAATAATAACAATACAAAGACTGTAAAAAATATTTTTTTGAACGATTAAAAATTATGTAAAAAAATGTTCGAAAAAACGTTACAGTTTTTAAAATAATGAGTTACTTACGTTAAACATATCACCCGGTATAATATTTGTACGACAAACCTGACCTAATGAATATTAATGCACGTTTTTCGTGCTCTTCCCGCGCGACGAAAAACAATTCGGGAATATAATTGCGTAATTATTCTGTTTTTTGTTTTAAAACGAAACGAGATTTATGTACTCGCGTTAATTAACGCGACGATCACACTTAAAGTGAGTAATGCCGCCGCGGTCCGTACACTCACGCCAGTGGGTGGGTGGTCGTTCACACGTCGATTATATTACGTATAATATATTATATTCTATATACGAGATTGCAAGGTTTTTTGTTTAATTTTATTCTTTTTATAAAATTAAGTGATGTTTTTTTAGTATTTTAAGTATCTTGTTTTTTTTTTCATTTTTGCTTTCGTCGTCTCCATAAGTTTTTGTTTTTAAGACGCGTTTGAATTAAGTCCATCGATTATTACATATATATATATATAAATCATTGTCGTTGCTTAAAGAATGGTATGCCAATTATAATAATTATATTATTGTACATAATCGTTCGGTGATGCCTGGTCGATTGCTCGTCGTTTGACGTTTGACGGACACTGTACAGGTTAGGTTATAAGGAAATATTTTATAACGATAATGCCATCAAATACCTACCGCGCTCGTGTCGAGCCAAACAATTGGAAAATAAATATTTATTGAATGTTTTTTTTTTTTTAATTTACGATGGTCGTGCTCCGGTTGGGCCGAAGAGTCTTCAGTGATATCTCATGTAACTATTAAATAGACGGATAGATCATCAGGTCTCGGATGCAGAGCATACTATACGTATACAGCAAAAGAATTCGAATTACTACGTTTTCTAAATTCTTTAGTTATTATTATGATATTATAATAAATATTAAAGTTTTACGTTTGTAGACATTTTAAAGTGATTTTAGTCTCGAAATATTGGGAAGGTTTAGTTATTGTTTTTTGATGTGTAGGTACATATAAGTCAATTGTATGTTATTGTTAAACTGCATATATTATCTTGTGTTTTTATTGTTAATGTTTATCATCTATTCGAGTGTGTATTGAATATTTTAACTCGCGTTGACCTTACGTTTGTTTATTTATTGAATTATTATTTTGCATCTTTAATAAAACCTTTTTTGCGTTGTAACTTGCAGTATTGTAAAAAAACCAAACTAATTGCCCTTTGAATGTGACGTTGCGATCACCGTGGGTCGCATAAAATAATAAACGAGTATACCTAATATTAGCTGATCCCATGTACATCGTTGTCCTTAAATAATTTCAATTAAATAACGAATTGAAAGACGTTTGACAATTCGTTATTTAATATTCAGTGTAAGTAATAGTGTTCAAAACAAAAAAAATTGAAAAAAAGAAAAGATTCAACTTTAAATCGGTGGTTAGTTAGTAATAAGAATTTTTTTTACGGGTAATCAATTGCTAACAGAATTAAACAAATATATAGAGTTATGATATTAATAGCTTTCTAGTCAATATAAAGTGTCTAGTTTAATCTATTATCTAAACATTTCTCGAATCGTAAAAATCGTCCGATTATATTTTTTTTCCATATGCCTCAGCCGTACAATTAATAATACCACCTCAGGTCATAGGTTTGAAAAAATCAACAGGTACTGTCGAAATTCCAAGTATCTATCTATTATTATAGTTTAGACTCAACGTTGGCGGTAAGATGGTCAGTCAGTCAGGCAGGGTATATATCTACAACTTTCAACTCGAAAAAAAGATTACACTAAACATCAAGAGACTTGCTAGATCATAGTGGCGATGTGGCTGGCGATAGTGCAATTACCGTGTGTTTAAAAAAATAACCAAATATCAAAAATGCAGGCTTAAAATTGTATTCAATTATCACCCAGGTAAAAATATAGTGACCTACAAATATCAAATACGGGTTAAAATTATATCTTAACATAATAACTATTTTATTTTATGTAACCAGTAGCAACCATTTATCTATATAAAAAATACTAATTTCCACTATTACTATTATAATATATAACCAATGGCAACCATTTATAAACAAATGATGAAATGAACATAATATAAACAAAAAAAAAAAAAAAATATATTCTATATTTCCACAGTGAATCTCAAAATTCTTCTGTGAACACCTTTTTAAAATGTGTATTTTGAAAATCCTTTTTTAGTGCACCACCACATGTTGGTACGAAGTACTGTCAAATGTCATGTCCATACCTATCATAGTTTAGAATTTACATTGATCAGTCAGTCGGACAGGATATGTTTGATTATTATTATATTGATATATCTACAGGCCACCTTTTTATGGCTCTATGTATCACTGTAATATATCTGATATATCTAGTCATATAAATATGGTTTAGATTATACAAAAATCGAACACACGACAGTTTTTTTTTAATTTATATATTTATTTATTTTCACATATATTAGTATTTCGTTTTTTTTTTTAATATTACTATCATTTATTATAGTATTCAGAATACATTATTATTTTAACGAGTTATATGCACATGCGAACGACGAGCACTCGTGCTCACACAAGCACATACTTTATGTATACTGTATTATTTTATGCGAATGCTAGCAAAAATTCGACTGTCGCCATTCGTCATAATATAAGATCAATAAAATTGGTATATTTTTCCACGCTATAACGGTTTTGAAGTGGATGTCGTGTATTGCTTTACTAACGAAAACATTTATAAAAAAATAAAAATACGTAATGTTTGTATTATTCATAATATTCTTATAATATCATGGAGCGTATATTCGCGTGCACAATCGAATCGATAACTATATCGTAGATAATGGTGTTGTCCGTGATGACTCAGTGTTATACTTTGACGACTAATATGGTGGCCTATAAAATGTACGATAGTGATAATATTAATATTGTAAATTAAACATTACATAATCATCGGGTACTTGTGCCTACCGCTGCGAAGTGATCGTATTGAATATATTTTGGTCCCGCACAACTCGAACGCACGTCATAATTCATAATGATATTCTATACAATATATTTTTATTATAATATTACCTACCTACAATAATAATAATAATAATAACGCTGTACAACGCCTCGTAAACGCTGTTATTACGACTGACGACGAGACCTTGTTGTCCCATATCCGGCCACACGTGTGTTTTTATTTTGCAGCCAATATGGTCACAGATTCGTTATAAACGCACGATGTGTATTATATTATGTCTGTTTAATAGCTGTTATTATTGTAACGCGTTCAAAGTCACTATACTATTATGTGTGATGTATACAAATACGACGTCTGCTACACTTGCAGCAGGGGCGATAGGACGCCGTCGTCGGGACAAAAACGGCCGAGCCGGTTGAAATGAGTATAACGCGAAGCTATTTAAACGTATATTATGTAAATCTCTATTCGTCTGTATACATCAACACACGCCCGTATAGTTATTAACACGTTTAAATACTTAAACGTCTCTCTTTCTTTTTATCTTTCTCGCTCTTCGCTCTTTATGTCACTCCCTCTTCGTTCACTTAACCGTCGACACTGCTTGTCGAAAATGCTTCGCGGTGTACATTGCAAGGGGCGTTCTATTACTGTATAACTGGTGTATGTAGTCGTGTAAAAATAATACCAAAGATTAGTGTGGTGTATTTTTTTTTTTTTTTTTTTAGTAAGGAAGTTTAATTGAATATTTTACACTAACGGCGGAAAGACATTCCTATAAGTGACTGAAAATTCCGTGGAAAATCAATTTTATTCAAATGGTTTCAGTTTCGTTTCATCGATGACGCCTATATAGAAAGTATTCCATATGTTTGCATCGTCACATAAATTGTTATATTCTGTGTTTTCCGTCATATATATATATATATATATAAAATTGATAAAAGTTTTTACTATTTTTAAACAGTGTATGTATAATATGTATATAGCACTATATACTATAAAGATATTATAATCGTTGACATCTGACGTAAGTATAATAATATATAATATCTACATTATGGGCATGTCATAACTGGCGCGTACGGAAAGGAGTCTAAATCATATCGTTCATCGAGAATTACAATATTATTTATATACGTATTCAAAGTATCGTTTTAATATGACTCTATTTATGGACAAAAAAAATCTGGTTTCGTTGACCATGATTACAGACGTAGTATTCAGTAGGTATTGTTCAACCTTCATAAATTATTTTCAAACAGGAACTATGTATAATATATAAGCTTAAAGACATTATATATAAATATATGTAAAATATTGTTTCGACATTTTGATGATTTTTTTTCGATTACATTTACATATCATTATTATACTATACATAATTGTTGATGCTATTAAACGATACATCAAATGTTTTAATAGGAGGAGTTCAATAGTCGAAAACTCAAGAGTTGTTATAACGTCATAATTTATACCGTTCAGTCAAAAACGATTTGTAAAAACGATTATAAATTATAATATAATATATTATCATATACTTACAGATATTTATTATAGGTATAATATGTATTGCATATTTGTATACAGGGTGATTCACCAAGCTCCTTTTTCTTCAATAATGCAATGCTTCAAAATATGATTTTTGAACTTTTTAAATATATCTAAATATCATATTTTCAAATTCTTGAAATTGTTTGTACTAGATACTTAAGGAGTGTCTTGTGGAGATACAAACTTCTGGTTTTCAAATAAGATCCTTTCTCTTTTCTACTGTAGATTATTTAGCTGGAAATATTTCTGAAAATGTTGACGTATCAAAATTAGGCTTCAAACGAGTAGCTTTCGAGTTACTTAATTTTGTGTATATACTATGCACCATAATTAAGTGTTTGGAAGATATGATGGGGCTTATGGTGAATTCAAAATGTTAGTAATTAATATTAATTCATTTATAATTTGTAAATATGGTCCAAGTGTTATAAACACTAGATCCAATACTACATTTATTTTATATTTTTTAAGGAATAAAAACATTTTAATAACGGAAAAACTAATTGTTTGAATTTCGATTTAGGCAAATCAACATTTTCAAAGAAATTATTCATTATATAACTTAAAGTAAAAAAGTGGGGTTCTTTTGAAAAACAGAAGTTTGTGTTATCACAGGAATTATTGCATATAAATTATAAACAAATATATACTATACCTAGTATTTAATAGTACAAAAAATCTCAAGAATTTTAACAAATTCGTGAATTATTTAAATGAAAAAGTGGGAGATAAGACTTAACCAGTAAGCATACTTGGTAAATCACTATGTTTATATAGAGATTTGATTCAGTATTATATCATAGTAAAATTGTTGTTTTATACAATTTGGGAAGTATAATAGTTTCGATAGACGTGCAATGGGCACGAGATCGACACAAAATATTGTAAAGTTGTAGGGTGGTTTTTCGTAGAGTGGACTTTGCTCTATATATAGCAGAATGGCGTGAAAACCTCATATTATTATATTTGGGTGTTAATGTATTGCGTAAAAGCAATATTTACCTGCGGAACGAATGGCGTTCACAAGTGTTTTGGACGGTAAGCCATTTCACTGCTTACGTTAATATTTTCGCGGTAGTTATATCTATATTAAATTTAATAAAATATAAACTGATAAATAGTACAAGCTGGGCACTGACGGTTGTGGCGAAAAACAATAAGAGACCGAAATACATTTAATACGTGCTGCACGTGCAGCCTCTCCCCACGAGAACGCCCCTGAACCGAATTTCTCAAAATATATATCATTATGTTTTCTGTGAAATATACCCATAGAGTGAATTGCGTGCGTCTTACGCAATGAAAAAAAATGTTGCGGCAGAAATGTTTGCACTCGAAACGACCTACGTGTACAATAATACATATTTTAATTCATAAGTTATATAGACAATAGCATATAATAATAATATTGTTTTTTTTCAGATTGTGACCATTTTTGTTAGTGGTTAAACACAGACATCACGAACGAAGTGATTTAAATAAAAAGGGTCGTAATAATAGCGAAATAAGGTCAAAGAGTTGTAATAACATTTTCCGAATTAACAACTCAAATTACAACTAATATGTATACCAAGGTTTTTTTTGTTATAGGTATTACCTACACCAAATCAGAGGCGTCGTATAGTGTATATACACTTTAATATTTTATTTCGATTTAAAAAAAAAAACAAAACAATAAAATGCACTTGGTCGATAAACATTTAAGAGAGACCAACGAGTAAAATGTCATATAATTTCAGGTCGAATGACGCACAAATAAAAATTTAATCAATGATGGCATAAAACCTAATATTTTAATGTATCTATATATTGTATAGATTATGCACATAAATGCTTGGTATACCAGTTACGTGCAGAATATAATATACACGGGATCGAGTGATCGGAAATTCGTGTTACAAAAAAATGGTAGAAATAACGTATACGATTCCCAAGTAAATTCGTTACGTTACAACTGTGGTTCGTAAAATATAACATAATACAGATCCTATAAACTTATACTACCGTAATATTATCTGGAGCGTATATTTACTGTCATTGGTTTTTTTTTACGACAAGTAGTAACCGTATGTACTTATACTATTATTATTATTATTATTATTATTTACACAGTCGGCCGATGACGAGCGTGTGTACACATAACGCGTGTATTATATGTATATACACCCGTGTGGTATAATACTCGACAGCCCGTTATAACGTCCGGAAACGGAAGACACGAGAGAGCACTTTCCGACGGGAAATAACTTATTTACACAGGCGAGCCTGCAGACGTAAACTACGTCGCGCTGGGAGTGTCGGCAAAAAGAACTCGACCAGAATTTTCAGTAGTTTTCGCACCGTTGCCGTACGCAATAAATACGGCGTGTACATACCGGCAGGGTAACCGACTGTTACCGTATTCTTTCGTTTTTCCCGTGTCAGATATTATTATATACGATGGGATGGAAAAAGGCGCCGTCGTCGGCCCACTCTGTATAATACGCGTACAATGTAATATTGTAGGTATTTATATTATATATGGTTTGACCGCTCGGTGACGCGTTTTTGCACTCCTTTTTCGTTATTGTTTTCGAAACGTTGACGAGACGTCTTCAGCTCGGCCGCCGATACGCCAGTCTCATTATTTCGTGTCAAACGGCACACATATATTAACATACCTAATCCGGTTGTCTATACCTGTGAGAATATAATAATATATAGAAAATGCTAATAGTTTTCACTTTTCCGCTGTGCAATCGATTTATGACCGTCGACTATAATACAAAGTTATTATTATTGAGTCGTTACTATATAAATATATATAACATTATGTATCTACCGTGACCCGTCACCTGTACACACGTCACGCGGAGCAATCGATGAGGTGACCTCAATAACAATAATAATAATAATGATAATAATATTCCGGGGAGACACTCGAACGTGGTCGATACACCGCGAATTCGTTATTTCGCGGACACACAAGAAATCCAATAACTTATTACAAGGAGTGAATTTTTCCATTAGAAACATTAAGACATTAAACGGAGTACATTTATTTACGATCATGGTGATTATATTATTATATGTGTACACTGTATAGAATAAGATATAAAGGTCCGGAATATATAATAATATATAGCATCCTGCAGCAGACGGTGCTTCATATTTTCTTTTTTTTTAGCTATTATTGGTTTTCGTTCATGATTTACACGTTATATTCGTTTCCATTTGGTATATACGGTTCGACGCGTGAAGTGACGTTTTTACGAACCTCTGCTACGTGCACGTACTAAATTATAATATTATACCCAACACCATGCACGCGATCCTAGTTATTTGCTAATAGAACATATTTTCGTGTAAAAGTACTGTTAATACGAAAAACAATTTTGATTTATTAAACAACGGAAGACTACATCATATTATGAAATATATATATGATAGTTGTCGATGGCCGTTCTCTACTAATCTATATTTTCAACATCGAAAGTAGAAAAATTCTTTGTTAAATTAATTAACAATAAATAAGTCAATGCAGTAGCTCTTGTGAGAATAGTTTACTTCTAATACTGCACGACCACTTCAAATATAATCAGACTAGTATATTATATGTATTATATGGTATCACTGGGAAAACTGGTGGTTTTTTTGGTGGGGGAGGGGGCAACTAGATATGTGATGCAAACAGATCTTGTGCCTTCGTGGAATTTTAAAATATTTAATTTACGTGAAGTGTAAACAGTACAGAAATATAATTTTACACTATACAATGGAACGTGGTTCGGAAATCGGTAGATTAGGTTAGGTTAGGTTAGGTGTATATTATAATATGCACAATTTAATTACTATATAGTTATGGTAATGTCTAGGTAATGATAAATTGTGTTTTTTGTAATGAACTCACAAATCGATGGCCATATACTCCGGTTTGTGAACGACATTACTGTGTATCTCATAAATATTATTATCCACTTTATTGACTAATTTGTGAAAATGTTGGTTATCGAATTGTTTAAAAAACTAAAGATAAATTGTATAGACACAGTAAATAAGGGAAAAAACCCAGTCCCGAGAACATTGGTATGAGAGCCCTTCGGCGTCGCTTATCTTATTCAGTCAAATCTAGGATAGTTAGGTAAATCTATGCAACGTCTATTTTTTTAAATACATATTTACTACCCCTCGAAAGTATAGTACTTGGCGTCTTATTCATCTATGGGGAGTACATGACGTGTATTATAATAGGTATATACGAACTTAAAATGCATCTATGTAGTAGAAACAAACGTGGTCGCATTCCTTTGGGTCTAAAAATCCTGAAGCCCGACTAAGGAGGATGTGGAGGGAGGAAAATAATGCTTAAGCATCAGGATTTTTTTTTATTTCAAAAACACATATAGACGTAGGGTAGGGGTAAATATGGCACAATGGACGCAGCTGCAAATTTAACGGTTAGGAGACTTCCAGTTCTGTTATTTTAAACGCATATTATATACTTCAGTCTTGAAATAGTTATTGTTTCTCGAGTACCGATATTTCTGTAAGATTCTAAAATAATAAAATATAATATATTACGTTTGTAGAGAAATAAAAAAACAGTATACCAAACTGTTGTGTATTGTATACAACCTCATTAAATAATATACATAGATACTTAAGCGATCATTAATTCTTCACTATTAAATATTAATTGAATATAATACAAATACATTAATATATAATCATAATATTATGACATACCTACCTACTTACCTACCTACTGTAGTGGCAAGTCTTTAATTAATACCGACGGCCGTCTAATAAATCATAACGGCTAATTTACCGTATGTAAATAATAGTATAATAATAAACTATGCAGGTACTTTAGATTTTTAAACAACAATATCATAATTATTCTCAACTTAATATTAGAAGAACCTGTTTTCGATTGTCAAGTCTGAAGGAGTTAATTTGTTAGTAATTAATATTATTGTACTGCGTACTTAACAAATAACCTGTTACCTATTTATGCGATTTTAATATTTATTATCACTTAAATAATCTAGGTATACATAATGATAATTTTACCATTGCTTAGCAATAATTTCTAAAGATTTCTAGTTCAATTTTGTCACAGAATCATAAGCTTCCAATTAAATTTTTAAATTTTCAACTTTTCTGTTATTTTTTTTAGTGATTTTTTAAACTTTTGTACTATTTGTAGGTATATTGTATATATACATCTTATATATAAAATTAATAAATGAGAATATTTTTTTGAAAATGTTGATGTATAAATTTCGAATATTGGACAAATTGTTTATATTATTTATTATAAAATATAGTTTATATGAGCAAGGTAAAACAATTTTGAGAAACATCTTCAGCTGTTCCTCTATTCGAGTTATTTGAAATTTAAAAAACTAAAAGATTAAGTATAGTATAAAAATAAAAACTTTTAAGATTTAATAAAGACTGAAATAAAATGTATTTAAAATGTAATTAGGAAAATATTGTCCAATGATAAAATGAACACTCTGTATATAAATAACTTTATATTTTAAATACATGGTTGTGCAACTATTATGTTAAAATAAATTATAGATTGATTCTCGTTTTTAAATACATAATATCTTTATTATTTAAACTATGAACTGTTTAATATGACCTCGGAAAAATGGTCTTATTAGCCGATATGCGTTTTACTAAAGGTATGGTAATACCAATTTTTTTTGTGAGGACTTTTTTAAATTGGTCATTATAACCTTATAATCAACCATATAAAATCATACTAAATGATTTCTACTGTATTTTTTTTCCTGGTAATTGGATGTGACGTAGTTGATTTACTTGCTTTATACATTGTTAAATTCAATAACGAGTTTATATTTTATAATCGACGAATTTAATCGTTGAAAAATGTTAATTTATAGAAATAATTATACATTTTTGAAAAAAATGTTATTGCTGGGAAACAAACACATTACGTAATATTTAATGTATGATAAAATTCTCTTAAAACTATATAATATTTTTTAATGTAATAACAATGAACACGATGTTGAATATTAATATCACTTACAAAAGTATACTGCAGTAACATGTCTGTATTGTTAATTGTATGGGGAGTAGTACATTTTAACAATTAGGTATAACAATATTATTATGATATAAAAAAAAAATGAAAATTATGATGAAAGTAATTTCTCACGCAGGTTTACATAAATATTATATTCTATATTTCTATGTATATATAGGTAAGCATATAATGGTGTTAATATTTTAATATATAATATATTGTGGGATAAGCTCAGATTGAATAAAACGCTTAAAATGCATAACAACAGGATGTAATAATATCGGAGAGGTAAAAAATAAAGTGAAAAAAAACTCGTTATAAAACCGTGGATTTTTAAACCCGCCGTTTACTTCCGCACGATAACTTCCGCGCAGTGCAGATAGAGTCTGTCTATATTGTATACCTTTATATGTGTATGCATACGACGCGTATCGTTTTTGATGAAAATCTCTAAGGGTGTGTGTTAAATATAATATCGTAATTCCATCGTAGTAGTTAATACTCTTTATGTATATACAACTATAGTAACTCAGTGTTGAAACTTTGTGTATATTACAGGTAAATGTGTGAGAAAATGGTATTATGCGGCCAATGTACCAAAAGGCCATTAAAAAAAACGTCTTTGCTCGCTAATATTTTATATATTAAACTTTGCAAGTGTATAAGTTATATGTATATAGGATGTGGATTTAAATGCTCAAAAACAAAAAAAAAACGCCTTAAAAATTATTTTAAATATTGAAAATAATATTATAATATATTATTATTTTACTCGTGAATCAGTTATATACTAGACTATACGCAATATCTACTAAATATAACATTGTAATTATTGCAATACGAATTATGACTTGGATATATCGCTCATTGTTTTTTTTATTACAGATAGCATCATATTTATCTGGTACAATCGGTAAAACTATAATAAATTTTAAAAGTAGAAATATGAATTTTTTTCTTTTAGGAGGAAATCAAAATAATGTTACATTTTCAATAAAATACTATAAAGCATGAAGAAATAAGAAAAATGCCTCAAAAACTCAAAAATGCATTTAAAATGTTAAAAAATGCAAAATAAAAGTTTAATTTTTTTTAATTTTTTGATATATAAAACGAATTTTGTGCTTGGAAAGCATTGTTTTATGACATTCAGAAAAAATGCAATTCACATTGAAATCCACACTCTAGTTATGATGAGTAATATTTTTTTAACGAATAAATATTATATTAAACGGTAAGCTCAAAATATACTTTTATCTTACAATATTAAATGGATTACATTTTTTTTAAAAATTAATACAACTATTTTGTAAAAGAAATTTATTCCAAAACGTTCTTTACATGTATTATAGGTACTAAGTACACACTATGTATATAGTCACCAGCTGCTCTGCACGGTCGTAAGAAAATAATCGATTTTCCGCCGCTATACGACCACGGCAGTCTAGACACGCGGCGCGCAAAGAGAGGTAGGCAGGTATAATATTTATGTTATACACACGTAATCGCGAAATTCGCAAGTTGAGTCACCCACAGGCGAGCGACTCCGACGCCTATAATATTATAATGTACCTAACGTATATATTGTTGCGGCGCTGCACTATATTTGCAATAGGTGGGTAGGTCGTAAGTCTCACGACATACGCGTACTTACAGTGATATGTGTGTAGAGTATATTATAGTAAGTACATTGTATATACGTATGACGCACTCGCCACTCGCACGACGTAAGTATCGCGTGCACTGCTGTTTTTTTTTCTCGATTTTTTTTTTTTTAAAAAACGCGTAATTACTCTCTGCTCAAACAGACACACACACACGCACACGGTGACGGTGTATTATTTTTTCACCGCCGTCGAAATCACAAACTCACTCACACTGAGTCACCAGCACACACACACACACACACACACACACGTGCGCTCGCGCCCGCTTACAAGACGTCGGGAAAAATAATGTTACGGCGAGGTCGTTGACGCGTTCGTGGCGGGAGGGGGGGGGCGACGAGAAGGAAGAAGTCCATATACTGCGGATAATATATAATATAATAATATTAATATTATTTTCGTTTCGGCTTGCAATATACGTTTTAAGTTTTTGCGACATCGCCGGGATAGTGTATGCTCGCAAGTCTAATATACGATTCACTCGTTATAAAAAATAATGTATAGGTAGGTAATACGTGTGTAGTTATTGTAGGCACGCCGCCGTGTTTCGACGATCGTTTGTCAGGTCGTCGATCGTTATCTCTATTATACACGCTGTTGCGCGGTGCCGCCCGCGCCGAGCAGAGGGCCGTGTGCAATCCACGACATACGAATACGAAACACCGCTCTATACGAGACATGTTATAACTATATAGTAATAACATCAAATCTCGCAATGCATATCATTATTATGCGGTGGCCATATACAATTATAATGTGCATATTATTTGCTCAATTTTAATTTTGTTATTATTACGTATGTCGCGGAGTTTGTGCTAAGGCACAGTTCCAATACTTAACAACACGGTTAGTACACTTAAATGGGCAGTTGTAATTATTATTGATTGTGATAATATACACATTTAATGTGTACGCATAAAATACTTAAAATATTTTTAAAATAGACATATTGATTAGTTTAAATTCAAATTAACAACGATTTCATGAAAAATGTTCAACTTTTGTTGTACCTAACTCAACCATATCTAGGTATATAATATCGAATAGGATCGGATATTAATTAAAATGACGTATGTGATTAAAATTGAATCACTGATTTTAACATAAAAAATGAATCTTTTTGGGCTAGTAAAAGCATCATGTGCTTTAAAATATTTTCTAAAACATGTTGGTGTGGTATATGTTTGTGAGAATTGCTGTAGTTAAATCTCTGCACAGTGCTAATGTAAAGCGTTTAATCAGCGCAAGTATAACTTATTAAAACCACCATTACGCTCATCTATGACTAAACAATTTGTACTTGCACATAAATTATAATATACCTGCACAGCTGCACCATTATACAATTGAAATCGTAGGGATACAATTTTCTAATATTTACATGAAAAAAGTATAGAATTTTTATTAAAAGAACAAATAGAAAACAACAGAATTATTTTAATTTTGTTCTTTTTTGAAGAAACAGACAAAATAAAATAATTGAAAACGAGGATAGCACAGTGAAGAGACTTTAGAACAAAAAAATTTTATTCTGTGATATTATAATATTATAAAATAATAGATTATTAAAATATGTTGTATCAGATATAGTTTTGTGTATATTGGTTGTTGAGTGAGTGCCAAATTTCGTTCACCCTCGTGTTCAAAAATATAACGGCAAAATATAATATCTTAAAAATTCCTTAACCCAAGTTCTGGCGTGTGTACCTCACCGTGTATACCTGTGTAATAACATAATGTACGTCGGTCGATATCCCTCCTTCGGGTATAATACCGCTACCAACGTATGCGATTTTAATGATAATCTAACATCGTACCTACGAGATAGGTATTATAATACAATATCATAGCGGCACGGCAGTGAACCTAATAGTAAAAATCGTGCGATTTCATTTTTTTTTTTTTTTTTGTTTTTGATTTTTCTCCGAGACTGAAGTATCATAATTTACAGCGTATAATAATAAAGTAGTACGTTCGCACGAGCGTGTAGTAATATCTCCAAAGACGATACGTATATACGTATAGCTCATGCGTCGTAAATCACTGGTGGCCCTAGGACCGATGTCTTCAGAGTTATCTGAACCGAATCGCTCGTAGTACATGCCATTATAATTGCGCGCGCCGTGTTGCGAAACACCATGACAATATTATTTTAACTCGTAATTGATTTATAATACTCCGGACGAATGGCCGGCGATTCATCTTAATTCAACGTAATAAACCTAATATATATGTAGGTATTTTCATATTATATTGTTCGAGTAAGTCGTTCGCAACCGTATATTATATATACTTAGTACGACCTATACCATTTTCACGTTTTATTTTTATGTTGTTATATAATAGACAGGTATACCTATATATAAATATTTTATTTTTTGCTCAGTGGCAGAGACGGTAGTACTTTGTACTAATGTAGTAAAACGAAAATGTGTTCGAGAAAAAATATTATATTATATATTATATAATAATATGTATACCTACGCGAGTGTTAACGCATTTCGTCGAATCGCATTTAAACGTATTTACGCATTTATGGTGGTAAAGATACCTAACGAAACGAGAATTCTATCGTCTCCCTGAATATTTGTTTGGAAACAATTTTTATCGACGGTTTGACAACAACGTTACCGGCGCCCCGGGCTGAGCTGAATAAGCTGACGGGACTTGTATAGAACAATTTGTTTGAAATTTAATTGAAAAAATTCAACCTGCTGGTTGTGCACGTATATTATACTAAAACTAAACTAATCATTATCAGCCGTTTTCTGGAATCGAATGCCCGGGGCGGATACTACAGTCGTTGCACTACTCAATTGGTCCTGTACGCTGCGCATGATATTAATAATATAGTGTATTATTATTCACTAATATTTAGGTAGCAATACGAAGTATAAACAAACAAATAATAGGAAAATATTAGAATAAATTCATTTTATCGAAGCATAATTTATAGTTGTGAGAATTTAATTTTTCAATTGTTTTGTGAGTCGCGCGTTTACGTGTACACCAAACATTTGAAAACAAATACTAGATGGGAAAATTTAGTTAGAATAAATAATCAGTTAAATAATTTAATAACTGTATATTTTGGTTTATTATAAATGTGTAATTTCATTAAGATAATAAATAGTATAATAATAGTATGGTAGTGTACAATGATGGCAATTTTGGATGATTTGGATTCATTACGTATTTAGGTTACACATTTACTAAAAAATAGAATGTAGAAAGACTGATTTAATAATAGTTTATAATATTTAGCAGTAAGGTCAAATTATAAGATTTTTTTAATTTTAAACTAGGACATTTTGTAATAATGTTCTTTATGAGATTACTATTTGTCTAATATAATAACTTTTGGTTAAAGCTAATACAATTAATAAAAATAAGATTACTATTTATTAGGAAACTGTGACAAAAATGTATTAAATGTTAAATTTAAAAAAAATTATTTTTAAGATAATAATTTATGTACTTTGGCTTAAATTAAAAAAAAAAAATAGATCAACTATAAAATCAAAATTTTAATATAAAGTATTACCTCGGCTAATTAGAAATAAGTGCTCTACCCTAAAGACCAAACTACTAATCTACAAAGCTCTACTTAAACCAATCTGGACGTATGGACTCCAACCTAACCTAACCTAACCTAACCTGTGCGGTGTAGCAAAAGAATCCAACACTAATAGAATCTAAACATTCCAAAATATATCACTCTGACGATTATCCAATGCTTTGTCCTATATCTCTAACCAAACTCTTCACAATGATCTCCGTATGAGAACAATAGATGAGGAAGCACGTATTTTCTACACGTTTCTATAAACGATTCCAAACCCATTCTAACCCCCTCATAAAAGATCTTTTTATCTTTACTCTCCTAGGAAATCCTAACCGCAGATTAAAAAGGAAATGGTACCGTGACCTTTTACAAAACTTCAATGTCTAACGTCTCATAGTGGGAAAAGAAAAAAAACTAACTAATCAATAGCTAAGAGTCACTAACGAGTGGCTACTTAAACACATCTTTCATGTTATTTTTAATTACTCTCATCATATAAGCTTATTGTGCTAAATTGTATAGATTGTTTATGTCAAATAAAAATAAAAAAAATAATATATAAAGTATGCATTGTATTGCATTCGTATTGCTTATTTTTACTCAAATAATTAACGCACTAGGAGAAGTATAAAATAAGACACTTTTATTTACTTTTTAGATTCAACTGTGGAGGTTCCTAGCCTATAATTATTACATTTTATTCAATCAAAAAATACAATAGATTTAGTTTGTTTTTAGTTATGTTGAATATTCTATAGGTACATTTTAGGTATTATTTTACTGTAGTAGGTACCAACATATTATTTTAAATTAATATATTTTTAGATTAATATTATATGTTAGTTCAACTTAAATTACAATTAAGGACTTATTATTGCACGAGAAAGTTCAAAATTATGTCAAATTTAGTTAGAATATAGAAAAAATATTTTTGTTAGAAAAAATTAACTTATTAGCAGAATCTAAAATTCCTAATTGTTATTGCAGTATGTTAAATGTTGTATGTATTGAAGTATTATGATTTATGACTGTCGATTGTAGTCTTGTTGCTATTGTTACTAACATGTTGAATTATTGTTTATCTTTCGATAATTAATTTATCAACTATATAATTTACAACGTTAAGAAATATATCACGAAGTATATACAATTTTAATTTTTAGATTTTGAGTGGAGTGATAAATAAATGCATTGATTTTACATTGATGTATGTTTTTTCCTTTTTTTGTGTCTATTATCACGTTTAAGGGCAATTAAAGTGCTCTGATTTTTTTCATCAGCATCTTTTCTGGTAGGAAAGTGAATCTAGTCGGTACTTTGGGGGTCAAAAGTAAAAAATTCCCCATAGTTTTCAAATGCCTTGGGAAAAACAACAAAACAAATTAAGGGAATACTGGAATTTTTATTCGATGCCAATTTTTAAAAAACTCATTTTGTTTTTTGGTGTAACACCAAAAGTAATCTCAGTAGATATATGAAATTTTTATAAAATTTTTATATAAGAAATTAAGAAATTTCTATACACAATAAAATTTTCAGTATGTTTTGAATTTTTTGAGCTATTTATAATCACAATAGATTTTCAGGTTTTTATTACTTTTTTTTGTTATTATTAATAAAATATTTTTCTAAAGGTTAAAATATTTAAAAATTTAACATAAAGTTCTTTATAATTTTTTGTAAGTGAAAATTAAAAAAATGTAAAGCGTAAGTTTCCAATAGTTTTTTATAAGCATATAAAGTTAAAATTTCGAAAAATACGTAAAAATCACATTTTGCAGGTTTTTTTTGATTAGGAAATTCATAAACATTTTTATATTCAAATTTAAGATATGAAAATTCAACACAAGGATATTTATAAGATTTTCTACATTAAAAAAAAAAAAATTACCAGAAAGTCAAAATAATTTTTTATGAGCGTTTGAAATTAGACATTGGATATTCACCCGTTTTCTGCGGGAACAATTTTCTTTGTAATTCAAAAAGGAATAATCGTACACATTTGAAATATTCACTAAATGTTTAGATTACCATTTTCTATACACCAAAAAAATTAAAAAATATTTTGACAATTTTTGAGCAAATTGTAGGTTTAAGAAATTTTTCGTTTTTATTAATTTTTTTCTTTAAATATCGATAAAAAAATGTCGTTGGGTTAAATATCTTGAAAATTTAATACAAGATTTCTAATAAATTAATAAAATAGCAGATTAAAAATAATTGAAATACATATGCACACTTTTTTTTTATAAGCATTTAAATTTAAAATTTTGACTAAATTCATCAAAATTTCGAATGTTTATAAATTATTTTAGTATTTAAAATGTATAAAATTATCAGTTTTTATAGCTAAGGATTGAAAATTTTAAATAAAGTTTTTTGTAAGTATTTAATAGTATTATATAACCAAAAAATCAAAAAAATAATTTTTTTTAGACATCTTAAATTCAAAATTTAGACGAAATTATATATTTAAATGAAGAATAACGATGTTATATTTTATTTCGTTGTATTTTAAAAATATTTTTCGTGGGTGCTTGAAACTTTTAAAATATATTATTATATTTTATACACACAATTAAATTTTTAAATGCAATGTTTCTTGCAAAAATTAATTCGACCTAAATAGTAAAAATAATTATTTTAATAGGAATAATATCATAAAATACACTTAGTTATATGGGCTGACAGACCGTCTTCGCTCAGAATCATTTTTCTTATACAATGATTTTTTATGATTGAATTTAAATTTCAAAAATTCATAACATTGACTCCACTTGACACCCACTGTATAACAGAGCGGTACCCAATTGCTGATCTTTATTTTGTTGTACTTATATTATATATTTAGATAATGTGAACAGATTGTTTATTTGATGTTATCATAATATGGTCTATGCAGGTGGATAACTATTGTTGTATAGTATACAATGTATACAGAATAAATATAACTCATCTCGGCGGAATTCAAAAATGGGCTCAAAGTTGGAAAATAGTCCTTAACTCATCGAAAAGCTCAGTAGTTCTCTTTACTCTACGTAGACCCAAAAACTACAATACTTTAAAACTCAACGGTCACAATATAGCTTGGTCCCATAATATTAAATATCTAGGAATAATATTAGATAAAAAACTTACTTGGAATCCTCACATATTTTCCAAATTAAACAATGATACCAACGTTTAAAGATACCACTTGTTACTACTATATAAACAAATCATTCGTCCTTTAATTCTATATGCCGCCTTGGCCTGGGGTCAATGTGCGACAACTCACATAAATAAAATTCAAGTGCTACAATCCAAAGTCCTACGGGTAATCTCAAATGTTCCCTGGTTTGTTTGTAACGATGCGCTGTACTCAGACTTCAAATTACCAACTGTCCAAAACTACATCAAGGACCTATCGACAAGCTTTTTCAGCTAATTGCAAAAAGCAAGTGGCCCACTGCATTTTAGGTTGTATGCCCATCCAATCAGTCGCAGACTTCAACGTGGTCGTCCACATCATGTCTTAAATTATTAACTTATTGTAGATGCTGTTTGTATATTTATTTTGTATAATTGTCAAATTGTTACAGTGTTAAAATTTGTCTTCTTAGTGTACAAAAAAAAAAAAAAAATAATCCATAGTTCTACTAATTACCATTATGATCCGATATATAAATGTCAAAAATTGAAACTCTACATACCTAAGTTTAGATGATATAAATCAGAAAAACTTTAATAATAATAAAAAAAAAAAAAAATAATAAATATTATGCAATTACGCACGTATTATCATGCGAGAAAGAGAAAAACATACAAAATGCATATAAATATACCATTATATACATATACATTTCATTATATACTATATCACAGTAAACTACGTTTATCTCTTTCTCCTCCCTACCATTAAAAAATAGCGTGCGCAGAATATTAATTTTTTAGTCATGTCCGACTATTGTCTATGATAACGAGTAGTTAATAATTTATGAGACGATCATTTAGTTTCGAAAATAAATTTAACCATGGCAGATTCTGTCGACGATAATAATTATTGTCAACTGCAAAACCATCAGCACCCCTTGATATTAATCTTCTGCATTTAAAAATATGTTCCGGTAGACGTTAGATGTGTATCCATGAGACGTAGGTATGTGGTCAAAAAAAAAAAATTATTGATTGTGAACTATTTTGGAATGTCGTCACGTCTGTACACTGTTCCATGTAAACGACAGTATTGATGGTGTAAGGGGGGGGGGGCAAAGACGCGTGCACTGGATGACTTCCTCTGATCGGTAGGTATGTAGGTTTTATCTAGGACTAGATAATAATATGGTCTTCGTACATTCCAAGTCCAAAAACGAATTGATTTGGGTAATAAGCTTTCTAAAATTATGTATAAACATTAAAATGTCTCCCGAAAGTATCTACATTTTTTTTCCATATTTGGGTATAATGGGTTGTACTCACTGTTATAGAATATACCTATGGTATAAAAAGTGATCCATTTATGTGTATACTCATTATTTCAAAAAGCTTCAAATTTTTTGAAAATATTTTTTTTTTATAATTTAATGTGGTTTCAAAACAACATTTTTGAAAAAAAAAATTATATGTTTTACTATTTTTTATCGTTGTTATATTTTAAGATTTTTATTTTTTGAATTACACTATGTATTTTTAATTAAATATTCCGAAGCAGAATATTATTCGGAGTATTTAAATATATAAAGATCAAATTTTGGACAAGTAGTTCATTAATAATAATTAATAAGCATTTAAAATTTAGGTGAGCGGACTAGCTAATGGACAACATTTTGCGGGGTATCTCTATATCACTCTAGAGTCTAGACCACTCATCTAAACTTTAAATGATTACAACTAATGAACTACTTGTCTGAAACTTGAACTTTATAGATTGAAATATTTCCAATAATATTCTGTTTCGTGCTTAGAATAGTAAGAAAGATATTTATTTTTTTCTGAAATTTTGTTTTAAAATGACATTAAATTATGTAAAAAATTGTTTTCAAAAATGTTGAAATTTATCGAAATAATGAGCGTTTAGTATTAATCTTAAAACTCATTTTTTGACTTCATGCGTTTTCTGTAAATGGAGACGATGTTATAATATATATAATTTATAAAACACACATAATTAGACACCATATATATAAATATTTAAACAATAATAGGCGATCTTGCCCACGTGTTCTGCAGCGAGATTTTTTCTTCTTCGTGCCAGTTCGACACGAATACAATATTTGCCGTATAATCAAACGTGCGTGTGAATTTTTAATTTTGTGTACATTAGTCGTTTTAAATTTATAATGAAATAAGAGAATCGTCGACCCAAGATAAGTGCTTATTTTGATAAATAGGTAGCATAATATGAATATAGATATATTTTGTACACAAACGAAATATATTGCGTAGTTTGAAACTTATCCAATTTTCGTCTATTTCATGTTTTTGTTGTTATTTTACTTTAATAATTATACCTTAAAAGTATGTCACATTCGCATATGTTAATCAATGTTGTGTCGTTAAATTTATAATTAGAGTGAATTGATCTATTATCAAACTTAAAAGTAAGAACATTATTTGTGTTCTCTCGTTGATTTTTTATATTTTATTTTTTTAACCGAATTATAAGAATTTTTAATATCTTACACGCTCATAACTTGTTTAAAAATTAAAATTTCGTAAAAAACCAACGAGAGAACATAGATTATGTTCTAACCTTTAAGTTTGATAATAAGTCAAATTATTCTGATAAGTAATATTTAAGCGTATTAGACGTTAGGTAGTCACACAGAGACAACCAAGGCTGGGGAAGTTAATAAAATTTTTGAACTCAGTTATACTAAGCTAAGTAATTTTTTTTCAATTAAATTAAAAGTTAAGTGAATAGACAATTTCAAAACATCAATTAAGTTATAACTAAGTTAACAAATATTCTCAACTTAACTTTAATTAATTAAATTAATAAAAAAAAAATGTATTGAAAAGGTATTAAAATAAGTGATAATCACTTGAATAGTACCTATGCATATAGACACATATAATAATATTAATTATTTTATATGCAAAATTATTATTATTATTAAATTATTATATAAAATATATTAATAAAAAATAAGTAATAACTAATAACTAATAACTAATAAGTAGGTATATAAATCATGACTTCGCGGACTCGTATTTATTGATGTATCTATATACGGATGTATCTATATACGGGCGATTAATGTTACATAACTACTTCTATATGCCCTATATAAAAATTAAAACTAATGATATATTAATTTATATTTATAAAAATATGTACAAAATTCTTCTTAAATATACCTTCTTTTTCAAATAATATTTTTTATATTCTACAAACTTATAAATTATATAAATATTATTTTTCTGAAAAATTTCTGAAAATTCAAAATTAACTTAATTGGGAATATTCAAAGTAATATAAATTGGTTTTAAATTAACGTAGATACAAGTGAGTTAATTTAAAGTTAAGTTGGGACCGGTCCAATGTGTGATCTACCGATAAATGGCTATCTACGATAAAGTGTTGTAGGTAGAACGTGTGATCTACTGATAACAGATACTTATATTTTACACTATAGTGCTTACTATAGTTACAATATGGATTTTACGTCTAAAATATCATTTAAACATTCAGTTACCATTTAGCATTTGTTCGTGTCATTTCGTTTGTTGGTGAATTTTTTCCATTTTTTTTTCACGAGTGTGTATAATATTTTTGAATTTAGTTCATTTAGTTTTGTACCGATTTAAAATGAAATCTACTACAACAATGGGATATTTATACAGAAATATAATTGTTGATGAATTGAGTGATGAATGGTGTATCTTCAATATTAAACCGCCAACTTAAAGAAGAATGATGGTGGTCATGCCACCCGATACAAACTCAAATATTTGATGATTTTTTATCAGATTTAAAAAATACTTTTGCATTACGATTATAAGAAGCAATCAGTAGCATTAGACCAGCCATTTATTGGTAGATCACACATTAGACCAGCCATTTATCGGTAGATCACACATTGGACCGGTACCGTTAAGTTAATAAAAACAGCAAACTAGTAAGTTAAGTTAATAAGTTAAAATTAACTTAACTTTTTACTTAACTTGTAACTAATTAAATCGTTAATGCCCAGCCTTAGAGATAACACAGGAATCTGCGTTCTCATAAATCAATTCATTTACTAGCAAAGTAATTGCTTTAACATTTTATTAATTATTATTATTATTCTAAGATTATTATTTTAAGACTTGTAATAGCATGGGATATGCCGAAACATTTTAAAATAAATACTTATAAAAAAAAAATGATTACTTTTATTATTACGTAATACTATGTGCGTTGTTGGTATTATCTGTTTATAGATTTTAAGTCATAAACTCATAATTATTATATTACTTTAGAAATTAACAAGTTCGAAGCGCCACAACCGGGAATTTTTTTAATTCTGTGAATGATGTCTTTTTTTTCTTTCTAAACATCACATTCACTTATTGTTCTATATTTATATGAATAGATTGTGTAATAAAAAAAAAGTTTCGATTAAAAAATTAAAGGGATATAAGGTCATAAGGAGTGTTCTGGATTTTGGAATATTAGTGGTTGAGTAGTTCTGTGATAATAAAATTAATCACAACCTATTGACTTTTATCCGCTTTTTTATTATTGTACTTGTACCTACTTAATTTTTGTAACTTATAAAATGTAAGTGGGTATATTGTCATTAGGCACCCACTTTCATTCTTACTTGTGGGCGCATGTGCATCGTGTTGGGTAAGTTATACATTTAAAAGGTTATTAAATTAAGTTACATTTTATAAGAAAAAAATTGAGGAAGTCGCTATGCTGTATACACAATAGTAGCTACTAGTTAGTGTAGCCAAGTAGGTACCTCGTCAATGAGTATAGGTCATACTGCGAAGATGTGTTAAATTTTAATTCAATAATAAGTCATTTCAGATGAAAAACAA
Source organism: Pentalonia nigronervosa (assembly GCA_014851325.1). NCBI lineage: Eukaryota > Metazoa > Arthropoda > Insecta > Hemiptera > Aphididae > Pentalonia > Pentalonia nigronervosa. The sequence goes on from JACXSJ010000420.1 coordinate 103,810, forward strand.
TAGTGAGGAAAGACTATGTATCATCGTGTTAGCTTCTAATGCTAAAGATAACTTATATTTTATTTTTTTATTATTAGTAAGTTAAGTTAAATTATTTTTTGCTCAAAACATTTTAGGTTAGGTAACATATTATTTTAAAGTTCCTAAAATCCAATACCTAAAGTATAAAAATTAAAAATGTTATAACCATAATAATATCATAATATTATATTATATTATGTTATAATATTATACTATATTATGTTATTGTTATCTAGTCTGTTTTATTAAAATAAATAAAATAATTTGTTCATTTTCATGATTTTGACGAAATTCATCAATATCTAAATTTAAAACACTTATAACTACCTAATATAATTTTCTACCAAAAAATCCTCAAATTTGTGTATCAAAGAATTTTATTCTGTATAAAATGTAATAAAAATTCAAAAAAAATATAGTAAAACCAATAGTTTCATCGTTTCGTTCAGGATTGACAAACAACTCAATAAATTACTTCCACCCCGAGTATTTACAAAAAGTAGCTTTGTTAGATATAATTTACTACCTTTTTACCTTAAAACCATTTAGTTCCTACTCGTTATGCCATTTGGGATATGAAATATTTCTGTCATTATTTAATTTTGTCTAATTTTCTACTTTATGCAAATTAATATAGATAATAATTATTAATTTTTACTACCAGTGTAGTTGTGTCATCGTAAAACTAATTGTATAATAAGTCATTTTACTAAATTAATAGATGCTCTATGTGAAACAGTAACCAAAAGTATTTATTGAAATTGACTTGGTTATATCATATTATATTTTTATAAAAATTAATAGTGACACTAATGTTTGTTATTAGTTATTTAGTTTTTACTTCTACAGGAGATATTAACTTCGTTGCATTTTCCTGTGCATTGTGTTAATGTTTCTCACGGTAATTTTACTTGGAATTCTGTAAACTGTAGTTTATATAACTATTGTACCATGAAACACTGAAATCACCATAAACTATATTATTATGGGTACCTAAATAAACTGTTTAAATAATAATAATATAATATAATACAATTATGACAGTTATATATTTGTATTAACTGAATTATATGATCATGAAAAAAAGGCTATAGAATATAATAAAATTAATAAAATATAAATACATTTAATCATTTTAATATCTTAAAAGACTTTTGACAACATAAATGTACTTATATAATCATATCTAATTATAATAGATATTAGCCATACCTATATAATATTATATTAATTTAAATTATTGTAAGATTTTTTTTCGTGATAAACGAAAAGTAATTTTAGTAACTTTTTTTTTTGTATAACCTAAAACTTCGTTTCATTTTTGTAGGTATTGAACAAAATAGTATAAACGCAGAGTGACATAATTATGTAAATTTTGTGTATAGTATTTATTGTTTAATAATATATGTATAAGATAAATATATTTGTCATACTTATATTAAGTGGTTTTTTTAATTGACAGGGGTTTTGAAAGTTTGACCATATTAGGTAATGATTTCTACTACTTTGTCAGCTTCTTAAATTATAGATATTAGTTCTAAAAATTTCTAGTTATTATTTTCCTGTCATAAAAATATAATCAAGAACACATACTTTTGACATATATATCTGCAAAGTGTTTAAGAATGTTGTAAAAACACGCAAAATATTAGAATTAGAAACTTGATTCTTTTTTAATTTCAGGGTAATCGACATATTAGGAATACGTATATCATATTATTAAATATGTGTTAAGTATTTTTACGAGCGAATTAGGAATTTAAAATAATAAACTTTATTATATTATGTATATCATTATTAACAACTATTTAGTACAATATATTTTTTTTTTATAATGGTAAGTTTAATATTATTATGTTTTAAAAGTAATTTCTCGATGTATCTATACGATATACTAGTGGTCTTCAACCTTTTTGACTCCCGACCTATCATTTTTTTTAAAAAATGTTGGCGATCCATATCAGAAAAAAAAATAAAGACAAAATAGCTAAATTTACTATTGTAAATGTAGTTTTAGAATTATAACTAAATAAATACAAATGTTAATTCATATATATGAAGTATTTTATTTTTATTTTTGGTAATATATATGTGATAAAAAAATAACTTTTTTTTTTTGATAAAGAATACCTGTCATAACCCATTTTTAATGCTTACGCGACCCAAAATTGGACCTTCAGCCATCTGTTGATAATTATTGCAATATAAAATACATTCAATTTTCATATAAAATATTAACTTATGAATAAAATAAAAATGTATACCAAGATAATGTTTTTTAATAAATTTAATTCTAAAAAATGATTCATTTTTTTAGAGAGAGGGATACCTATAGGTTTGTATAAAATATTAATACATAAAATAAATATACTTATGGTTATATTATATAAACCTACAAGTATATAATCACTATAATATAAAATATTATACATTGTTATAATGTAATATTGGTATATCGTTTATTACTTATTAATAATTATTATATTGGTTTTATCTTCTGTATAATAGTCTTATAATACTGGCACTAGTTTTTCATTCCCACTTCCTTACCAAGACCAACATAATTTATTGTACGGGTAAAATGTCATGTATTGAATTAAATAAATAATAATTAATTTTAACTGTTGCATTGTCGATAACTAGAATATCACTGGCACAAATTAAAAATATAACCACAATGTTAAACTGTGTAGATATTTGTAGAACTGTAAGTAGAACTTAAAATAAAATATATTTAATGTAATGTTTGCAGTAATTGTTTAATTTAAGTTTATAATATACATTTGTATTGTGTGCCATTTTCTTTTTATGAATATATAAATAAATATCAGTATATTATGCATATTACGCTGTTTTTTAGGAGGTTTTATAATTTTTTGTAATACTAGAGTTAAATATTAATTCATTATTTAAAAAAAAAATCTGATGTAGTGATTTTTTTTGCACACAAAATAATAGAATTAAAACGATTCAGGCTTACGTATATTATGATACATCAATTTTCCAGTTTTCTTCTATGTACTTCCGTCAACACTGTCATTGTAACAACAACACGTCCTTGGTACTTAATAATAGGATAAAAAAATTAATAAAAAATTACATTACAGAAACGTCGAGAGCCTTGATTTAGAATAAATGTATGAGATTTTGTATCCATTTTAGGACGTGGGACGGCCAATGTGCGTTTTTTCGCCAACATAACTTTATAAGGAATGTCTTGGCCAACCACAAAAGTAGCAATGTACGTTAAATATATATATATAAATGAATAAAAGTACATAAAATAATATTAAAAATAACTCGGCGGATGCTTAAAGGGCGTAGAAAGATGATTTGCTCTCGAGAAAATATTTATTTTGACAATGACCTTGAATTTATATATTTGTAAGTTACGCGTACCGAGGTCTTATATTTGACATCAAAATAATCATGTCGATTATGTTTGTGTGTTATTATAACTAATAAAAATATGATTTTTTTTGTGGTAGTTACTCTGGTTGTTATCTAATTAGAAATTTCTATTTCTGATAAGCCTCAAATATAGCATGTGATATATGGCATATAAGCAGATATTGCTGTTTTTTGTTTTAAAGTTAAAATCATGGTATTAAAATTATTTAGTTCATATTTAAAATAAACATGAAATATTCAACATTATACAAACATATTATCTTTGCTTATTTTTATCTAACATGTAGGTAACAATAAATTAATAATACAAATAACTTACATAATTTATGTTAAGTTTCATAGAAAAGTTTAATTCAAATATTTGAATAACATAGAAGTTAAACATTATAGAGTGAATCTCTATCACTAATAATCTATCGTTTCAGTTTCGTTTACATAGTTACATAAACGCGGAAAAGATAATATGCAATATTGTGTTATTACATTTGAAAGGATTACACAGAAAAATTGATTGTGTACAAGATTTGACCACCTAAAATAATATACTTGCAAGGTATTCCAATAATTTCAGATAATTTCAATAGTTGTCTATAGTTTTTCCTTAAGCTTAGAAAAAAAACTATAGAAAAGATAAAAAAGAAACTGACTTCTACAAAGTACCATCCAGACTTAATTACTGATATTTAAATTATATTATTCTATAATATACTTTCTAAATTAGTGTATTACAAAACGTTTTAAGTGTTTTTAATGATTTTTATTTTATCCAAACAATTTTTTTCTGTTTACAGACACTTTTCATATGGTAAAATGTTTCTGTGCTGTGGAAGGATGCATTCGTTTTACAATAATAATGAATAATGATATACCTACTTATACATATATTTTCTATTTGCATGAGTGTTGTTTAGCAAGGCCTATAGATAATATATGTGTTGTAGAAGTGTTTCGTTTGTGTTCTTTGTAAGATTCTTTTAAAAATGTTTGAATTTATAACAAATAAATTGAACTGCAACGAAAATAGTTAATACTTACGTTAAATCCAAATAAATTGATTTAGTGAATTTTTTTTTAGTGTTATACTATTGCGTTGTGTTTGTTCTATATATATATATATAAAACTATTTTAAGGGTTTAGATTTTATTAGAACTTCGAAATGCTCTACAGATAAGAGGTAATTCTTAAGTAATGTTTCCTCGGTGGCAAATAGTAAACAAGTTTATCTGTGCAACGACATTATACTTTTTTTTTTATTATTTCTACCTTATAAAAATACTTGGCACTTACGTTTGCTCTTAAATAAGTTCGTGTGCATATAAAGTGTATGTATATACCCGTAAAATGTATATTGAATGGAATACAATGGTCCATTGAAAACGGTCGTTCAAAATTTAAGACACTGAATCGTGACTCTTGCGTCTAGTCAAACAAACGAGAAATGCGGGCGAAATTAGAATACGATAAAAACAATGGGTATAACGATTATATCCGAAAACCATTAAATTCGATTATGCATTTCATTAAACACGCGATATTCATCAGATAACAATGGCTCACGTCGAACTCATTAGTTCTGTCATTAAATGATTTTGATAGCTGTTTCTCGTAATAATCACAATAAAAATATTTTATAAACTGAAAGATAAATGAGAAATATTTATAATACTTTATTTGTGTCTTTTTGTGTTAAATGAGGTGAGTGAACTATAAAGACGTGCGTTCTATAATTATAATTTATAACAATATTCCTATTATATACATTGAATATAATTTCGAGTATTTCACGTTTTTTTTTTTTTTTTATTAATTTTTTTATTGTAATTTGTACAAATATTTTACATATTGTAATTAAGTTACTATGGGTGTGGACTATGATTGTATGTTTTATTTAAGGTATTTTTAAAATAATAATAAAAAAAAGGAATACGAATTATTATTATGAATCATATTTTAAAACAGATTTCGCTTAAATGTATTAATAACTTTTAAGCATTTCTATTTTTTCTATTTCGTTCTAATGAAAATTAATGGTAGTGTTTTTTTAATGAACATGGTATTGTATTGAAGGAGATAAAAATCATAAGTGTCATATATTCTGCCAAAAATGTAAATGTGTCAAAATACGATAAATTACCATTTGGTATGTCTTTTAAAATTAACTTGTATGATTTATCGTCTTTCTACCACTGTTTGTATATAAATAATTACTAATTAACCAACAAAAACAGAGCAAAATAATCTTCTATTTAACTTTCACTTGTCATTTTAGTAAATTTTTGATGAATTAGTTAATATATACTTTTGTGTATTTGCTAATAATTTACAAAACTAAAAGTTTTGCTGTAATCTTACATGCGCCGTCAAATTTAATCACAAGTAGGTAGGTACGCGTAATATATTGTGTTCATCAGCCTTTGGCAATAAATATGGAAAGTTTTATTTGGAAATATTGTATCAATTTCGACTGAAAGCGAAAAATATTAACATTATATTCGAAAACCGTGCGCGCGTTTTAGAAAGTCTAAGAATTTCATGTAATATTGTATTTTTATTTTGTAAAATACTTCTGATAATATCAGAAGTATGTTCATAGTCTGTTTCATTCTACGCGGGATCGGTGACGTGTATATGAATCTTGAGGTCGCCTCAGGTTGAATGTGTATTGTTGACTATTGTTGTCCTTTTCTCGACATTAAAAACAAAAAAATCATTTTCATCTTTTACAACATAAATAATATTCGAATATACACTCAGAATTACTGGTGTGTAATATAATATTCCCGTGACGCGAAATATAAAAAAAATTATCTAAATTTATCAACAACAAAAGGTCGGATTAGGTTAACAGCTCTGGGCTATCACTTATCCGTGTAAAATACAGATACCTATGGCTAACTTTAGTTTGTATTATCGCGGTGTAACATAATACTATTAATGTATTACGCATCTGATACATACAAACCGCTGATTTACTGAAGCGTCACACGTTTATTGCTATTTTACTTTTACAGTAAACCTTAATTTTTAAGTGCCTAATGCAAATCAATTATGGTAATAACAATAATAAAATTATATTGCCTTAGATCCTTGAAAACGTTATGCATCTGTTAAAAAAAAAAATACTTTGAACAAAAAAACTTTTTACTGTTTGAATTTTTTATGCATATTTAAAATGTTTTTATTATTTAAAAGAATAATAAAGGAAATTATAAAAATGAAACCTATTACCCAATATAATATACATTATCCAATCTTAAAGTTAATTTAAAACTATAATCTTCAATCGTTCACTCTCGGCTGTAAAATAAAATACGAATACGGTAATCTTGAAATAAATAACGTAGAAATAACAATTATAATAAAAACCATTAAAAATGAATAAGGTGGAATTCGTTTTTACGAAACAATATTACTCATTTCTATCATATTATTATGTGCCAGCCACTCTTACATGGTATATGCGCGGATTTGTCGCATTTTTGGGATATACAATACAGGAACATATAATACAGACGGTCAGAGAACGTATTGCACAGGTGTGTGCATAATGATATGTCGAATGTTTATTATTGTATATTATTATAATAATAATAATATAACATTATAAACTTATACGAACATTTTTATTCGCCGTAGTCATTGTTACGAGGAAGCGACGAGCGTGCAGGATATTATCATATTATTGAAATCACAACATGATAATAACACACAAGCACGCCCGAGTATGGGACATTATATATTTATCGTATACGTTTCCCCGTTCGTGCAGATCGACTATCCCGCGCGCCCGGCAGACGAAGATAATAAATATAATAATATGATCGGTTGGCGGAGACCGCGTTTCGGTCGGTCTTGACCCCGTCCGCGTCCGTCGCCGTTGTCGTTTTTCGACGCTGAATAATTTCTCATTGACATTGGACCGACCGACTATGGAGTGATCCGTATCGGACGAAGAGGCTGCCGTCGTCGCGCGGTGGCTTTTGCCGCGGCCACGCTATAACCATATATACTACTACCACGCTATACTTGTAGATATTATACCACTGTTACCACTAATAATAGTAACGATAATGGTAATGATATTGCATACGTGCACACATGTCGTAGGCATTGCGCAATTACACATAATAACAGCATCACGATTCGTACCTAAACACGGTGTGCACACCACAGGACGGAGGCAATTCGACTGGTTCCCGAAACGAGGACCGGCTCAATTATGCCTTATACGAGCGCGCCGGCCGTCTCGCGTGCAGTGCCGGGCGAGGGGTCTCACTCGAAGCCGTATCGCACCGTACCTGCCTGTTGTAGTGGTAATATAAGACGACGTCCGTTTTTTTTTTCCCCTCTAGCGCTGTTCAAATGTACAGGGCGATTCACCGAGTACGCATTTGCGATTTTCGAATATTTATATCTAACCCATAAGCTCCGTGTTTTTAAATTCTCGAGACATTTTGTACCTACCGCATTTACTTAAGAAGGAGTGTCCTGCGGAGAAACAAACTTCTGGTTTTCAAATGTGCCTCCCCCCCTACCTTTTATTCTGACAATGCTTTGGTGATTAATCTATCATTTTTTTAATTTTTTAAAAATAGTTCAAGTATAATAAATACTAGATCCAATATAACGTCTAATTTATATTTTTGTAAAATCATTTTTAAGGACTATTATCATTATTATATCAATTTAATAACTAAAAAACCGCGCGTTTGAATTTTAAATTAAATGCATCAACATTTTTAGAAAAATTATCCACCAAATAATTAATAGTAGAAAGGATTGGGGGGGGGGGGGGTTAGGTCAGGTAACAGAAGTTGGTATCGTCACAGGTTACTCTTCAAGTAGTCATAAAAAAATCTCAATAATTTGATAATAATATTAAAGTCTTTAAGTGGAGGTATTAAAACATTCAAAAAAATCGAAAATTGAATAAATTCATTATTAGAAAAAAAAATTGGTGGTAAATCACCCTGTATATACGTTTTTATTTATAAACAAACGCTCGCGGCACTCGTTTTTGTTTCCTCTCATCCGTGCACGACGACGGTGCGTATTTTCAATGTCACGAGCGAACACGTGTAATATGCCTATCATACCGATCTCTGTCGCATGATAACCTCCGCCAATGACACGCGTGCTCTCCCGTTATGGATCTGAAGTTCACCGGAGAGCCCACTGTTCTCGAAAATCTTCGAATTAATCGATGACGTTTCCGGTCCGTGCACACCTACGTCTGATCGTAAAAATCGAAAATTCTATACTACCGCGTCTGCAGGCGGAGTTTGAGTAGGGTTTGCCTATAATATTATGCACACTCGTATACGCGCGGCAAAGGAAAATCATAAAACAAAAAATAAAAAAAAAATACGCAGCAGTTGCCCGATCCACTCGCATAGGAACTATTTTGAATGGTTCCGACAACGCCGAATGCTAAACAATACTATATCATTAGGTAATATACGATTTATACGGTCTGAAATAATTTGAAGTCGCGGTGCTATGAACGTATAATAATATTATATTATATTAAAATATACTGAGCGAATACTTCTGTGTGTGCACATATATATATATATATATATATATATATAAAACCTATAGTATTTTATAGGATTTCGAATTTTGTGTTCGGGATATATATATATAGTATATTTTCAAGTTCAAATAATTGATGCAGCCGCAAAAATGAGATTTAACAATAAGATTTGTATTTTGAGTTATTATAATTACGACGACCCGGATGTTCTGAGTCTATTTTGATTTTCTAGTTTATTTTAAGTTTAAGGTGATTGTTTTAATGTAAAACCATTATCTTTTGCCGGCTCGCTATTATTGCGTCCAAATAATTATTATTGTGCATCACGCGCGAGATGTAAATAGTGTCCGTGAATACGATAATAATTATTGTATAATACCTATTTTTTCATTATAAATTATAATCCATTATATTTATACATCACGTATTCTCTTTCTCGACGGCTGTCCAAATTAGTGAAAACAACACTAATAAATTATTGCTTTCAGTTGCACCAATGCATTATTGTTATATTATGTTGTTAAACAGCGTTTTTCCAATCGTACGCGACGGAAATATAGACGGAATGGATAATATGAAAAATGTTACGCCTACGCGTGACGAGGAATATTCTTTCGAAGTTTTATTCTTGTTGGGCGGTCGACGACGACGACGCGACGACGATTCGCTTCGCGACCGCTTCCGTTTTAGCACTTCCTTTTTACGAATGCAAAATAAAAAAAAGTTTGATAATTTTTATCATATTCTGCAGTATTTTATACTATTTTCGAAAAACAGTATAAGGTCAACCGTCAAAACGGGATGCCCGCAGAGATAAGTAATTTTTAACAAGTACTGTAAAATATGTAAATCGTGTTTCACGCGCTGACTTGGGAGATAAATATTTTGTGTTGTAAAAATGGTCTCGAAAAATGTTTATTGGACAGAAAATCTTGCAAGTCTAAATGAATGTTATTTTTATTCCTTCTAGACTTGGTTGAAATTCTACGTTTCATTAATAAATGCAAATATTGCAAAAATATATATTTCATTTCGAAACTATGACGTAACAACTTAGTTATAAAAATTGAGTTTAGAACTTTGGTACAGTATCAAGTAATAGATTAAGTTGGTATTGATTCATAATTTTTCACTCGCATTATTTACTTAGCACCCTTCATATAAAGTGAGATTAAGATCAAAGTTGCTAAATTATTTTTTTTTTTGAAAATCATCTCATATATACATATTTTATAAGTTTAATTATCAATGTTTTATAATTGAAGTCCACGAATAACCATTTAAGTTAATTAAAGAGTTAACGGATTTAAGGGTTTTAAATTAACACAATTTACAAGTTTTTTCTTTAATAATGATTTAACTAGAACCTTTTGGTACTTAACTATAGTTTGTAGTGTTAAAAATCAAATTAATGATAGTCAACAAGTACTATCTCTTAAAGTCATATTTATTGTTTTAACTGGAAAGCGATAATATGATAGTACAATAAAGTGACATATACATTATTTTTGTATGGGAGGGAAAAAAAGAGGATCAAATGGATCAGTTGTAAACCAATTATCAGGGAAGGAACATTTTTAAATCTGCTGCACATTAAAATAATAAAAAGGTCTAAGGGGGATCTGACCTCCACATCCCTTTCAGTATACCTTCCTGACATCAATCATTATTGTACACCTATCAAAAAAATTAAAAATGTTATAAATATTAATATCATTATATTATTTTGGTTTTAATATTAAATCACGTCACATCCTCTTTTCAAAATTTTCAATTTTTTTTTCGCGAAATATACATTTTATTCAAGACAAAACATTTAAAAAGAAATTTTTTCATATAAAAATTATATATATATAACTAAAAGTTTTTACCTGTAGATATTTTTTTTTAACTAAATTTCTTAAATAAACACAAATTTCAAGACTAAAGTAGAAAAACTTAGTTAATCTTTAGGCACAAAAATCGTTAAGAATTGTTTATTAGGTATAAGAAAGAAAATTTAATAGGTAGTTTGAAGTTTGGAATAATTTGATATTTTGTGACGTTTTGATTCTGACCTCTGAGGTCATGATAAACTATTATTTTATACACAAAAATAGGCAATGTTATAAAGAAATTTAGTGAATACTTTTAACTAGGTTAAAATTACGAAAAAAAAAAATAAACAAAACAAGTCATTTTTTTAAATTAGTTATTTAAACGTGTGTAAAAAAAATTAATTATTTAGTAACGAATTTACGATTGAAGGTGCATAATAATTGCCTATTAATAAACATAATCAGGATTTAATTGAAAATTCAATAGTTATTTATTAAGCTAGATTATATAAAATTAGGTTAGTAGATAAACTTAAGTTTTATTTTAACGTTTACTTATAACTCGTTAATTGCTAAGGTTTGTATATAGGTTGGAGGTATAATGAAATGATAGCTGGTTACACCGTAAATCATAAGCAGGATAGTATGGCTATTGGCTACAATAAATTATTATTTAATGTTTAAAGCTTATTTAATGTAAATATACAAATATGTGTACAATTTCCCTTTATGCGCCTCCACTATAATTTACTAAATTTATATTCTAATAACTAGAGCGTTCATTGTTGAAACTTAAATGTCGTGTCGGCAAAATTGATGTGCGCTTGACCTAAAAGCCGGACGACAACACTATGCACTTAGAATATTTCCAATCGTTAATGTGAATATAAATTAATAATCAAGGTTCGATTAATTAATTATAATATTATAATAAGGGAGTTCACGATACGATTCCTGCATTTATTTTCGTTGTAGAGAACGGAATATTTTGGATATGCATATTGTGTATGATTAAATTGCTTTTGAATTTATGCCACTTTTTTCACCTGTTTTAATCTCACACTATCTATTTTATAAAATATTATTAGTATCAATGATTTTTTTTTTGTAAACGCCTTTTAGTAATTCTTTAATAGGTATACATACTACAAATTAATACATTTAACTCAATAAAATATTAATTATTGTAATTTATGCAATGAGACAAACATTTTATTTCACACGATTTTTTTAATTTTTTGTATTTTATTTTATATGAGTATAAGACTTATTAAATTTGCTGAAGGATCATTTTACCTATAATTTTTTTATGTATGAATTACTATAAAATTATTAATTACATTTTTTTATATTGAAAAAAAAATTAAGATTATTATAAATTATTTCATATATTTTGGACACATTAGCCAGCTCTATATAGTATAGACCATTATACATTTATAAGCAACCAAAAAAGTCATTAATCATGTGACCTTTCTCAATAAAAGTATTTTTGGCGGTTGCATTTATACATAAGTTCGTTTTTTTTAAACATTTTATAAGATATCACCCTTTAGAATGTCTATAAAAAAACTAAATTGATTAATTGTGTTTGTATTCATGAAACTAATTCAATCCCAAAAAATGCAAAATCAGTAGATATAATTGAATATTCAACTAAAAAAACATTTTGCTGTTTAAAAATTCGGCTATAAATATGATATTAAATATAGTTGACTATAATTATTTTAATGAGTATGAGCATACAATTAAGTAAATCTTTTTAGTTTAACATACATAATATAATTGATTTTGAACTTTTAGTTATGATTTTAGATTACGTTCAAAGATATGAATGAATTGTTAATTAGTTATGATTTTTATTATTTTTTCTGTAAATATTTTTTTTAGTTTTTATTAATGTTTCATATATTATACCATATTTGATAAAGTTAGGAAATGTAATATTTAATATGGTATCTTGAAGTATTTATTTTTAAATTGATTTAGTTGTTTCACTAACCATAATAGGGAGGGACTGACTTTTATACGTTAAAAAAAATTAAAGACATGTCAGCTGATGAAGTTTTTAACCGAGATTTTCATAGGATTGCAACAATCTATTATTACTTTTAAATTTAATTACTTAACATACATACATTATAAATATATTTAGTGTAGATGTACCACCAACTCTATGTTTCTATATCTTGTCCAATATTTTCTTTTAGAATAGAAAAATAATAAATTCACTATTATGAATCATAAAAATATTATTTAACTATTCAGATAATTTACATCTATGAATATATATAAATGGAAAATGTGACTGGCCGACTGATCCATCAACTCACAGCTTAAACTACCAGACGGATTGGGCTGAAATTTGACATACAGAAAATTATTATGACATAGGCATTAACTAAAATAAGATTTTTGAAAATTTGACTTCTGAAGGGGTAAAATAAGGGTTTGAAATTTGTAAGAAACCGGGTAATACAGCTAGTTTAATAGTTTAATATAATTGTGTCATGTGTTAGTCAGCTGTTTTCTAATAAATTCTAGTTGTTGTTATTGGTCTTATTACACAACAAAAACTTGTTAATAGGTACAATAATTTATAAATCACTGTAATTCAATGTAAATCTTAACTACAGTGAACTTACTACACTTATTGGATACATTCAGTATTGAAGATATGACTGGACAGAGGTATCTAGTGGAGAATGTAGTTTTTAAAATACAACGAATATTATCGTCACGAAATATATAGATGGCGTTTAACTGAACTACAACATAACATTTATAATAATATCAGTATTTCATTATTATATTTTTATAACAGTAACAATGTTATTAAAATATTATTATTATATAATGTAACTATGTTAAATTAGTATTATTGAATGACAGGAGGCATTTGTACAACAACTCACAACAGAAGTCCATTTTACTTTAAAACTATATTATATTATAAACTATACTATTACTTATTTTTGAATAATGTATATAATAGCAAGATAATATTGAATATGGATGTACGATTATGAAATTATCGTATTTTTTATACTCGTGGCATTAAGATGAAAGGAGATGATAAAATATTTAGAATTAATAATTAAAACTCATAAACTTTTAAATTTAGTGAATTTGTACTGTTGATTATTTTTCGATTATAATTATTATCTAAGAATAATTTTTTTAAAACTGTAATAATAATAATAATAGTAAAAAATGTCATCATATAAAGCGTATACTATATTATACACGATACATTATATTATACGCATTATTAATATTTATTTGTAATGTATATATATATTTGAATATATAAGCGATTACAAAATTATTATCAGTTAAAATTTCTATTTTAATACTAATTTATATTGATATTAATAAAATTTTTATTTTTGAACTGTTACAACCAAAAATAAATAATATGAGTATGAATAATCAAGTATTTAATTTATTTTTGACTAGCGATTGATAAATGTAGAACAAGTATAGTAACGTATAGTAAGTACTTAAAGTAAGAACTAAGGAATACAACCCTATAATATCACATATCACACAATATCATCAAATAATATCCAATATTTATTTATGATAATCTGGGAAAATCCATTTTAATATAATTATTATTAAATAGGTTAAATAACTGTTTATAAATGTAGAAGGAATATTACTAACGTAAATTTTAGATACTCAAAGTAAGGACTAATGAGTAAAACTCTATAATATCACATGTCACATAATATCATCAAATTAATATCCAATATTTATTTATGAAAATCTGGGAAAATACATTTTGATATAATCACTATTAAATACATTAAATAACTGTTTATAAATATAGAAGGAATATTACCAACGTAAATTTTAGGTACTCGAAGTGAGGACAAAGATATATTCCTACGATATCACACACAATACGTTATCATATAATTAATATCTAATATTTATTTTTGATAAACTAGTAAATTAAATTTTAATATAATTACTATTGAATACATTTAATAACTATTTCTTTTAAACAAATATATAGCTATTGGTAAATATCATGTATAAATCAACTTATTCAAATAATATTTTTTCTTATAATGTACAATTAAAATTTAATTTTTACCACTGAAACTTCAATTTAAAATGTTTTTATTAAAATTATGTGCTCTTATATTTTACAATTATTATAAAACTAAACATATTGTTTTTTCATTTTTATAATTCCCGTTAAAGCATATTAGTATTTAAATATTATTTCATAAGAAAATATTATAATACTTTTTTTTTTTAGTTTTTAGTAGTTATGAATCATTGAGGAGCTTATAAGTTATAAGTATACAATATAATAGCAGAAAATGAGTGTTTAAATGCAATTTTTTTTTGTATAGGTACGAATAATTTTTTGATATATTTTGATTTTTTTGTACTATTTATAGACACAATCAATTTTTGGGTTATTTTTACTTTTTTTATTATTATCAATAAAAATTTTTGCTATTGGTCAAAATACTTGAAAATTTAATACAAGATTCTTCATAAATTGTTGTAAGTAAAAATTAAAGAAAAAGTTAAGTGTAAGTTTTCAATACTTTTTTATAATCATTTAAAGTTAAAATTGTGATAAAATACGTACGTAAAAATCACGAAAATTTACAGTTTTTTTTTAATAAGGAAATTCATAAAAATTTTTCTATTTAAATCTAAGATTTAAAAATTCAACATAAGATTTTCTTTAAGTTTTAAAATTATAATTTTTTATAGCCATAGCACAATTTTTTTTTTAGGCATTTAAACTTCAAATTTTGACCAAAAGTCATCATTGAACATTTGTAAATTATGTTGTAGTTAAAAATTCATAAAATATTCAGTTTTTATAACTAAGAATTGAAAATTTAAAACAAAGTTTTTTGTAAGTTTATAGTGTAACCAAAAAATTAAAAAATAATTTTTTTATAGACATTTTAAGTTAAAATTTAGATGCATTTAGATACTTAAACGAAGAATAACGATGCTATAATTTATTTCGTTGTAATTTAAAAATATTTTTTGTGGGTGCTTAAAAATTTTAAAATATATTATTATATTTTATACTCACAATTAAATTTTTAAATGCAATGTTTCTTGCGAAAATTAATTCAACCTATTGTGTTATAAGTAGTAAAAATAATTATTTTAATAGGAATAATATCATAAAATACACTTAGTTATTTAGGCTGACAGATCGTCTTTGCTCAGAATTATTTTTTGTATACAATGATTTTATATCATTGAATTTAAATTTAACACATCCAAAAAAGTGATCCATTATACAACAGATCGGTACCCATTTGCCGACCTTTTTTATTCTTTTAAACTTATATATTTTTAAAAACAATCAGATTTTCCATGAATATAATTATATTAATTTACCTGTATGGGGGGAAAATAATATGTAAAAAAATGTTTTTTTATAAATTATATTAAGAAATAGATTACGTTTGCTAAAAAATAAAAATTCGATGAGCACTTAATTTGGCTATAACGAAGTATATTTAGATTGAATAACAAATATATATTTATGTAGAGAAATAAAAACGAACTACTTACAAAGTTTATTTATCTGAAAGAATAGTAAATAATAGTACATCATACAAAGAGAAAAATATGACGTCTTGATATTTTTTCATTGTTGTTTCCTTCGTCTAATTTTCTTAAGGTTTTTTTTTATAAAGTTTTACATGTAAATGCACTTTTGTGAGTAAGATAATCGCGAAATCTACATGATAAATGTCGTTAAATACAAAGCCATTTTTCAACAATACTTATAGTTTAAGTATAAAATGAAAAAAATGATCTAAAAACTGTAAATAATTTTTTACCAGGAAATGTAATACTTATAGTATTTTGTGTTGAAATATTGAATTTTCACATACATATTTGAATAAAGTTTATTTCAAATTTCAGAAAATTAACGAAAGAATATAAATATGTATTTTTTTAAACATTATTTCGTGCACATAACTATACATATGACACACATTCGTAGTGTTTAATATTTAAGCTGGGATTTAAAAGTTGCCTTTTTAACTTATTATGATGAAAATTTTTTAATATTTTCATTAACATTCAAAATTGATTAAATTTTATCCAGGAGTAAAATCTAAATTTCAATAAAAATCTAATAAAACTTCTTAGCATGGAAACTAGTATATCTAAAAAATAAAAATATGTTTATACTTAAAAGAAGAGAAAATACTAAACGTGGTTCCGAAAATGTTAATTAAAACATAATAAATAGTTTTTTTGTCTTTATTGTTGAAAATTTTATGATGTTAATTATTCAATATTTCTTTAAATATTATTTTAAAAATTCAAATATGTATTTTATCCTTAACTCTATTTACAATTTCTTACTAATGGTAAATCAAATAATCTGTTCTGATGAACTCTTTTTATGATAAAATACATAAATTGCGTATGCATAAAATTGATGATAGAATCGAGAATGATTTATGTTTCAAAAGATTAACGTTGCATGATTTAAAGATTGTTACGTATGTCAATTGTCCCATTTTTACAATATTAGTTTATAAAACGTATAAATGTTTTTATTTCCAATGTATAATTTATAACGGTGATAGTGATTTATTTTAAAATCACATCCAATTGTATCTTATTTAGAAAATCTGTACCCCGAACCCAACTCTAAAACAAAAAAAAGGTATAGCCACCAAAGAAAATAAAGACAAGAAAACATTCGTGTTCCAATAGTATTTATACATTCAGTGCACACTTTAGTATAGCATAGTATCTTTCTCACACGCTCCAAACTCTGAATAAGCCTAAGAAATAAAGACGATACAAATAAATATAAACTGCAGTACTGTGTAGCTTCGTAATGGATGTGTGCCGAATTAAGGATTCTAGTCCCACGTTTCGCATCAGCTCGGTGAATACAGATTCACCTTTCGATGCCACACCCAAACAATAATAAAGCTCTTAAGACCTCTGTCAATTTAATGTACCGTCTGCTATATTTTCTCAAAGAATGTTATTATAAAAATTTTGTTTTATTAAATTTGTTTCGACGATACTTGAACAGAATGTCACGTACGATGCATTTTTGCATTTTTATTGTAAAACAGTACTCGGACAATGGACAGTGCTGCATAACTAAATAGTTTATAGATCAAAAGTTTGACCATTATTTTCACGATTTTGCTATAAGTTTTAACTTGCTTAAAAATAAAACAAATTTATTACATTTAAGTTAAAACAGTATTAATATTTCATACAATTTATGGTTACAATAATTTTTTTAGGTTTACTAGGTATTGTTTTGAAATGTAATTTTAAACACTTATGAATGAGATACTAATCATGTGAAAAGTCAAAATTAATTTTGTTCTTGAATTAATTCAGTATAATGAATATTTTAGAAAGAAATTTGAACCAACTGGGCAGATACTATAAAATAATTATGTTAATCTGAAGAATTTATATAGATAACAGCCAAAGTTTAATATAAATATACATAAAATAATATGTCAATATGAGTATAGGACGCATTTTCATATTTCTTTTTATGTCTTTAGAATTTTGTTTGGATTGTATTGCTTGTTTTCAAAGAAAAGTTATTAAATGTTAAGGAGAATAAATTCTTTAGGATTATATTCACAATTCATTCAAACACCTGCTGTTATTCACACGAAAAATAGATTATATTTTATTTAAGACATTTTTCATGGTCGTTTTATAATTTATTATGTGCCCAACATCATGTGTTTATGTATTACGTGTATATATATAAAAAAATAATATCCATCTATTCTTTCTGTAACTATTAAAACTGACTTTCGTGTTTGTAAACTTTCCTATTCTTCTTAAATGATTTTCTATTTATATTAAGTTCTTAGTTGTTTAAAATATAATGTTAGTGTTAGTATTTTGACTAAAACATTTGAAGCCAATATTTTGGTGGGGTTTATATATATTTGACACGTCCAATGAATTTCTTTTAAATCAATCCAATATTATCCCTTGAGAATATAAATGTGTATATATCGTATTAAGTTTAAAATGTATGTTATAATATCACTTTTTTTTGCACAGTTTTAGATTCTGAGCGGAGTGAGAAATGTATTGATTTTACAATGATGTGTGTTTTTTTCCTTTTTTTTTTGTATCTGTTATCACATTTAAGAGCAATAAAAGTACTCCGATTTTCTTCATCTGCATCTTTTTTTGGTAGGAAAGTGAATGTAGTTGGTACTTTGGGGGTCAAAAGTAAAAAATCCCTCATAGTTTTCAAACGCCTTGGGAAAAACAAGAAAATAAATTAAGGGAAAACTAAAATTTTTATGCAAAGCCAATTTTTAAAAAACTCATTTTGTTTTTTAGTGTAACACCAAAAGTAATCACAGTAGATATATGAAATTTTCACAATATGTTTATATAAGAAATTTCCATACACAATAAAAATTTCAATATATTCGACTTTTTTTGAGCTATTTATTGGCGTAATCAATTTTTGGGTTATTTTTAGTTTTTTTTTTTATTATTATGAATAAAATTGGTAAAAATACTTGAAAATTTAATTAACGATTCTTCATAACTTGTTGTAAGTGAAAATTAAAAAAAATTAGAGCGTAAGTCTCCAATAGTTTTTTATAAGTGTATAAAATAAAAATTTTGACAAAATACGTAAAAATCACGAAAATTTGCAATTTCTTTTAATTAGAAAATTCATAAAAATATTTCTATTTAAAAATTCAACACAGGATTCTCTATAAATTTTTCTACCTTTCTAAAAAAAAAATTTACCGGAAAGTCAAAGTAATTTTTTATGAGCGTTTAAAACTAGACATTTAATATTCACCCGTTTTCTCTGGGAAGGATTTTCTTATTTTGATAAGAATGAACTCAAAAAGGAATAATTGAAGACGTTTTAAATTTTAAAAAATTCTTTAATTATCATTTTCTATACACCAAAATTTTTTTAAAATATTTTGACAATTTTTAGCTAATTGTAGGTCTAAGAAATTTTTGGTGTTTTCAAATTTTTTTTCTTTAAATATCGATAAAAAAAAATAGTCGATGGGTCAAATTTCTTGAAAACTTAATACAAAATTCTTCATAAGTTGTTAAAATAGTAGATCAAAAATAATAAAAATATATAGGGTCAATTTTTTTTTAAATGCTTTTAAACCTAGAATTTTAACTAAATTTATCAAAATCTCGAATGTTTGTAAATTATTCAGTAGATAAATGTATAAAATGATCATTTTTTATAGCTAAGGATTCAAAATTTAAAACAAAGTTTTTCGTAAGTAGTTAATAGTGTAACTAAGAAATCAAAAAAATATATTAAATTTTTAAAAACATTATTTATAAACATTTTAATTTCAAATTATGACGAAATTAGATATTTAAATGAAGAATAACGATGTTATTTTTTTATTGTAATTTAAAAATATTTTTAATTAATACTAAAAGTATCTATTAACTAATATAAACATGAAAATGTTGTTATCAAAAATGAATTGTAATTAATAATTATAATTTTAATTTGTAATTAGAACGTAAGCAAACTTGTAATAGCATACAATATGCTAAAACATTTTAATTTTAATAAATAAAAAAACATTTTTTTGAGGGTTCTTGAAACTTTTAGAATATATTATTATATTTTATATTTTTAAATAATTTTTCATTCAAATGTAATGTTTTTTGCAAAAATGAATTCAGCCTACTGTATTATTAATAGTAATAAAATTAATTATTTTAATAGCAATAATATCTTAAAATAGGTGCACTTAGTTATGTAGGCTGACAGACCATCTTCGTTCAGAATCGTTTTTCGTATACAATGATTTATATTATTGAATAAAAATTTAACACATCCATGAAAGTAACTTACTCGATACCTACTACACAGCAGAGCAGTGCCCACTTGCCGGACCTTTTTATATTTGTTCTTTAAAATGACATCTAGAGTGTAGACATAATGTTTGAAATCCTCGTAAGCCATGAGTTTTGTTATAAACACTGTGACTTGAATAAATTCCATAAAAACGATAAATATAAATTATTATCCGATACTGTAAAATATACAGAGTTAATGGATGTAACGGATTAGTGAAATAGTTATAGTTGGTGTTATTTCTATTTATGGATTTTTTCCTCACAATTTATTGGCTTTTAATATTGCTTTTAAAACTACACTTTTTTTCTTAACTTTACTTTATAACCCATTATATTTCGTTATTAACTGTTAGTTTTCTAGTTATTTAAGTGGATAAGGTGGAGATACTACTAAAAATACCATATCAACTCACTCGTCATTTTATAAGGTCGATTTGTCAACCGCAATGATAACGGGTTATACGTGATGGCTATTGGTATTTCGCTATGATATTAATACATATACATATAAGCACGGTATTTGGATGTTGAATAATTCAAAACGTTATTTGAACAAACGTTTAGGATGACAAATAATTATTATTTGCCACGGGCTAATAAATTGATTAAGGTTTGCGAAATTGAATACAAAATAAGCGATCGAACGTCAAAATTATATAAAGCTGTCAATATAATATATGCTTCTATATTTTACTAGTTCTCATTTTGTTGATATACGTCATAACTTTCACAATTTATTGACAATTGCGTGTCTTACAATAATATGAGGTCTGTATCATATTTTAAATTAAAGTATTCTAAGAATAGTATTCGAATATATATGTATCGCAATAAGTTATACCTTATACTTTAGGTTTAAATATTCCTGTGTATCAATAATATTGTTAGGTTGAGAAAAAAATTCTTATAGTCCATAGGTTTGTTGATTGAAAACGCGTGAGTATTTTAATAATAATACAATTATATACTAATGTATGAGGTAAACTGTTCTGATGTGTTACAGTTTTAATGCATATAATAACTATTGAATATATTGTTATATGATTTTATAGACAAAACAAATTTTAATATTAAAATTTGTAGGAATAAATAGATAATTTATATAATATATAATTTAAATATTATAAGGCGGAAAATATTCAACATTTGCGTAAAATTATTCGAAGACCTACCGCGTGAAAAGTGATATAAAGCATACAATAACTATATCAGTAAAACAATGCATTGTGTCAATACATTGTAGAATACATAAAAATAATACATGTTTATTTTTCGTAAATATACATTATCATCCGATAAAACCAGACGTCGAGGTAAAAATAAATGCTCTAAAATCACAATATGAGAGAAAATAAAATTATTATAGTTAATAACAATTTTTGTATTAAAATAATACTATTGCTAATTACTTCATTCCCAATTATCTACAAATATTATAACATAATAATAATATGGATATGCCTAAGAAATAAATCCTATACAGTAGTGTAGCTAAAATGCCTATTTCAGACGCCGTGTGATTATTTTATTTTTACCACCTACCTTTTAAAATACATAATTTAGTATGTTTTATACAATATTTATATATTATAAAGTGTTGATACAGGATTTCTATTTTTTTAATGGGTAATGGGTCATGTGGTAGTTTATTATCAGTGTATTTATTTTAATCCTTAAAAAATGATAAAATAGAAGATTGATTGTATATGATAAAAAATAATGAATGTTTGTGGCACAATCGACATTCAGTAGACTGAAAGTTAAAATTAAATGTGTTTTTAAGTTCTCGTTAGAAACAAAATATAAAGTTCAAAAACAGCAGAGTAGAGTAATATTCTATTTGTTGTAATTAATCTAATAAAATGCATTCAAATTATTTTAGATTCTGAAGGCAGGGAAGAATGTATTGATTTTAAAATGATGGGTTTTTTTTTTAAATTATTTTTGTGTTTGAAGACACTTTTACTACACAGTAGAAAAAATGCTTTGGTCATACATTTTGTGGGAAATTTCTAGTAGTAAATTGGATATAGTTGCTACTTTTAGTAGCTCGAGATTAAAAATGCTCAGGTTTTTGTAACCTTCAGTCTTTGAATGTAAATCTTTCACTAAAGGTATTAAATTGAAAACATTCTCATCTGAATCCTATAGAGAGGTTTTAAAATACCTTAGAGAACACAAAGTCTCATTTTATTCATATTAAACAAAAGATGATAAATCATAATATAGAAAAATCATAAAAATCTACATCATACAAATAAATTATCTTATATCAGAGAGTATCTATTTACTTACGGTTTCCAGACAAGGCACATAATTAATGTAACTCACAGGTTAACCAAATTACCTCTACCCATATTTTTTTTGTCAATCTAGATTCCCCGAATACAACTTCAAAATGTTTAAGCTTACTCTACTGCATATATCTAAAATCTTAGTCAAAGATCCCTTTTCCAGAAAAGATACCCCTTTTCACATAATATTTACCACCTTTGCCGTCAATCGTATAGCTACACTAGTACTAAATGTTACTACCATCCTAAGTATGCTCCTTGTAGTGAAAACCATGATTCAACTCAGTGCACCAAAGATAAAAATGAACCAGCCAAAATGTACTTTATGCAGCGGGCCTCATACAGCTAACTATAAAGGATATCAAGTAAATAAATACCTAAACAAATTCTGGAAATCAGTTAATCATTGATCTAAAAACAAATTAATTCAGCCAGAAATTTCTAAAACTAACGAGAAACCACAAATTAATTTAACAAAATTTCCCCCACTACTTCAAAAAACTTCTGACTAAACAATCAACCCCTCCTCAAAGGGTAGTTCCTGTAACTCTAGCGAAGTCAACCTAACAAAGAAACTTGCTACATATGTAAATGATTTAAAATCATTAATAAATAATATGATGTCATGCTAACCATTGTGATAGAAAAACTAATCTTAAAATTAATTAAAAAATTACCTTCTTTAATTCTACTTGTGTGGATCGCCAACGGAATAATGTAATCAAACTTCAAATAGTTCTAAAAGAAAACAACGTTTTGAATAAGACGGTGGCTAAACAGTAGATGACCTAGATTCTTACTTAGCGTTTAACAATAAAAAAAATCCATGTAATTACAACTTAAACGTTTAAGTGGCCACTTTTTTTTCATTACTTTTAGAATTAGATAAAATATACTTATTGTACATAGACTGCTTATATATTGTAAATAAATTATTAAACACAAAATATAAAAGATGAGAAAAGGGTACCTTTAGTAGGTGTCGTTGTGTGTCACAGTAATGAATATGTTAAATATAAATTTAATATTATTATATAATTATATACAAAAAAGAAACGATTCTGAGCAAAGACTCTAGATTACACAAAGGTATGTCAGCCTATATTACTAATTATGTTATATGAAATATTTATATTATTAATAATATATAAAGTTGAATTAATTTTTGCCTAAAATATTGTATTTGGAATTGTCATTGTGTGTACAAAATATAATAATATACATTTAATGTGAAACATTAACGAATAATATTTTTAAATTACCAAAGATTAACTAAAATTGTTATTCATCGTTAAAATATTTAATTTAGTCAAAATTTGTTTTAATATCTATGTGTTCATATATTTTTAGATTTTTTGGTTTAAGTATAAACTACTTTAGAAACTCTATTATACATTTTTAATTATTTGTTATAAAAGTTAAATATTTTATACATTTTTAACTACATAATAACTTTGTAAATTTTCAGGATTTTGATAAATTTTGTATATTAATACATAAATTTAAAATTGTTATAAAAAAAAAAATGTGCCTATGTATATTGCCTATGTATACGAGGAATCTTCTGTTAAATTTTCAAGCTCTTTATCTAACAAAAATTGTTTTATTTGTTTAATTATTATATAAATTATATCAGTGATATTTAACATTTATTTTTCAGATTCAGTAATTTTATTAAAGTTCAGTGTAATAAATATTTTTTCAATATTTTAGTTTGTAATGATTCATAAATAAATCTAATTAATCTTAGAAATATTCTTAGATACTTTTATAATTTTAGTATACTTTTACTGTAAAAGTATATAATATATTTTAATTTCATATGTTTACCTAAGCAAAAATGTTTATAGTTTGTATAATAATATGTGTATTTAATAATACTATTATAAAACATTATTTTAATATTATAATTCTAAGTAAGAATAGGTTGTACTGTAGTGCTGGAAGTGTTTTATATAGAATTTGATTATGCTGATATATAATATATGGGCTAGGACTTTTTTCACTTCATTTATTTCATTTTTTCTTAATATTACTCCTGAAAGTTTATTCAATACAAACATTGTTTCACTAATAAAATGCTTACTCCATACCATATTATTTTTAACCATGTATTGTTAAAAGTAAATTGTGTTGTGCATTTTTTTATGAATTGCAATTAATAATTCCTTCCAATAACGGGTTTGTGTATTTATATAAATGAAAAAAAAAAAATTAATATGATACGCAATTTTTGAGATAAATTATTATCTAATCTTGGAAAATGCTAAATGCCTTAATAATTGTTGTTAAAATAGTTATACTATACTTATGAAACTATTACAAGATAAAGTAGTTCATGTCTGGCGTGAAAGATTTAGTATCCATACAATTCTTTTCGGTATTCGAGACGACATTCTATTGAAAAATAACAATTCTTTTATGTCAATGGTTTATTTTTTAATGACAATTTAACAAAAGACTTTCATTAGTAAAAGGTTGAATGTTCTATTCATTTTAAATTTTTGTTATTTTAAAAATTAATCCATTTCTTTCAGTCAATCCCTAGTGCGTGTAACCTGTATTATGTAGTACATTTGGTATTTTAAAATGTTGACGAAGTATTAGATCAAATGTCACCGTTTGATTAAAACGACAAAATGTTTAAACTCAAATTAATATGAACATTTTTATTTATTTATTTTTAAAATATTAATGTACCTACAATGTACAGAATACAAATGATACATATTCTGAAGAGGCTAGGTTAAATGCATGTTTTTTTTAGTATACAATTTAACTATTTTAACTCCTAATAATTATACAATAAATGGTAGATATAAAAATGTTTTTATAGATTTATTAAAAAGAAAATGGTTATACTGGCATATTACCAGTACGTTTTTTTTAAATTCTGAGCGGTGCGATGATGTATTGATTTTACAATGTTGTGTGTTTTTTTTTCTTTTGTGTCTGTCATCACATGTAAGGGTAGTAAATGTGCTCTAATTTCCTTCATCAGCATCTTCACTGATAAGAAAGTGAATGTAGTTGGTACTTTAGGGGGGTTAAAAGTATAAAATTCCACAATAGTTTTTAAATGCGTGGAAAAAAAAAATTAAGGAAAAACGAGAATTTTTTTGTAAAGTAAATTTTTAACAAAAATTATTTTTATTTTTGATGTAACAAAAGAAATAATAATCGTAATATATGAAATTTCCACAGACTGTTGATATAATTAATTTCTACATACAATAAAATTTTCAATATGTTTTGACTTTTTTTGAGTTATTTATAAGCATAACAATTTTTGGGGTTTTTTTTTTATTTTTTTTATAATTGCCGATAAAAATTTTCCCAGTCAGTCAAAAAACTTGAAAATGTAATATAAGGTTCTTCATAATTTGTAAGTGAAAATTAAAAAAAACATTAAAATAGTAGATCAAAAATAATAAAAATACATAGGCATAATTTCTTTTTATAAATATTTTAACTTTAAATTTTAACCGAAATTCATCATCGAAAATTTGCAAATTTTTTGTAGTTAAAAATTTATAAAATGTACAGTTTTTATAACTAAGAATTGGAAATTTAAAACATTTTTAATATGTTTTTCGTAAGAAGTTTATAGTGTAACAAAAAAACCAAAAAATATATTAAAATTATAATTTTATACAGACATTTTAAATTAAAATTTGGAAATCAAAATATCGAATATTTTAATATTATTTTGTGATTAAAAATTTATAAAATGTTCAATTTTTATTATTAAGATATGAAAATTTAAAACAAGGTTTTTCGTAAGTTATTCTAAATGTATTTTCAAATATGTTTAAGATACAAATACAGATTTTTTTTTATGAGCATTTAAAGTTCAAATTTTGACCAAATTCATTAAAATTTTGAATGTTTGCAAATTATTTTCTAGTTAATAATGTATAAAATTATCAGTTTTTATAGCTAAGAATTGAAAATTTAAAATCAAGTTCTTTCATGAATATTTAATAATGAAACCAAAAAATAAAAAAATAATATTAAAAAAAAATTTCTTTATAAACATTTTAAATTCTAATTTAGACAAAATTAAATATTTAAATGAAGAATAACAATGTTATTCATTTCATTGTAATTAAAAAATATTTTTCGTTTGTGCTTGACATTTTTAAAGTAAATTATGATTTTTTATACACTCAATGATATTTTCAAATTCAATGTTTTCTTTAAAAATTAATTTAATCTACTGTATTATTAAAAGTAAAATGAATTATATTAATAGCAATAATATCATAAAATACACTTATTTATGTAGGCTGAGAGACCGTTTTCGTTCAGAATTGTTTTTCGTATACAATGATTTCTATCATTGGATGGGTTCAAATTTAACACATCCAAGAAAGTGGTCCACTCGACACATACTGTACAGCAGATCGATATCCATTTTCCGATCTGTTCTTTTATTTTATATGGGTAAGTGTATCATATCTTAAGAAAAATGTTTTGATGTGGTATTTTGTATAATAGCTTGTGTTTTTAATGATTCAAAGTATTTTGTTAAAATGATTATAAGGAATTACACGTTTTTTTTTTATTACGTTTTCCATTAAACAACGATTAATTATTCGACAATTTAAAGCTTACTATTTTTTATTTAAAGACTTATTTTAATAATATAGGTACAATTCGTAAAAATAGTTGTTTCAATAATTGTATATTGGGAGATAAAATATAACAAGTGTCTTAATTGACAGGTAAAACAAAATCACGCAGCGATGGTATATTTTTTTTTAGTTGTTGTTTGTGATTTTAGGTGTTTGCATTAATGACGCTTAACTGCTTAAGGTGTCTTGGAGGATTTCTAAGGATGGTATTCTAGTTTAATAAAATTAGAAGTTTCTGGTGAAAAGTGTTTCGGTTTTAAACTATTATTTTGTTGGGAGATTAAGTATAATATTATAATATATGTTATAAGTATTGAATCGCAGTAAAAGATCCAAGGTAAAAAAGTTCATGGTTATAAAATACCGAGACATAAAAAGCCAACGGTTAATAAGTCAAAAGCATAAAATGTCCAGAGTAAAAAAGTCTGGCTTATTTAATTAGGTAAAAGGTAAAATACGGTGTGGTGCATAATTAATACGTTCCAATTAGTATTAATATAAATAATTTTTTTGATAAAATTAACGAATAATCTATATTCGATAGAAATTATTATGTATATTGTTTTTGTATGAATAATTAATTCAATTGTTTTTATATAACAATACCTGCAAAACTTGGTAATTATAAATTGGAGAATTTTTTTTTTTTAATTAGACTGATAGATTATATTATTATATATTATGTACTTTCTATAATATTTTTTTTGTGTAAATAATTTATTTTTTTTATGTAACATAATCTGAAATAAATTATTTAAATTATATATATATATATATATATATACACAATATTTTTAGGCCTAGGACTTTTTTATTATGAATTTTTTAACCATCGACTTTTTTCTCGAACTTTTTGGTAGTTTACAGTAATTAATAATAGCACGATCCAATTATTCATAACATAAAAGCTTGATGTAAATATATTTTGATGGGTGTGAAAGTTTAAGATTTTTAGAATGCTTGATCATGTACAAATATAAAATTTTATGTCACAAGTGATCAAATAAATATGAACACCAATATTAATTGTATGTCAATATTGTCCAAACCCAAAAGCTCATAGCTCATTTTTATTCTTTTTTTTAAAAAATGGAGTACAGTCTATTCAAGTTTATGTACAATAAATAATTTTGGTGAAAATAATATACAACACCTAGCGGATTGAAAGCACTCAGTAGTTCTATCTAACAGGTTAAATGGGAAGGACTAGCGTAAGTACCTAGGCCAGCATCTTTTTATCCGCAACTTAGGATTTTCGGGGATAGTGCGAGAGAAAAGAAGTTTTATTAGGTAGTGGTTTTTGGTGATTTTAAACACTTTGGTAATTTTATACTTTATAAATTATTAGCTGGAATAATATTACATACGATATAATGATAAATAATTTAGCAGTCACTAATATTTAAGTTATATAGTTGATTTGGTATACGTATCTATATGCTAAATAATAATAATATAATAACATTGACATTTAAAAATAATATTGGGGAACTATAATATCTGCTTGAGTTCTAGGATTTTGAGATTGCGTGGATCCGCTGTATAATATTTTTATCGTAAAATTCTGTATGCACTGTATGGACTATATATTTTTCATATTTTTGTTCTTCATAAAATATACTTTCATAAATTATGCTTGATTCGGTCATGATAAAGATTCATCTATTATTTTCTATTGAAATGCAAAAACAGAATATTAAACCTAGTGTTTTGACAATACTTTTATTTATTTTTATTCCAATCGTATGTGTTACCTATATGAATAACGTACCATATGCATGGTACTGCAGTGAAACCGATATCTTATAATATAATTTAAACAGTTAATAGTATGATAAAGAATTCAATTAAAGATCTTTCTACTTAATTATAAATAATAAACAGACCTACAGGTGTTCTTTACTCAGGATCGGTCTTTTATCCATAAAAACATTACCTACAAAATGTATACAATTATTATTAGTTATTATTATTATACAATGATTTATCGTTAAATTCAAATTTAACATATCTATTGAAACGATCTTTTGAATGACAAGGTACACTCGAAACCTTTTACATAGTAGTATCGAGTTCCCTGATTTTTTGTTTATTGAATTATATTTTACTATGTAGTGCTTATTTATTTGATTTAATAACATTTTCTCGTGGTTTCCAAACAATATCGGAAGAAATGAGCTATACGCGATTACAGGTTAGGACTATATTGGGTTACAATAACGAATATAATTGGCGATTGTGCTGACACAATAAAGATAAGGACCAACGGAGTGAATGACTATCGGTTTGCCGAAAACTTTGTAAAGACAATGATGATATTTTATATTATAGCTATGGGTGTTGATGGTTTTTCGAACGACATTGCATTCAAAACTCGTATATAATTGTGCAGCGTTGACGAGGAACCTCTGGGCGGTTTTAAATAATTCATTGGTGGTACCGCGCGTGTATAATATTATAGTCATTCTACTAGTACTCGTCGTTGAGCGTTCGGGCGTAATGAAACTCTGGTGCGCAAAACTATTTAACAACTAATTAAAAGTCAAAAATAAATTTGGTTCCCTGTATACATAATATATACATATATTATAGAATTTTCAGACGGCGCGGCGGTGGTGGTGGTAGACGAAGGACCGTATAATATATATACTGTATAGCGGTTTTAATTTAGTTCTTCTGAAAAATAATATACCGTCGCCGCTCTCGGCGTTCGCGGTCGACCAAATCCGAAAATCTTTTCTTCCCGCTGGTCGCCTATTCTAATAATAATAATTGCGACGATAACCACAATAAGAATATCTCTGGTGTTCTTTGTCGTGGGAAAACATAAAAAAATGAGGGCTCGATCGTCCCGACGGCGCCTGCAGTTCTCGATAATTACTCCTTACATACTGTATAGTATACAATAAAGATGGTAACTTTTTAAGCATTTAAGCATACTTTCCCCGTCATTGTGCTTAAATTATGTATTTATTCAAGCTATAATTTTTGAAAATTGTAAGCCTATTTAAAGACCATATTTATGAAAATACTTAAATTTTTACGGAATTCATAAAGACTGCGATCTTGTTGAAACGAAAAGTTTTTTTTTTAAACAACTATCTTTACTTTTTGATAAAAACTATCAAGCTAACGAGATGATTTATAAATTTAATATTATAAACATGTAACCTAAATGGGGTGAGAATCTATATGTTAATAGACAATGGACATAGTCAAAAAAAAATTAGGTTGTCAGTGTACCTGCTTGTTTGTCGAGTAGGTCACTGTAATGGATGTGTTTGATATTTAATTCAATAATAAATCATTGCATACAATAAATGGTTCCTAGCAGAGACAGTGTATCAGCCTCTACTCTAAAAGATATCATAATATAATGTATTTTAATTTTCGTTAATTTATTTTTCTATTAATAGTATGTTTAACTAATTTTTGTAAAAATCATCTATTCTACTAATTATTAAAATATAAAGTTATAAATTTTTATTGTTAAAAGACAACACAGACGTATTCACCTTAAGACAGGTGAATAGGATAGTAATATAAATAGTTTAAAGATAGTTTGTATATTTTTAAAATACCATTGTGTAGTGTCTCTACAGTTAATATTTTTTGTTTTAGAAAAAAATAGTAAAAACTTAATCCGATTTGATAGGTATCAGAAAACATAGCGTAGTTTATAGTATTTTGTATGATCCTATAAGTGTCTTAAGCAGTTGAGTCATACAAAAAAAAAACACTGTTGTTTTATGTTCAAATCAGAATTTAGAACATAATTTGATTTAAACCGAATTTTTATGAACGTATATTTTATATATGATTATACTGTCCTGTTAAAGTAAAAGGCAGTATCTACAAATATGTAAATTCTGGGGAAATGGGTTTTTCTTATTATTTTTAAACTTCTTTGCTTGTTAACAAAATTATAAATATTAATAAATATTTTGATCATAACTTGTAGTAATTTACCTCAAAAATCGGTCTGAATAATTTTATTTTTAGTAAATAAATTATTTAACCATTTTTGGCAAAATGAAGTAGATGTTGCATTTGTGATAATTCAAAATGATTACAACTACAATTAAAAATAACAATACCTATACATTCTTTAATGATATTAATTCCAACTAATCAAATATATATCTGATCAAAATTAAGAATAAACTCGTTAAAATCTCTGTATTTTATTGAATAATTATTAATTGGTATGGAATGAAATTGAAATACTAACATTCAATAACAAACATGAGAATGTAGATATTACTATCTGCTAATTGAGGGTTACTAGATAAATACGCAGTATGTACGTATACCTCTAAATGAATTAACTAAATATATAAACAGGAACTATTTACAACATATATTGCGTTTTCTACTAGAATATCTCATTAACTGCTTATTTGTCTAGTATTCGTTGATACCTTGGTAGATACTACATATATAATATTTTAAATGCATGTTTTGATGGTGTAATGATGTCTTACAGCATTTTAACATAGTAAACAATATATTGTGAAATTGTATGGTTTTTGGTAAATTGTCTTAGTTTACTGCCTTTTACTTTGGCGTAGGTCAGTATAGACCTCGGTGCATAAATTCTAAACAAATATCTATTTAAAATATCCGATTTAGTCTACCATTACTATATAGTACCAAAGCACTTTATGACTATTTATCGCCACAAGGCGAAATCCTTAAATGCCACTGTTTAAATCTAAGAATGAAAAAAAAGGATAATTTTGGGTCGAGACTGCGTGTATATAGGTGAAGCGCGCCAAGACTAATTTCCGCGTACAATAACGCGGATAAATTGTCCGCAGGTATTTTCGCGACGTCGTCATCTCGTCAGCGCACCGTGCGCCCATCAAACCGGGCTGGCGCTGTGGGTGCGAACACTTAAAAAGTATTATTATGCGTGTGTCGCGCGCGACGAGTGCAATACAACTATCCCGTAAGTCTTTTGTACGACGGATTACATCCGTACGACCATACGACCATAATGCTGCGCGTGCGCGCACACACGCACACACTCTCTCACACTATCTCTCTCTTTCTCTCTTTCTGGCGGTATACTGGTGGTGCAGTCGTCACGGGAGATCCAATCATCCGGTAATCCTTTATTGTTTCCGTCTTCCGGTCGTACTCGTCTCTGTTGTATTATATTTTGTACGCGCACGTAAGCCGTATGCCGATGAAAAGCCGAACGAGGGTGACGCGACGCGAACCACGTGTCGTAATTACACTCGCGTGGCGCACCAGAGTCGTATTCCTATGGCGCACTCGACGTCGTCGTCGTAGCGCGAGAGAGGATTATTATTTGCCGTTTCGTGTAACCCGTTCGCCGTATATATATATATATGTATATAATTCACCTCTAGTCGACGTCATAATAATACGCACACGAGTCGTCGTCGTGGCGTTGACGTCTACAACGGCGGCGGTGGTGACGATCTTTTGTCGCGCTTTTGAAATCCTCGATTAATCCTTATTCCCACGCGCGTTGTGTACCCGCCACCGCTGCGTCCTACTATATACTATATATACCATATATATATATATATATATATATATATATATACACTCACGTCGCTTACTCGTCGTGTGAACATAGTCGGGGCTTAGATACCTGCGGTGCGAGAAAAGCGCTCAGGGTTTTTCTTTTCTTTTCATTATTCTTTCTTCTCGACGGAAGACAACGACGTGTCGTTGTCGTGAAAAATCGATCGGATTCGATTCGCTCGTCACCGCGCTGTCATTGAAATACGGGTATATAGTCTTACAAATGTGGCGTGATAAAAATGGCGAGGATCATGAAATAAGAATCGACACAATAACCACGGTATCTCTATCACACAAAATTTGTACTCGTATTATACTTACAGGTACACAATCACGGTGGTATCATTTAACAAGCACGTAAAGTGTTACGTATGTCGATGGTTAAAAATTATATATTCTATGTTTCATTTTAGTACGTAATTTGTGTGAATTTGTACGATTGACATTTGGTGGTAATTAGGTGTAAGTACCTATTATTATATTATGTTGTTTCTAAACCGTAAACGTCACTTTTTTTTTCTTTGGGATTGAGTGTTTTATTTACATGTCGACGCGTTTTTATCTGAAGGCACAGTGTACTTAGGTATTCCAGTGATGTGGCGCACGTCAAAAGTTCAGAACGGCTTGTGGTTTGGTCAGAGTAAAAATAGCGTTGCAGCATTTGTAGAAAATGTTATTGTTTGATCAATCCATCGAATTTAGTTTAGTCGTGCTTATAATTATAATAATCAATTGTCCTAATAATTATTGTACACTGTGCACTCTACATAGTTATAGTGACGTACGAGTTTAAAACAAAAACGTTTGTCGTGTATAAAATACATTAAACCATTTAGTTAGGTTAATGTTAATTGGAAAAGTTTCGGTAAAAAAAAAACTCGCGTACTCGTTTTCATTAGCGTTTTTATCGATGTTTTATTATTTTTTATATAGATATATTCTGCTGATGAAATAATTGAACCGATGAACCCTTTTGATTATTTTCAACCATTATTACTTAAAGCGCTCACTAAAACACTATGGTATACTCGAATCACATCATTTCAAAAGATAGGATTATTTTTGGTTTTTATAAACTCATACTCATTTTCGTATAAATTATAGATAATTTATTTATTAAGTATTCTGTTTTACGAAAAACAATTGGGCCTAATAAATCGCACTACTAATTTATTTGTTTATAAGAAGACGTGATAAGTACGAAGTTTAAAAGAACAGCTTATTGTAATACGTTTGTAACGTAATTACGTTTGGTATTGATTGCGCGGATCAAAAAATGTATTTTGTTTTAATTAGATATGGTTTACGTATACGGTAAAGGTGTCAAAAACTCACTAACTAGTATAAAATACACAATCATACACACACACACACACATATATATGTATTAAATGCAGTATATATATATATATATATATATATATATAATGTCTTGAGATAAATCTTGTGCAATAAAGTTTCGCGGCTAAACTTCGAAATTAAATCTATGTTTTAAATGTAAGTGTTAGTAAACCTACCAGACGCAATAATATACGCGTGTGGAAAGGAGAATTCTGAGAAGTCACCGTTAAAACAAAAACGAGTTATAAAGAAATTTATGTTTTGAAAACTCTTAGTGATTATACAGTAGATAGTTGAATATACTTATATACGATGATAATACGATAAAAACCTTATATACACGAGCAACATGATTACGTCATTTGCCTATACATTTTAATAAATGTCGAGTATTACATAGTAGGTACAACAAATTATACGTGAATACACGGAAAAGTCGTATCAGTAACTTAAATAATTTATTAATCGAAAAAGTCTTTATTAATTGGAGAAAAGTTTTTGCTCGAAACGCATAATATTATAATATTATAATGTAATATATTATACGTAAATTATTTATAAATTTACTGTCGATTGGCTGGTAAAATGTTCTTTGGATTTTTTCGTACGCAATTAAATGACCTAAATATCAAAACCAATAAAGATTATATCCCAAAATCAAATTGAATCGTGTTTAAAAAAAAAAAAAAAAAATATAATAATAGACGTCTGGGTCGGGAATATGAGGCCAACGTGATATAATCGAAAAAGTAGTCGAGCGTAGTCGCCGTCGTAATTTGATCAACGTAAAATATTAAGTTGCTTGGGACGTTTACATACTTTTTGATCTATATATGATGTTGGCGTGCGCGGCAGCCGTACATAACAAAAAAACGAAAAAAAAAAATCATAAAAAAATAAAATGTAAAAAAATCCTTTTGCGTCCATGCCCTTGTCGGGTCACAATCTTTACGATTTCATTTGAATAGCACACCGCAAAATCGTATATGTGTGTGTGCGTTTCGTTTACCCTATGAACGGGCACACACGGACACACACGCCCTTAACGTAACCATGTGTATAATATGCGGCGAAATCCTCTGCGCGAGCCCCTCAAACTGCATGTAAGTTAAATGGCGCGGCGCAAACGTCGACAGTTTTCCACATCGGGTCATGCATAATTCAGATAACTGCTGCAGAAGGCCTCCTCCGAATTCGGGGCCCGTCAAAACTCTAGGTATCAAGATTAATAACATGGTGATAAATAACCAATATGAACTCTGGTACGAGAGAAAAAGAAGTGAAAAGAAAACGCGGATGACTGGAGATACAGAGGAGAGGCAACGATAAAAAGATTTTGAACAATTTGGATAATGAACTATATTTAGAAATATTTTTTCCGTTTCTGCTCCGACTAGAAACAAATCCCAAAGCCTCGATTTTAAGTTTAAACAAATTCATTATTTTTTTTTTTTTTATAATAGAGATATTTAGATTGGATTAATCTAAATTGCAGATTTACTGTAGTTATGTTAGTATAACGTACACAATTTATAGATAATAATAGTATTTGTATACAATGGCCTTAAAGGCCTCATAATAAAAAAAAATTCTTTTGAAAAAAAAAATTGTCTTGATATTACTAAAGAAAAATATTTTTCTTAACAATAAACGTAATACATGATATTACATATAATATTATAGTAATATAATCGTACCTGTCATCTAATTGCTAGATATTGTCAACATCCACTGGATTTGTTAATAAGCATTTATTGAAAAGCATAACACGATGTTAAATCTTAATATTATCATTAATGATATTTAGGTAAACATAAGGTGTACGATATTATACCTTTATATAATCATAGGTGTGTACATACACTAATGTATTAACCCTTACAATAAGATTAAATTTTAGTTTTAAAATTAGTACAATTTTTTATCAATTTAAGTACTTATAGTTGTTTTTTCGTTTTAAATGATATTTTGAAAATTAAATAATGTATAAACTTAATAAGACGTATTGATATCTAAAATAAAACCAAACAATAGACCAATTTCAATGTTAAACATTTTATAGGTAAATAATAAAGAGTGGTTTTTTATTCTTATGTTCCCTATTGTTTTTAATATGAAATAGTATTATAACTGAATTAGTAGTTTGTTAAATGGTTACTCAATCAGTATATTATAATGAAAAGAACATATTTTTCGGTATATCGCACATGTACTATATTTAAATAAACTATATAACTTATTTACAATTATTTATTGTACGATTAATGGTTGATATAATACTATTTAGTAGTTTATTATGCATATGTTATTATTATTATGTAATGTAAATTTTAAACTGAACCAGCATTTATATTATTTTTTTTTTTTTAAATATAACATGAACCTATATTATTATACACATTATATTTTAGCTTATCAACTAAATATTTTAAAATGTATAAAATATAACTAACCTCATAAAAAATAAAATATGGTATATTCAAATATGGCAAGAAAATAATAATATTATCTTGGTATACGAAGCTGTATCACTTGAGCTTCTATAACTGAAGTCTGCAGCTTTAGCATAAATTATGGTTCCATCAAGAATTATGTCCTAAACTTCCACGTGACTTTGTAGGACATTAACGCAATTTCATGAAATTATAGTATGACAATTTTCGAACTAAATGAATTAAATTGTATATTAACGATAAGTCTAAAATTATTGTTTTATAGAACTTTCACGTGTTCAAATTGTAGTAATTTGCTGTTGACTATGTATGTTATTATAAACATAAGTTATGAATTGTCTAGAAAACTACTGTCATTAGAATTAATATTTTTAATAGTAATTTAAATGCGTTGTCGAGTATTAAACTCTCTGAAGTTCCGGTAAACCTAACTGGAATCCTTTAGATTGTCATGATTGTTTAATAATATTTACAACTTTTGAATGATGCAATTATTAGATTATTTTGAACTCTGGTCTTGGCTCTCCGTTTATATCCTAACCCGATTTATATACGTATAATGTTGGCAAATTAATTTTATTTATTGACAATGGGGTCGTTTTGAACATTTTTATTCTGGAAAAATGTAATTCTTTATACCTTACGAATAAATTA
This sequence comes from Pentalonia nigronervosa, assembly GCA_014851325.1. Lineage (NCBI taxonomy): Eukaryota > Metazoa > Arthropoda > Insecta > Hemiptera > Aphididae > Pentalonia > Pentalonia nigronervosa. The sequence goes on from JACXSJ010000420.1 coordinate 141,419, forward strand.
TACGAATTGTTTACGTAAAAAGTATTTCTTAAAAACAAATGGTGGAAATAATTCACTTGAATTATAGCCTTTTGAACAGACTATTAAGTTGAATAGTCTTAAAATGTATTCAAATACGTATTTAATTAGTTTCTCTTGATTATATCTACGATAACTGTTCGAATACTTTTACACAAATGATTTAAATTCAATTTACTCAATATTAGACAGGGTTTTATTTTAAATGACTGCTGATATTTTTCTCAGTTATTGTAAACTACTTTGAATTCTAGAAACTGCATATTATCCAAAGTACAATAAATTTGTGTTCAATTTTTTTTTCTTATTGTAAATAATTTATAGTTTTGTATAAAACTTTTTGAGGTTTACTACTTCTTTTAAAGTGTTTTTCACCAAACAGCAGATGTCATTATAAAACCAACAACTTTTAAAATCTGACAGAAGAATCCTGAATAATTTATTATAATATTATATATGTATATTGAAGTTGATAACAGAATATGTATTATTTCAAGTTACATATTTGTAGATTTTAATGATATGTATTTATTTGATTTAAAAAACAAAAAAAAAATAGAATACTTACAATAAAAACACGTTGATACGTAGAATCAATAACTCTGCCAATCATACACAAGTACGTATATTCCGTAAATCGTTAGTATTATTACATATTATTACATATTAATTTATTTGGGTTAACCTAAGTTGCCAAACTTAAAGCTTAAATTTTGAACAATTTGAATTTTAGTGTCTCCAAATATACTAAGCTATACTTGGAATGGTTCAAATCCACAAATTCACGTTCTTGCTTCAAAACTATTTCGACAACTCTACGGAAGAAATTCTGGGAAGAGGCTTTTTCAACATAACTCACTCTAACTACGTAGAACACATAAATCTGAGAGATCACTTAATAAAGTGATTTTCTCCATCAAGTTTATATAATATACGTTTAGTAAGTAGTAGGTATGCGAGTTACAACAATACAGAGAACGCGTTTGAATACCTATCGTTGTGTGCATTATACTTAAATTACTTTCAATAAATCGTGCATTTACATTTCGAAATAAAATTAAAATGATTAATGTATTCAAAAAAAAAAAACTTTACTTAATATTCTTGCATTAATCTTGCTTTTTATGAGACCAGTCGTTTTATATTTTTTGTTCATTTATTCAGCATGCGGATAATTAAAAATAATGTTCATATTGTTAAATCCTTGTCATACACTTTTTATTCGGTTTAGTTGTTGTAGTTGGCTTAATACACTTAAAACCTTTAATTGGTCGAAGCAAACTTTTATTTGTTTTATGTTTTTTTTTTTTTTTAAATAATTCTCATAGTTATGACTATAATGTTTTGCGAACAGTACAATATACATTCCAGAAACCTTGAAATTGTGGTTGGACCTTTAAGTTCTCTCTTTAAATTTATTTAACTGTGGACATTTAGTTAGAAATTTACCTTGTACTGATTTAATGATGAGCGTTTTTACTATTTTCCGCGTTAAATATGTACCTTTTTACCCCTATAAGTTTTAGGCGGAAACTATATGAGTAAAAATATAAACGAGATGAATCATATTATTTGTATGATAGTAATGGTGTAGTTGAACTATAATAACAAACAATAATTAATGCTTTATTTAAATGACTATAAATTATTATTTTTATTTAACCATAAATATCATAATCAGAGATAATATATATATTTATATAGTACATACATATACAATGTCATATTATCATGGTTCTCTGGTAAAAAAACACTAATTTTCAATTCATTCGATGATAAAACTAATGGGAACCTATCATAATATTATTATGGAGTATTACAATATAACAATATGCCAAATTGAATTGGCATGGCAACATATTTCTACAATAATTAACATACACGTAAATACACAACAATGATATATGTATAGCTTAACAGTTCATATATATTATATTAACATAAAATAAGATCATTAAAATTATACATATGTATATATATATATATATATATATATATATATACCAGTATTGTTGTTTTTTTTTTTGTTAAATTTATTACAAATAATGATTTAAAATAATTAAGTTTTTCAAACATGTTATGGCGGGTTAACACTTCACCGTGTGTCGTGCAATATTTAATTTGTAGGTAGTAAAATGTTGGTACCTATTAACTGAATAATATATATTCACATGTACACCACACGGTGTAGCGAGAACCCGGCTTTCCTCTTATAGGATGCCATTAAATTAATGTTTCACAATTTTTTTACAGCAATTGAAAATTTGTGTTCTCTTTGGGAAATCAAAAAACAAAATTATGTAAGTATCGATGTTTTCAGTTTGCCTGAATACATATCGAGAAGAGGGGGACACAATAATTGTTACTCGCTTTTCTTTTCTTCGCGAGACGGTTTCATAAAAACTGAATTTTATGGATATGAAGCGTGTTATCTTTAAAACAGTATTGAATCGAATTGTTGGGTTATTTACAATCGGCACCGTTTCGGACTCGTCGAAATTAAATTCCCCTCCTTGGAATGCACAGCACAAGGGTAACGATTCGCGGTGGAATGCGCCAGGCACTTTTTACTATGTAGGCCGTCTGGCATAGTTTCGGACAACTAAGCGTTTTATTGTTACATCAATCCTACGGCCATGCCGGGGCCTAATGGTACGGAAAATTATTATAAATCATCGGTTCACCGAAAAAGCTTGGAGGTTTACGGAGGAGTAGTCCCGCACGCGTCTGAGACTTTAAAATAAATCCACTAAACATTTCTGAACGTAAATTCTCACAGCAGATTTATTTTTATTTTTTCACTGTTTGCCGCTTTTCCGTACAACAATACTAGCTAAGTTCCATTTAAGCCGTTCATGGTGATTTATGCGATGAGTATTTTTCTTTTCTTTTAATATTAACAACGAGTTATATAATATTCATTTTTTTTATTTATGTACATATTACGATAGTTTACTACACTTTTTAACATCTCATCGGATCTTATTAAAAACGGACGATTTAAATATAATCATGACCGATTTTTTCCACTAGAAGAAACGGTCGTAATTTAAAATCGAATCGAGTCAATCACTCGATGGGTCGTCAAAATATGTTCACCGAAAGTGAATGGAACACGTGTAAACACGATGGTGAACTGTTGAAAAAAGGTCAAGATTTAATTTTATATTTTAATAGACCTACTCCGTTTAGCGAATAATAGTTTTGTAAATTTGAGCCAAGTACAATGCAATATTTAAAAGAATTTCGTTTTACTTTTTTATTTTTTTTTTTTTTTATCGTCGCAATAATTATGGATTGTCATATTAATATAGTTTATATTGTTTTAATTTTATGATAGGTATTATATTCAATTTATTTTTGTGAGAGAAGGGAAATACATTTATAAGTGTTTTTGGTGCGAGTACGCCGTGGACGTGTCTTTATAAATATAGGTATATAAAAAGTAACTATTATGTATGATAATTCAAGTCGAATTAAATTTAATTTTGATAATAATGATATGAATTGAAAATATTAATATTTTTATACAGAAAAAGTTTTCGTGAGAAAGGAAAATAATAAAAATAAATTAATTTGCTTTAAAATTTTGTACAGTATTCTTGTAAAAAAAAAAAAAAAATTGTAGTGACGTTACAACGACTTACAACTAAAATATTCCATTCGTAAATTAAAAATAATAGTTGCCTTAAAAAAATTGTTTTTTCATACAATAATTTATTGTTTTTAACAATATCGGAATTCAGTGCAAACGTAACATTGGGGCATTGGGGTTAAAAAAGATAAGTTTATCTCATTTTTTTTGATAAAAAAAATACATTTATTAGGTACATTAATTGAGATAACTTCACAAATACATAAAATTAAGCAGATTACATTTTCAACAGCGTTGGATTCGAACGGAACTAAATATGACACAATCGGTTATTATCTAGTTGCAATATTATATGTTTTCTAATTTAATGACGTCGTTTAACTTTAACGGTCCACGACGCACGATATTGCGCCCTTCGATTACCGAACTATAAAGATCGGAGAAAACCGTCGAGAGAACGACGGTCGAAATTTTGCAAAAAGGGTCTATTACAGTGAGAGTATGTGTAATGGTCGATAAATACCAAATAATGTTTTTTACAGCGCTATTTCTACGGTGTGGACCTGCCAACAAGTATGCACAACAAAAATATTACATATTTCACAGCTTTTATAACGATATAATATTAAATATTATTACTATCGCATTATGTACGAGTAAGAGTGATCGCCATAAAGTGTCCGTCAGTACGACCTACAGCCGTCTACGCCAGGTATAACCTCGGACGCTCCTTGTAACCGGTTTACGAGTCGGGCCCTTCGCCTACGTACCCTTCGTCCGGGCTCTCCGTGTTGACCGGTTGCTTTTGCACGGCGGTGACGGCCTTGTGCTGGCTTGCGTGTTCGGCGGCGGTCAAGTGTTGCGGCTGTCTGCCTGCTGCGGGTAATGCGGCGGCCCCGGTCACGAGTGGCGGCGACAGCGGTGGTGGTGGCATCATCATCATCATGACCATCGTTTCATCGTCGAGCGTTTGCGCGGACGCGTTCGACAACGACGGCGGTTCGTAAAAAGTGGCCGCGGCTTGTGCGTAGTACGCAACGTCTGCGGCCACTGCGGACGCCGGGTACGGGTACCCTTGTTGGTTGTACCGGACGTTTTGTGGTTCGTACCGGGTTAGGTAGTGCTGGTGCTGGTGCTGGTGCTGTTGTTGTTGGTGATGGTGATGGTGTTGGTGATGTTGCTGTAACAGCACAAACTCAGCTTCTTGGCACGACCGGCCTTGCGGTTTGGCCGCGTTTCGGCGGTGTGGAAGCGTTCGGTACAACGACTGTGGCGCCGGCACCGGATACTGGCCGGATGATAACTTGGGTAGCCCGTAATCGGCCGGATACGGTTCACCGGCGGCCAGCCTGCCGGGCGAAAGTTGCAATTCGTGCGACCCACAGCCACCACCGGACGGGTATACGATGGCCGCACCGCTCGCACCGGAAGTCGTCCAAAAGTCCCGGCTACTTGACGGGGGCGGCGGCACGGCTATCTTGTACACCTCATCACCGACGTCGCGGTAATCGCCGCCGCCGTTGTCCCGGATCACGGTAGACGCGTCGCTGATCAGATCCGGGTTTGCCTCCAGGGTGGTGGTCGTGTTTGCCGAGGCCGGGTGTCCCGGTGCCACATGCACCTGCTGGTACGCGTCGTAACCGCCGTTACCCACATGAAGCACTTCGTGCACTTCGTAACCAGCGGACGACCCCGGTCCGGCGGTCGCGTCGTACTCGCCGTACACACTGACGTCCTCAGCCGACGACAACTTGCCGTCGACGGTGGACGAGACGGTGAGGTTTACCGAGTCCGATTGTCTGATGTCGGACGTCACCTTTGCTCCCTGCCCACTGTTGGACGGGTCGTCAGCGCCCACGTCACTACTGCCGGCGCCGCCGGACTTGCCTCCGGGCCGTCCACCGCGATTCCGACGCCGTCGGCGTTTCGCGACCACCAGCCGGCAGCTGATGGCGCAAATCACGGCTACAGTCACGAAGCACACCGAACCGGCCAGCACGACGACCAACAGGGCTGGTGGGGGCGCATCTGGCGGATATGACCCGGCCGCTACCTCGGACGGTTCTTGGACCACGCGCACCGTGAAGTTGCACGCGGCCCATCCCGCCCGATTTTCGGCCACGCACGCGTACGTGCCGTTGTCTGCGGGTCCTGCGTCCTCAATGAACAGTTCCACGCCGGCCGCTGTTGTGCCGTTGGCCACCTGCCGGCCCTCGAACCACCACGAGACTCGTACCTGCCCGGCCGGCGTCACCCTACACGCGAGCGTCACGTTCTTGCCGGCGTCCGTTTCCACGTACTCGGGGGACGTGGTGGCCGCTACCGGCGCACACGCCAGCTCTTCGGCGTCCAGCTTGCGGATGACGCTGCCGCGTAACCTGTCCGGTCCATGGCAAGTCGGCTCGACCGTGTGCGGCGCACTGTTGTTATTCAGCCACCGGTGCACGTCTCGCAGCCGGCAGTCACATGTCCACGGGTTGTGGTGCATCTCGATGCCGTGCAGCGACAATGGCAGAACAACCGCGCCTGCGCTCTCGATCCGGACGATCTGGTTGTGGTCCAGCCGCAGCCACTCGATGCTGTGCAAGCCGTCGAACGCGCCCGGCTCGATCGTGGACACCTGGCACCGGCTCAGGTCGAGCACTGTTAGATAGGCAAGCCGCTTGAATGCGGCCGTCCGTACCACCGTGACTACGTTGCCGCTCAGCACCAGTTTCATTAGCTGCGGGTAGTCGTCGAACGACTTAGTTGGTATGTCGGCGATACTGTTGTCGGACAGGTCTAGCTCGACCAGGTTGGAGAGGCCCTCGAATGCGGCGTCATCTACGTAAGTGATCCGGCACCGGGCCATGAAGATCTTTTGCAAGTTCGACAGCCCGGCCGTCATGAACCGGCCCCTGGACAGCGCGTCCATAGAATTTCCTGACATGTCCAGCACTTGGGTGCCGGCGTCCATTCCCACCGGTATGGCCGACAGACTCCGGTTTACGCACTCGACCGTCTGCTTGCCACCCTTCCACTTGCACGTGCACCCAAGAGGGCAGCCCACAGCCGCGGCCATCATGGTGGCCATCACGGCTGCCGTAAATATCATCGTCATCGTCGTCGTGGTCAGCTTGGCTGAGTGTTGGCGTGGCATTGTGTCTATGGTGTACATCACGCCGGGAGGCGGCGAATCTTCGGCCCTGTCGCTGACTCTGCCATTATGAACGTCATGGCGATCTCTGCACTACCAACAGGATGACTCTATCTCCTGCCCGTGTCCTCGTGTACCACTTCGTTCAAATACAACAGCGTCTGAAAAAACGAAATGGATATAATATTTTTTTTATCTTTAATTGATTTGCCTATTAAATAATTTAAGATATGGATGAATAATCAAGGACATATAGTTGGAGAGGTTATCTCATTTGATTCCGAATAGGGATTCGAAAACAAGTAAGATTTTGTAATACGTGACTTAGTAGAATTCAATTTATAAGTAGTAGTGGTGACATATTCTATTCAAGAGTTGAAGTATTTTCCGTAAAAATAATTCTTAAGATTTATATGATCTGAAAATTGTATCATTACATTCAATTGACAGTTCGTATGAGCAGGAAACTGTTAACTTATTTGAGAATTATTACCATTTAGTATATTCATACTACAACGGTCAATTTAGTTGTATCATATTCCATATTTTTTTGATTTGCTCAACAATAATTGCTACTTTACTCATCTATAATTATCTGCTCTAGAATAAGTAACATCGGTTGCCCACAAAGTTAATACGGTATATTTTTTACAGAATTCGATTCATTATGTTCTAACTTTTTTGGTTTTTTTTTCCAGATACCTTATATACGATTTTTCCCTGAACTATGGATAATTAGCTTAACTGAACTGTACTTTTAAAATCTTAAAGACCATATTTATATACAAACCTATTTCTATACTGAGACAAATGTCACGTATCATTTAATTCGATAGTATTAGATACTATTTAGCATTCTGTCAACATAGTTTTAGCTAATGAACAACGTGGTTTCCATTCAGGGGAACCTATTATTATTTGCAACTACACATTTTAATTACGTAAATTATGTCCAATAAACGGTCTTTAAGCTTTCGATTAGATTAATGACAAGGTTTTCGTTTCAGTGTATTGCATAAATCGAAAAATTGGTGACCCTGTTTTTACCTTGTTTTATTAAAAAAAAATTATGTAACAGGTTACAGTGGGCCAATTTGTTAACTAAGAAGTCAGAGGTATTTTTATCTACATATGGAGTCTCTTAATAGTAGTATTTATCTCCCTACTCTTTTATTTATTTATAAATAGACATTTTTTCTCCTTATAAAATACAGTTAGATTATTGTTTTGTCGATGATGTAAATATTTTTTTGAAGAAAAATTACTGTTGTGGCTGTCTTAAAATGTATGATGATCTTAATACTTTTGTAAACTGAGATAAAACTTTTAATCTTATATTGAATATTAATAAATAGCGGTCAATTTTATTTAATAGAGCGACCTCTATCAATAACTTTTCTTTATTTATTGATGGTTCTAAACTTCGAACTTGCTCTCTGTAAAAACAGTATTAATATACTATGTGATCTTGGGGTTCACTTTGTTTCTTTGTCACTATGCTCACATTGAAAACGCAATTTATAGAGCTCTCAACGTATTGGATTTTAACGGAAGAGTTTTTGGTTAGTTCAAACTTTCAATCTCTCTGAAATGCATTTAATGTTACTTGTTAGACAAACTGTTGTGAGTGACTAAGTTGTGTGGGACCCTCAGACAGCTAATCCTAATCAACAAATTTAACGGGTTCACTGAACGTTTTTATACTTCATTGCGTATGCATTAAATATAAATTGTTCTCCTCATGACAATTCCAACACATATAACATTCCTCATTTATCTAATAATAGTATGTCTTTATTTTTATTATATTTAATTTATTAATTTTGTTTTTTCTGTTTAGACCCTGCCTGTTTTTTTCTTATAAATAAATAAAAGTGTAAAAAAAAAAAAATGGAAAAGCAAAATAAATAGTATGAAATTTGTTGTTAGATATATGCTTTATTTTTATTTTTATTTAACAACTATTCCAACAGACTTTAATTCATAGAAATAAATTACATGAGATGACTGATACATCAAAAGAAAAAACAAGTGGTTTTGATGGATCAAAAGTTAAAGTTAATCTTATAGATCTTTTTAAATTACAAGTAGCATTGAATAATAAAACTTATATAAAAGAAATATGAAATTTAAGTATGTTATTAATAAAGACAGAATTGTGTACTAGATATAAGTACAAATAACTTTATTCTCACAGTCTTAAGTGTCAATAAAAATGGCCAAACTGGAAAAAAATATAATTTTAAAACTAACGAGACACATAATGCAATAATGACTTATAGATGTATCATATATATTTATATATATATACGTTTTGTTATTATAATATTTTAATATTCAAAACAAAATATTAGGTATAATGTCATGAACACAATAGAAGAAAAATAACTAGGAGATATAATTTATTTTTAGATAGTAGTAAAGTAAATGCCTGAGAAGGAAATATATATTTTTGGATTCAATAAATTACATGAAATAGTCATAAAAAATAGTTTTATCGTAGGTAAACAGTTATAGAAGTTGATAAAAGAGGCTTAGTAAATTCATTGTCAAAAATACCAGATACTATAAAAGTGCACAAATGGTTTATAATAAATCGATTCCGATGTATCAAAGCTATTCACACATGAAAAAATACCTAGTTCCTAAACATCTCGTACTTGTTATCGAACAGAGCGTTTTGACCTAGAATCTAGATAGTAAATGAAAAAAAATTTAAAAACATTGGAAGCAAAGTGAATATTGTCACTACACATATTGGTATAATTGGTATACATTTTTTATTATATTTCATAAAATGTTTAAGTTTGATATCAATTAAAAAAATTAATGATCGGGCACAAAAGAAAACAATTGTAAAAAAATGTACAACGCAACATAATTTCTCGACCACGTATGACAAGTTAACATTTATAGTAAATTAATTATTTTAATAACGACTACGATGATGGACAAATTATTACAGTGTGTTGCAATGCATTTGTACAACACGTATATTCTAATTATTTTTCAAACCGTATTTGATTATATTAATTTTATTATACTATTATGTACGATTACTCGCGGCGTTTGTTTCTTGACCCGTATAATATTATAATACCACACAACACCACGTTGTCGATTTCACACAACGCTGGTTTTTAAACAATTTTAATAATATTAACTAGATGTTTTTCTTTTGTGTGGGTATCATCGGCGCGTGACCTGCGGCAAACGTATTGATTGTTTTCGTATACGCGGGACAAATAATAACATATAATGCATTCTATGAACGAAATAAAAATTGAAAAGTTTATGTTTTTACAATATGAATTCGCCGGTTATCAGCGAGATTCTGTTGTGCCGGAATCCTGATGATACGATTTCAATTTGAATACGACAACCGTCTGCGGCCCGCAATGTTGTCAATTTTTCGAAGAGAAATTGCGTTTTGTAGGCAGATTTTTAGGTTTGCGTAAAAAAATTGATCGTTTTTTGTTTTTGAAACTCTGCCTCAAAACTATGTCTACTTTGTGATATGTATAATAATATGTAGAATTCGATAAAGATTTCACGCGATATGTTAAGTGTAAAAAAAAAAAACAATTCACTCAGGATTATTCACACACTCAACAACTCTGCCTTTGGATTTGCAACCCCGATAATTCTCCTTCGTCTTGCTCATCACAAAAATGTAGGTTGATTCTTGTCGTCACAACGGTCGGACATATTTCGTTTTATCTACGAATACGAACTATTTCCCGTCTAACTCACCACCTATTTTACGGAATGTCTTATGTATAAATGGTATTCGGTTGGATTTCAAAACACTAAAAATCATTCTGCCAACTGAGTGGTTCATATTGCATGCATGTGTAAACCTGGGGGTAATAACGATGCGCTATTACATGCCTTTATGTTGTTTTTATTTTACAGAGCTGCAGACGAAACGTAATGAACAGGAAATCTAATTATTATATTTATAATAAAGACGATATGTTGATATGTATCACGGTTTAGTTGTTTATCATACACATAATATTATACAAGTGTAAATTTATACGTAGTAGAACCACTAAACACAAATTTTCAAATTTTAATCAAGTGAAATCTAATTTTTTGAGATTTAGTTGATTAGATACCTGTAATATTGCGAAATAACTACAACATATTATATCTAAATGAATTATACCGGTATAAAAATGAATAGATTTTATAACGAAACAAATAAACAAAGGGTCGGTAATCTTCATTTTATTTCATAAAATGCCATTGATATTTTCTTTAAAGTGTAACAAAATAATATCATAAGACATTAAAAACAAATAATGTTAATTATTATTTATAATGAGTATAGTTTATGAATGAGGAAAAAATATTTATATAATTATAAATGATAAATTCCGTTACCATTGTTCCGATAATTATACTGTTCAAAATTAGTAGCTTAATTATACGTATTAATTAGATCCTAATAGTGGAGAAATATTTAAATATTTTCAGCTCGTCAAAGAATAAAATTTTTATTAAAGTTTAGCATAAAGCCACACATTGTATGTGAAAGTTTTAAGTT
>JACXSJ010000420.1:152819-211296 GCA_014851325.1 Pentalonia nigronervosa
TTTTTTTTTTTTTTTTTTTTTGTTAGATATTAAATTATTATTATTCACTGTTTATTTGATTTTTATTGGGTATAATAATTTATGAGTATAATATTTTTCTATGTAAAAACGTCGTTTGTAACGTTCACATAATGCTTAATAAAGTATGATTATTAAAATGGAATAGTTATGAATAATATATGTATAAATAATGCATTTATACTACTTCTTCTTACATTTGAAACATTTAGGAATTAAGGCCGATCTGTGATGGATTTAATGATAGAAAATAACTGTTAGTATATTATTGTATATACACAAAGAATAAATAATAATTATACAACTTGATGAAACCCGTAGTAGACAACTTCAATCGTTTAGTAGGCTAATAAATCTCTCCCTTTGTCTTTTACTCTATACAGAGATATATGATGTCCGTCGACAGCCGAACAATATAAATCTTAAAATTACAATACAATCCAAAATTAATATAATGTGCTTAAATATTTATTTTTTTGAAACCATATAGAAAATCAATTAACTAATTGATTATTGTTATTTATTGTTTGCTATCTTATTTTTACAATTTATTATAATAAACTAAAAGGTATTAAGGACAATTGCAAATCCTGCAATGTAGAATTCAAACAAATTCGCATATGATTATCATACTAAAAGTACGGAGTAGTCGAGTAATGAGTACTTTATCTTTTTTAAAAATAGTTCAGTCAAAATTCTTAGTATTTTATTGCGTCCCTCTTGTTATTTCCAAAATTCTTAATACATAAGTATGGAATGTATTGCATATATTATACACGATGATTCATCAACATGAATTTATCTTTAAAAATGGGAAATTTATTTTCAAATTCTGATTTTTGGAAATAGTGAATATATTTATAGACCATATTTTTAAATTTTTGATTTTTTTGTCGTATTACGGATTATTTTGTGGTAATATAAATTTTTGTATTTCAAATGAAAACTTTACTCTTTTACAGTTCATTGTTTAGATATTTATTGTTTTAAAATGTTGATGTACTTAATTCAAAATTCTTAGCTATTAAAATGGTTATACTAGGTGAGGATAATAATAATAAAATAGACATAATATTGGATTTAGTATTCATTATATATAACTATTTTTAAAAATAATTAATTTGGATACATTAATACTAATTAGTACAATTATCAAATCACTATAGCTCCCATATCTTTCAAATCTATCATCAAGGATCTATTACCCTTAGTACACAAAGTTGAATAATTTAAAAAACTGCTCATTTGCATTTTGATTTTATGTATTGTCAGAAAAATTTTCCATTAAATAATTAATAGTAGAGAATCAGATTTCTCATTTGAAAAACTGAAGTTTATATCTCCACAGGATTATTCTTAAAGAATATAAAAAAACTTAATAATTTTGAGAATTTAGTGAGAATGGCCTTTAACAATATATTTAAAATTGCAAAAATCAGATTTTGAAAAATGACATCATTGAAGTAAAAAATATGATATGAACATGCTTAGTGAATATGTATAATTCAATTTATAAACATAATATGGTCTACGATTTACTATATTTAAACCGCTTTTAACGTACACGGTTAGCATTTGTGGGTATCGATCTACTGTAACCAGTACTTTTTATCATTTCAGATGACAAGTAAAATAAATATAACTGTAGTTGATATATTACATATTTTATTTGTACGAGTGCCAAACGTTTCTATTCATGTAATATATCGTAGTAAAGTTTTATTTTTTAGTAAGGTACCGCAAAATCGAGTACCAGTGGATTTGGGAAAGTCAAAGTTATATTTTTTAGACGTTACAGCGTAGAAGAAAATGTTAATCGTTGTGTGTGAGCACATTCCATAAAATACATTTATTATTATTCAAAAGTTTTCTGAGTTCGTGATGAAATTCTGTTTTGTTTTCGTTCAGGAAAAAAAAACAAATATCTTTAAGTTCGTAAATTATGAAAAAAGCATGTAAAGTTAATCAGTAATATTTACGAATATTAATAATATTTCGTTCAAGTTTTCAATGGTGTTGTTGCATTTCACCTCCCTTCGGATGTTAAATATTAATAAATATATTTTTACATTATACTGCACGGTCTTTGTTTTATTTCATAAGACGTTTAAAATTATGATAATTATTCTACAGCCCCGTCATGCCGAAGCTCAAGTGCCATAAACATCGTGGACACGCATTAGTAGCACGAACAAAATCTGTAAAAACGTAATTGTATATATTATAGTCATGTGCGCTACTATGCACGGGCTCCTGACGTTAGCAATTTGGTAATGTCGACATTAGTTGAATGACGTTAAACTGTTACAGCCGACCATTTTGGCGAAAACACATATTTATGCGAGGTAAAGTTACAATGAAAATAAGTCAAACCGTAATGCACTGATGCGCATTTTAAGAGCTTTTAAAATAAAAAAAAATAATAATAATAAAGAAAAGGTATTATTTTTTTTAATAATATATTAAAAATGTTGTGGAAGCTGAGATTTGTTTAAGAATCTGTGTCGAGCTTATATATTATTCTCGTATGCCGTTTAAAACATAATAATAATAATAATAATAATAGAACCGAGAGATGTAAATGGCGTATACCGCGAACGAAACACGGAATAATATGGCGGCATGCGCTTTGCTCGTAGTCATACGTAGGCTCATGACATGTGTTATATAATTTATATAAATTGAGGATACGATTGATTAAAACTTAAGCCCAGTTACGACCACAGTTGGTACAGACGACGAAAGCCACCGCATAGGCGTGACCAGTGGTTTGTAGCCAACGCACTAGGGACATACGGTATCGGAGGCGGTTGTTTGTGTGTCGACGATAATAATATTATAAAAAAATAATAAAAAAAAAAAAAAAATAATAATAATAATAATAAATAATGGACCCGTCACGAAAGTTTGCGTTTGATGATGAAATACGATTATTATTTACGTGACGTATCCAAGACAACCGTGCATAGTGTAATGATTGTTTCGTTTTATCGAATCGAATGAGCCACACAGCTGCAGGGGCGGTTTGAGGTGGTACCCGGAATGACAAAGACCTCATTCTATATATTGCAGGTCGTGATTACATGATATCACTCAGCCTGGACAAAATTCATAAACATTAAAAAAAATAAATTTTTTAATATCATATAACATCGTGTAATAAGTTTTTTTCTTTACTCGCTTAGGAGCTGATGTATCTCACCAAGTGTTACACTAAACACCGTCGTTTTCTGTATTTTATATAAAACGCGATAGCAGAGCACACAAAGAAAGTGATTATTATATTATAAATAAAAAAAACACACTGTATTATTTTGTACGCTTATTTGATTGTTTGTTTGTTTGTTAATTTTTTTTCTACAAATCTCCCAACAAAGAGATTTCTCAACGATTTTCCAGTGCTTGATAAAAAATAAATGATACGAAATAATTAAAACGAAATTTCGAGTTTATAAAATAATCATATACCTAACATAATAATAGAGCAATAAATAATGTAGGACGATCATCTTTTATTTTTGTACACTCCATACAATACAGCACGGAAATTCATAGCAATTATATACGTACTTAATAAAATGTGTATATATATATATACTTATTTTCATCGGTTGTCGGATTGTGTTCACATAACTTAAGTTACCTTTTAGAATTTTATATTGACTGTTTTTTGCGAGACGTTCAATATTTGCGAAATTAAATTTTCAAACCACTTGTATTAGTTCGTTCGCGGTCAAAAATATTCGTGTATAGAGCTTTCGAAAATTACATTTTCACATTATGCAATTTAAATTTCAATGAATAGCTGAAGGAATATTGCTACGTATGAAATTAACACACGAAATTAACGATAATACCTAGATGGAGAAAGAGAGAGAGAAGAGGAGAGGACAGTTGTGCATAGTATGTATACATATAATAACAATAATTATTATAACTGTGAATACTCCTCTGCGTTTCCTTCAGAACTGGAAATGTTGTTTAATATTAATATGTTTCATACGAACATATTATTATTACACTACACGTGTGGAAATAAAAATCGATAAATTGTGTGGCAGCGAGTAAAAGAAAATAATACTACTTATTGATAAGTTGGAGACCGTCCAACAGCTGTTCTTTCGTTTAACGGCTTTTAAAATAGGTCTCGGTAAATAATAATATGTACCGTTCGATTCGATTGCATTTGGACATAACTCTGGAGCAAGTTTTGGGCCGATCACGAACAAAAAATGCATGTACATAATGTATTCTGTTGGTATAAATTTCGTTTCTTAATATTTTATTTTATTCCTCTCTTACGCTTTTTTTTCCTCGTAATTCAGTTACTTTTAGTAAACGCACGCAATAATATAATATAGTGCCTGAAACGAATTGTTGAGCAAAGACATATTATATAAGATAAAATTGCACATTTGTATGGTTATGTATTCATATGGCAGGCATTTTATCAATCTAAACGTACTATCATATTACATATAAGTATTATAAAAAAAAAAATAAATTATGAGAATCAAAATTATTAAAGCATTTATTTGTGTATAATATTACTTATAATCTCACGCGTTTGAATGGTTTTAAAAATATCATTACACAATATGAGAAGGTGGTGTCGAAACAAATTCCTTTTTGTAATAATGTGCTCCATGCTGTCAACGTATTATGATAAAATATATATATTATGTATAATCGTATATTATACTATACACGAACGTAATAGATTTTTCCGTTTAGACTTTACGCAATTTAGTTGGTAAAAATAATATAACTGTTTATTTTCTTTAACGAGAATGAGTTGTTCTTAAATTATACGTAAATATTTGTTTTGTATGAAAACACATATAATTTGTTATACCTTCCTACGGTCATTATTTCTTTATTATTATTTTTTTTTCGTTGCTCACAATAAAAACTATATAGTTGCATAAACAAAGAAAAATTCGAAGTTAACTAGTTATCGTTTAAAATATTAATTGTTTACACGACTACTTAGTACTTATTTTAAATTAACATGTACACATATTGACGCTGTGTCCTCTGTGTATAGTGTATACAATGGAATATATTTATTGATTGGTCTAATGGTGAGTACTTAGTATTTACACTTCAAAATTAATATAATAAAATTTAATGTATAATGGAGTTCACTAGATGATAGATGTATAGAATTTTCAACCTAAACTATGTATTAAATAGTTTTTATACAATAATATGTTATTATTTGTTTAAATAATAAAATAATAGTACGGCGTTATGGATAGGCTATTTCAGTACATTACTGCCAAGGGTACGATTTTGTGGCATCTCGGTAGTACAATATAATTTATGAATATATATTATTTTACAAAATATTTTTTGTTTTGCATTAGGTATCAAAAAAAAAAAAAAAACACCAAAACATGTACACACGAACACCAATTTTACAACACTCCAAGAATAAGATATACATATTATGTAAGTTGAGAACTATTAAATCTAATATAATATACACAATATATTATATAAACAATTACGAGTCCACGAACCCGAATTTTTATTTAAAATATTTATATATTTTAATACTATAACTATACATTATAGGCTTAATACTCTTTAAAAATAATTTGCAATGCCACTTTAACGATAATAGTTAACTTATGTTTCTGGTAACTATAAACAACTAGGATTATTATTTCGCTATAATATTTAGTATATACCTTATTTATATAAAAGTTATATCAAGATCTCGTTCAGGACAAGCTTGTTGAAGTTTTAATAACATTTTTTTATGTTTATTTTAACAACCATATATAGTATGTTATATACAATAAATACAATTTGATATAAAATATTAAAGCTAAACAATTGCTTGAAAATGATATGTCTTCATTTATATCTCTTTTAAATTGTATACGGTTTTAACACTTTGTATTATACCGCAAGTCTATATGATAATTATCTATGTAGTTGAGTGTTATATATGGATTAAATGCGATTATGATAGCTAAAACTATGCCATACATTATTAATTATAAGTAATATAAATACTACAAAATTGGTTTTGTGTTCAGGAAGGTGCCACGTCAGACTGTACTACTCTTCTGGCTCAGCTTATGATTTAAATTTACAGGAGTAACACAATGGTAATATACGTATACTTTGTAGAAGTAATTCTATATTATGTCAATACGTCTTGTTTATTTTTAATGACCAATAAAATCTAAAATGATTAAAATACACCGGCAACAGCAACGAACCCATTTCAACTCCAATAGTTTGTATAGGTCGTTTCGAAGTTTAGAAAATTACAATGAAGATAGGTTGACCCAAAGTCCTAAACTTTGCTGCTTGTTTGGTTATGCAAAGTTGGCCCGGTGGAAGCTCATAAAGGACGATATTGCGGAAATGAGAGAACTCGCGCTAAATTGAAATGGAAGAGTGGTTGTGTGCGTGTATACTGTATAGTGTGTATATATATAATATATATATTTTGAGTAAAAGTCGCTTGAAAAGTTTAAAGGGCAGACGTTTTGAAGTGATTCCGATAAGGGTGAAAGTAACGACGAATAGTTGTGTAAGGCCGTTGATTATTTCTGTGCACAGAATATTATTATATAGACATTTCACGCTTTTGCGAACGCAATAATAATTTGACCTCTAAACAAATTACACTTTGCACTCAGACACTTGTTATAGTTGTACGCAACCCGTTAATATCATTTCCAAGTACACTTTTACGGTGAATACAATTTTTTTTTTTTAATTATATGATAGAGGCGTCGTTTGTTAGTTCGTTAAATGCCCGGTTCGTCATCCGAACGTGAACTATATTTTTGTATTTTTTTTTTTTTTTGAATTTAAAAAACCTCTGCTATATAGTATTATTGTGTATATACGCGGCTGTCTATTTATATTAATAGGACTACTACGGTGTCTACAGTATGCAAATAGTCACGGTACATGCATAATATTATAATACAATTATTATTTATAATGGAAGTTTAAATGAATTACGTTTTTAAAACGTAAATCGTTTAATAATGGAAGCTTGTCGAATTTCGTCGGTTTTAGTGTGATCACGAACTTCGGATACCGCGTGCCATTATTGCCCACATATAACGTCATGAAACCGTCGAGTAGGTATTAGTAATATGCATCCATGAGATCTTGTGCAGACTGTGCCGCTGAAAATATTATAATAACTATATATTATCACTATATCGGATTCGTGGTAGAAACTGATCACGAACCACTCATGTGCAAATACAGTTTGAAGTTATACGAGATCGTCGAGGTAGAAAAAAAATTAAATTTACAAACAACAATAGATGAACATAATAATACGACGTTGTTATTATGTGCGTACGAAAAACAGGTATGCCGGTAAAACAGTAATTTCGGCTAAAACGTCGGCTGAGCGGACAATCGGACGGCGGTCAGCTAAACACGCGTCGGCGAATACGCGTCCTATTTGTTTACGGAAACCCGCACAAGACTTTTAGTAAATTAGTAATTATCGACTTAATTGTTTCGAACCCGGTATGAATAATTCACCGTCCGGTTTAGTTCTGGGACACCTGAATTGTGAAGTTTATTCCAGCGTTGATTAATATTATATTAACGGTACCCACGGATCTCGCGTATACTTGTATAACATTATTATAATATATATATATATGTGTCTGTGAACGTGGTGTGCGTATGTGTGTGTACATAGTGGTGGGTGATGTGGGTGGTGGGTCGGTAGGTAGACAGACAATGTGGTAAGGTCCTGACATAAATTTCGAATGTTGGAGCACTGCATGATCTTTATTGTATAATCATTATTATTAACGGCGTGCGTGTCTATAAGATCGACGATAATATCGACAGAAAAAAAATATGCATCTCGAAATCAGATTGGCAGTCGTGGTCGTGGTCTGATGATGCAGCTAGTACACTGTACAACCTAAATGCAACGGATAATTAATAATACTGTTTCAAAATGTATAGATGCGGTGGTCATATAGTTGTACCGTCGGACGTCCGCGAATGTTCGGATTATACATTATAGGAAAAAAACAATAATGACAGCGTGATTTTAGTAACTACTTAGTTTATGGTGTAACCGAAAAATGAAAAAAATTTATTACATGGTTTGTTTTTTAATAGACATTTCGAGTTTGGACATAATTAGATATTTTAATGAAGAATAACGATGTTAGTAGTAATTCGTTGTAATTTAAAAATATTTATCGTGGGTGCTTGAAACTTTTAAAGTATATTATTATATTTTATAAACTCAATGACATTTTCAAGTGCATTGTTTTTTCCAAAAATTAATTCAACTGTAGTATTAATAATTAAATTAATTAATTTAATAGCTATAATATTAAATATACTTAGTATTGTAGGGCTGACAGAGAGTCTTTGCTCAGAATCGTTTTTCGTATACAATGATTTTACATCATTGAATTATCAATTCAAATTCAAATTTAACCCAGCCATTACAGTGACTCCACTTGAAACGTACTATATAACAAAGCGGTACCTACTTGCAGACCTTTTCTTTATAAAAGTTCATAATTAAGTATATTAAATCAGTAATTTGTGCAGTAAAACCCTAAAATTGTACAACAATTATATATATAATTTAAGCATTTGTTAAATTTATGTATTATTATTTTATACCTACTTAAAACGTATATATGGAAACATAAATCAATTAATTATTTATTTTTAACTATCAAATAACCTAATAATCTTCGATATTTTTGAATAATATTAGTTAGTTTTAACATTATATTAAATCGGAATCGTGTAAATCCGTGCTAATTACGTGTTAAATATCGGCATTGGAATTATTTCTGATTTAACCATACTTATGTTTGGGTGAGAGGGAGGGCTGAAGAAACATTTCTACATCTCCCCAAATAAAAACTTTGTAATTTTACGCATAAGCCAAAAGCGTGCAAATTAAATGCTAAATAATTGCATAGCATTTTTTTTATACTTTTAATGTGGGAGGGGGGGCAGGGAAACGTACATAATGAGTTTTTATTTTAAGTAAACAACATTTAATATTTTCCGTTCAACCGTATGGTACCGTTTGAGTTATTAGTAAATAAATATACGTTATTAATTTTGTCGTCAGATTTTCTATTCTAGTTCGTGATAAGCGGCGTAATTAGAGTTTTAAAAATATCTTTCACTGCAAAAAATCAAAAAAAAAAAAAAAAAATTGCCTAAAAATAGAGATTTGCTTAAAAAACTTTCACGGCCCTATAAATTGCATTATAGGATGACGCGTATCTCAATACGCCGCTGACGACCCGCAGTTCTAAGACTATCTGAGCCGTCAAATATTTTTTTTTTTTTAAGTCACAACCGGCGGAAAAAATTGGAGTCGCGAGGATCACCGTCACGTGATCAATATGCGTATTATACGCAGGCGAAGGCGGCGGCGTGATGATTGATCAGCGGTAACGCCTCTTACCGGTTTTTCTCGCCCCTATCATTCAGTGGTGACGGCCAATGCGCACAGGTGACCGGCGTCGATGGCGGGCGGAGAGGGGCGTTAATTTTATTTATTCGTCCCGCGTCCGTTTTTCACCGTACGCGATCATCGCGCCCCGGTGTCAACGTCACACGCGATTTATCGATCTCTCCACGCACGTCTCTCATCCCCCCCCCCAACCCCATCAGGGTCGTCATACCGGTCGCACGCTCGGCACTGCGGCGTCTATTTATCTATTTATCCATACACGCGCGCGTTAGTCACTCGAGTGCCACACCACCACCTATATGATATAAATGTAAATTCACCAGCCGAATGATTTATATCTCTCACTCTCATTCACTCGCTCTCTTTCTCTCCCATTCCCTCGCTCTCGTTTTCCATTGTTTCAGGTGCACGAGCGCGCCGCCCCGGAGGTTATCGCGGGATTTTCGGTTTTTTTTTTTCTGCAATACTCGAACTTACGCACATATATATTATTATATGGAAATTACGTTCCCGCGCGTGCCATTTTTAACGATTCGGAAATTTATCGTTTGCGATCGCGTTCGTTTTACATCCCTTTAAACCCGCACCAACTAGCAGCCCTATTTCCGTATTATAATAATATATATTTGGATGCATACACAATCCATACATACATACGAACATGCACACATACTTACATACATAGGTACATAAAAGTACCGTTTTAGTGTTGTATTTGTCGTAAATATACGAGAAATACAATAGATTTGTGTACGCACTAAACGCCTTGTTATTTCATAGACACGTATAATCCATCTATTTTGTTATTGACATTTAGGAATAACCATATAGCAATTAATTAAGAGCGCTCTCTTTTATTTTTTCTTCGATAGCGAACATTTTATTTAAATTCTGATTTTAAAAATGTTAAAAAGTATATTTTCATATTTTAAATTATTTAGATTTTTATACCATTTAAGGAGTGTAGAAGTGGAGAAGTATCCTGTAGCGATAAAACCTTTTTTTCATACGAGAACCAACTTTTTTTACTGTAAATGATTAAGTAGATGGTTTATTTAAATATTTTGAATTTTAATGTATCTAAATCAAAATTTGAACGAGTAGATTTGGAGTTATTAAAATGTATATTTTTAGAATAAACGTAGTATTTGAAAATGGTCTTACAAAAATATAAAATATATGTAATATTTGATTTAGTATTTATAATACTCCAATAGTTTTAAAAATCTTAAAACGTTGATAAATTAATATTAATTACTAATATTTCCAAATCATTATAGCTTATCCATATATTTAAAATCCATTATCACGGTCCATTACAAAATGTTAAATAATTAAAAATCTATTCGTCCGGATTTCGATTTAAATTCATAAATGTTTCCAAATAAAGTTATCTAGTAAATAATGTACAGAAAAAAGGGCAATTTTTACATTTAGAAAAAATTAGTAGACGTGAGATGATACTCTTTTAAGTGGTATAAACAATTTAAATAATTGAAACTATGGTTCGTAAGTGTACTCGAAACTTTCAAAAGTCAGAATTTAAATTAATTTATTCTTAAAGAAAAAAAATGGATTTTAATGAATCACCTTGTATATATGCACATATATCTGTCTGTTTATATTGAATTTAACGGAAATAACTGATAAATTTAGTTGGTTAACAATATTATATTTCATAACTTTTATTACTAAACATTTAAAAAATTTTTTTTTTAATTTATAAATTAAATGAATTTTTGTTAATTATGCCAAATAAAAATAAAAAATTATATCGATTTTGACAATATTGTTAAATAATTCTATAACACATCGTACATGAAACTACTTCGATCTAAAATAAATTATAAATATATACCATACATAGCTTTATGTCCATCAGATAAACAGTAACCAAGCTTTTACCATTCACCAACTATACATTAATAATGCATTCATTGAAAACAAACAAGTAGACGTAGTATACACAGACATAAGCAAGGCATATGATCGAGTTAATCATAACATTAATATATAATTCATATTAAACGTGTTATATTTTGTTATATTTACTAAAAATATATTTACGCCTTGATTTAAATAAATAAATATATTGAAGTATTAATTATTATGTAATGTGTTGAGTTAAATTATGTTTCTACGATGTTTGCCAATAAACGAGCTCATGTTTCGAATGGTGTAATGTGTTTTATGGTTATTATTATTTATATTTTGACGGCTTGTTATTAAATTTAAATGTTTTATAATGTCAGTAAAATACTATTATATGATCGATTTGTGTGCCAGACGACGGAATATCATTGCATACTCTTACAGAAAAGTATAACACACAATAATATTATATCTTAACACGTGTGTAAGCAATAAACATAGATCGGCCCTAGTTTCGTTATGACTTTTACTATTTAATTAATCAACCAAAATTCGTTTCTACTAGAATTCACCTCTAAGCTCTAATTGTATATTCTTTTTAATAATCGACAGTAACGCGTCCAATTGTGACATTAAATTATCCCATACCTATATAATTCCATTACATCTGGAATAATTACACTCATCGATGTTTTTCGTAGTATCATATTTATATTTTATATCAGATAAAATTTACATGGTTATCAAAATGCTGTCCATTGCGAGACGTAGGTAGTAAACTCATAGTTAGAAATGGATTAAAATTTAAAGGGGAGGCTAAGATTTTTAATATCAATGTGAGTGGGAGGGTTTTGATCCCACACAACTAAAAATCTGTTTATTTTGGGGGGATTATAAGATATTTGGGGAAGCTAAATCCTTCTCACCCCCGTGATTTCCGCCTATGAGCGTACGTATATAAAATAACATAATTATTACGCTTGGTTCCTTGTTATAATGATGTGTGAATATGCGAATCTGCGCACAATTACCCGCAAACGAAAAGCGGTATTCCATCGTAAAATATTACGTCATGTATACATTCAGTGTATACAGTCCTTGAGTAATAAGAGTATTTATTAATTTTTGTTTTTTACACTGTGCCATGCACTTTTTTTAGTGTTTTGACACCCTTAATTTTTGAGCTTTTTGGGATTTCTTTTGAAGGTGAGCCCATTATTTTATTCTCATATGATTTCAAAGCGAAATTAGTGCAAAAGGCCACATTAATACCAATCCACTCTTCGTGCAATTATCTATATAATATATATATATATATATATATATATATATATATATACATGATGTACAAATGGGGTTTGTAATTAGAAAGGGTGATCTTTTAGTAGACTAAATATCCTTCGGGTTGGGTTTTTGGGCATGGTTTTGTTGAGAGTCAAGAAGTGGCGTTAAACCAGCCAATGCCAACGCCACAACGACTGAAAATTTGTTTTTTTTCGCAAATAATATGCCATTGATGTCGCCGTTTGTACTCAATCGCGGTAGTTGTAGAGTTAGCCTGACCGATTAGTCTTCTCGTGTTCTAATATATTATTCAACATGAATCGGTATGATAAAAAAAAAAAAAAGAAGACAGAGAAAGACAGAGATATAGACGGCTAATACTGTGAGTTGTTTGGTATCTTATTTTTAAAACTCCCAAAGGACATAAATTGAGTTGGCTGTCAGATTTTTTTTTCCTCCAGGAGAGAAAAAACGGCATGCAAATTAAACTGTGACCGTAACGATTGTAATTCTTTTCTTATTTACAACTATTCACACACACGCGCGCACGTGTACACATATTTATATATTATCTTCTCTTGCTCTGCGTTCTCTCTTCATCCGAGGCAATGAAGTCTCAATAAACTTAAGGTTTTATTTTTTTTTTTTTACCAACGATTTATACATAAAATGTGTACGGACGTCAATGCGTATGCAATCCGTTTATCTGCAGGCAATGGGGTTTTCGTGTTCGACTGGATAAGAAGTAAATAAATAAAAAAAAAATGTCCCGAACGGTTTCAACGACGGTTCCGGAGATAACATTAATTTTCACGGCATCGAGCGATTTACCGCGTGGCATAAATAACCGCGCGTACAGGCGCCGTGTAAAAACTGAACGTGTTGGTGCGAAGAATATCGCAATTGTCCCCGCGGAATCGTTGAAAATTATAATAGCATCTAATCTATAATTGTCTCATGTACAATTAAACATTTTGCGTTAGCCTACGTGGACGTGGAGTGAAAACGTTTGATACAGATAGTATATAATATTATACAATATAATATTGTACGTTGTGATTTCGAAAACGATTATAGTATTCGTGTTTAACGCCAGTGGCGTGCTTGGCTTTTTTGAAAAGAGGGATATAAATTGTTGACAATTCTCAGACCTCAGTAAATATACTTTCATTGCTTTACCATATATTTTATATGACAAAATAATCCGAAGGGGAGATTTGACAACCTTATACACTCTCGTGAGCACGCCCCTGTTTCAGTATAATATTTAATCTATGAAAAATACTCTGAATAATATAACAATGATAAAATATAAACACGGCGATAATATTATTATTAATTATCTACCTATATAGAACAAATTAAATATAATTTATATCTGGTAAGTTCTTACACACGACGTATTTCGACGAGTTTAGTGGGAGTTAATTTACGATAGAAACGCGATTGCTATCATCTATAGTCGTAAGTGCATATTTTATACTGCTTGTTATTTGGGACAGCGCATTGCAGTTGTTGACATAGAGCAGGGGTAGCTACTAACCTTATTTTTAGGAGCCGCAAATTTATAAAGCTAATTCGAGGCGAGCTGCATTATAAAGCGATGTTTATAAAATAAAGACATATTTTTCATTTTATATCAAATAAAGGAACAATTATTATTTACACTTCATAAAACATTATATTATTATCAAAACATTATTAAAATATTATTATTATTAATATTATTATTATTTTACTTATGATAAGTGCTTTTTCAAGTTGAACATTTTTTCTGTATTTTTTTGGAAATTTGGCTGATAATTTGTAAGCACAGTTCACATAATTTCACTTAAATGTTTATTAGTTAGTTCAGATCCATATTTAGATTTAACGAATTTAAGCGTTAAGAACAATGATTCACATATATATGTAGTCCCAAAGATTGAAATGAGTCTCATGACATACTCTTTTGTTAATGGGTATTTTTATTCTAGAAAATTTTTCCAAAATTCTATGATAGAAACGCCACTTCGTTTGAGTCCTTCAGTCCGTCTTACTCTTGCAGTTCTAGTAGCTTCAATTCAAAAGCCGCTTTAGCATTTGTTATTTGTGATGAAACAGGACAGCAATCGCCCAAAACATCAACTGCAAATGGATTTTCCAAAAGTGAAAATGAAGGTTTAAGTGATTTCAAATCATAAAATCTACTATTGATTTCTTCAAGATGGCATAATATCTTACACAAGTATTCTTTAGTTTCCACCGGAATGTCCGAAATATCTGAGAGGCTTTCACTAATTTTCATTAAACATTTGAAGTGAGTAAATGTTTTAGTCTGAATGTCTTTTGTGAAAGGCTTTAACTTGTTATGAATGCCAATTACAGTCTGAACAAAATCAGAAATAAGGTTTTCTTTTCCTCGTAAAAATATGTTTAGAGTTTGAGAGTTTGAGAAAGATTTTCCTTTTTCTTCCATAAACTGTTTGATTGGATCAAGTAATTCAAAAAATCTGTCAAGAATATTACTTATTGATAGCTATCTCATTAAGCAGTATTAAGACATATCATCAGGTAACTTATAATTGTTTATATCTGCTATAAAAAATTTGAACTGTTGGTGTATTTTGGCACTTGAGTGAATGCAATTCACAATTTTTAGAACTATTTGCATAATAAGCGGATATTAAAAATATTTTGCTGCTAAATGATCTCTGTGAATAATACAATGTACAGATAGGAAATCAAGAAATTATGTGTCAGCATTTGATAGTCCAAAAAGCCCTTGTTTCGTGCCAATCAGAGAAAGTGCACCATTAGTAATAATGCTCACAATATTACTAGTAGGCACTGCGTTTTTCTGAAAAACCCATCCAGGGCTTCTTTAATGTCATAACTCTGAGTAGTATTCCTTGGAGTAACCAGGTCTAAAAGTTCTTCCATCACTTCCAAGTCTTTTGACACATACCTCATAAATATGGTTAGTTGTGGTTTATCTTTAATATCAGTAGACTCGTCCAAAACCAGACTTACTGTTAAGTAATTGCTTGTTTGTAAATTATTTAAAATATCCACTTTAATTACAGAAACTCACCTCTCTATTGTGTGTTTAGCAACGGGCATTTCGTTTATCAGTTTCTGCAGTTTCTTATTTTCGGGTTCTAAAATAAAAATAACTTATACCATGCTTTTCTTAATAAACTACTCTTTTGTGTAAGGCTTTTTTGCTTTCGCAATATTAAAAGTCAGTATAAAGCCAGCTTCGGTTGTCAGATCTGCTTCCTTGGTAAAAATTGACATAACCCTACTCTGACCACGAAGTTTTTCCTTTAGTGATTTCAGTTTGATTTTCCTTAACTGAGAGCCAACAGAAAAATCTTTATTAAAACCATTATGGTTAGATGTCATGATGTCATTTTAGATTACTGGCCTTGAACTGTGACAAAGTTAATTAACATAAAAAACACATTGGCTTACAGTTTCTTTCTACAAACATGAATTCTACCTTCCAGTCTCTATTAAAAGCTCGATTCTCCTCTTCATATTTACACTTCCTTAGACAAAAATATAGCATTGGAACTATTTTGATATCAGGCCACAACTGTACTCAAACAGCACACAAAAACTGCACACAGAAGAATATCGATATTCAGTACTCGCTACTGTCTACTGCGAATAATATTAACGTGGCGGCACAATAACGAAAATCCTAATATTATCTTCGTCATCTGGCGCGATTAAAACACACCGTGACTATTTTTGGCTACACTTACTAAAAGCACCGACACCGTCGCCACCGCCGTGCCAATCTATAGTAACGACTGTAATGATAACGAAATTGACAGTAATAAAAATACTATCTAATGATTCTAACGGAATTATATATTTATTAATTTTAGTCTAAGCTTTGTTCAATGTTCAAGAGCCACATGCGACTGGCGAGCCTCGTTGTGGTCACCTCTAACACAGAGTAACACACAGTTATATTTATATCATATTAGGTGCAGATTGTGTCAAAACTAGCACATATTTTTTTTTATTTGGGAGGGCTGAAGCCTCTCCATATATTTTCCTAAAAAGTAACTTGATGGAGCTCTGATCTACCCCCTCCCCTTTATGGCTATTTAAAAATGTAATGTCCGATATTTTCAAACGAATCGGTATCACACGACGACCCACCCCATTCTCACTCCTTCAGGTACACAAATGTGTTGGCGCCATTTAGGTTTATACGTTGTATTATAATATTATTCCGCAGTGGATACATTTTGCAGATTTACACGCCATTGTATATTATAATATACAATCACACACACGGTGTGCCGACGTTTGTTCAGCGTGTGTGAAAATGGACTGATAACACAAAGAACCCTTACCGTGCATAATACATATTATAACAAATATACCTACACGTACACTATTCACTCAATCGTTATTGCGGTATACACAACATCTACGCGTGGCCTCTCTGGTACGCCCGTGGTTTGGTCTGTCGGTTGCGGTGAGTGTATGGGTAGGTGTGTGAATAGACGAGCGGGTGGGGGGATGAATATAACACGAACGGACGTACTCATATATGTTGGTATATACATGGTATATAATATACGGTCCGGGTTATGCTAAACGCGGGCGTCCTTTTTCATATTTTCGCGATTAATAAAACTTTTCGGCACTCAGGTCAATATCCGCGCGTATTTGAGTCTACATCTACTTCTCTGCTCCGGGCAGTGTCTCTGCATACAGCCCACCACTGGCCGCGCAGAAACGTATATTATTTTATTTGCTACCGGGCGAACATTTTTGAATTACAATTTGTGATGATTTATCGGATGACTTTATTATTATGCGTTAATAAAGCCGATACTCGGTTGCTTTTCATTCCTCGACCGCGTCTATCTATTCACCAACATCGCGGGTGTTACGGTTTTTTTCCTCCTCCCCTTTCTCTATACTTGTCCGTTGTATACTGACGTATTTAGGGTGTTCAAGTGCTACGCTCGTCTTATCGCAAACAAAGGGTTGGAATGCCCTTTCCAAAGCCTTAATGTACATTGGCCCGGTTACGTTCGATTTTTCTAATATTACAGTTTTTCACGAACGATTGTAAAACTCTCGATTTCACCCCGGCTCTATTTTTACAAATGCATTAAAAAACTTTCAACCGCAGAGCATTTTGTCATATTAAAAATCGTTTGAAATACCACGATATAATATATATGCTATCGTAATATATATTATGTATACATTTTAGGTCCTTTGGTTGCGTTTAACTGCAAGTTATATTTTTTACTGAACTAAAACATGGTTCGGCGTCATTTATAGGTTTATACATAATTACAAGTTATACACGCCGGTATCAAATAGTGACCATAACTTATCGACAATTATAACAACATAACCTTTGAATATTTTCTAGTATAGTTTTGGTTAGAAGTTTAAAAATATATAATAGTTTAAATAGACTGTCAAACGCATGTATTGCTTATATACATCATCTAGAGTCCTATGATATTTTCATTGGAAAATATAAATTATAATAATATGCATTTCATAAACATGTCTGAACAACGAAAAATGCATTTATTTTCATTTTATGTAGATACGTTTTTGTATGCCTTATATAATATGTATGAATAAAAAAAAAAAAATCTAAAACGTATTACCTAGGTAAATATACAAATCATATAACAGTTTTAAAATGTTTTTACACTATTTGATACACTCGATATATCATTTACTGTGTTTTTTTATTCATTGCAATTTAAACTTATTACAATATCAACTTTATTTAGCTAATAACTTATGACTATGAAAAAAAAAAAAATAAACCTCATAGTATAATTTTTTTTTAATTACACCCTATAACCTTCTTGGCAATATACTCATTTAATTATGTCCAATGCGCGTATAAAATACTTCTAACAAAGTTAAGTGTAATACCGCCTTGAAAGGGCCAATGAAAAACAGCGTTATCCTTATTTTTAATTATTAAAATGGAATTTCCTCATTTTTTTAAGCTGAAATTTATGACTCCAATTATTATTAATCAAAAGATAAATAGACTTTAAATATTTATAATATGTTTTTTGTAATGAAGTAGGATCATATTCTGAATTTAATTTATTTAAATGGAAATGGTATAGAAATGTCTATAAAAAAAAAAAAAGAAATAAAATTTCTTTTGCAGTAGGCATAATTTTAACTGTTTAAAAAATGTATTTCTGTTAGATTGCTTTTTTTACGTCTACTCATATTATAGTTTTCTTAAGTTATTTACATGGTCCATAAGATAAACACAAATATTGAACAAGTTTTCTTTAATCATCGTAAAAACAATGGACGGTGTTTTAAAGTTTATGAATAGAAAAGTACATATTATTTTGGTTTTTAATAATTGTTATGATTTATTTTGTCATTAAAAAACATTTACAAACATTATAACGATTATGATCTTACAAATAGAATGTTGTATTATTAAATTAATTTAATCGTATAAAGTTAGAGTAACAATATAATTTGTATATGAACGGGACAAGTCAAATTGAGTTAATTGTGTTGAGTTTAATTATATCGTCAAAATAACCAAGCAGATATTTTTATTGCAGGAATTATTAATAATATAGTGTTGAAACCTATTGTACCTATATTTTAGCAAAAAAAGAAATTCAGTTATAATTAAACAAAAGTCGTACCAATTCACCGTATTTTTTTTATTCAAATACTCAACAGTATAAATATTGATATATTCCGTATTGACATAATATTATATTATATTTGATTTAGACGTATTATTAAAAAATAGAATATGAATATTTTAACTTTGAATATAATTATAATATTTATATATTTTTACTGTGCATCTCTCAATTTTTTTTTTTTTTTTGACCAATAATTTTGTAATTGCAAACAGTATTATGGATATTTGTATTTATTTATTTATTTATAAACTCAATTATTACGTAAATATCGTTATAAACCTATAATTCTGTATATTTTATTCAGTAATTTTAAAAGCAAAAGTAGCATTATTAAATATTTATTTACGGCCGAAGAAAACAAAATAAATAAATAATTGTAAATTTAAATTATTTAGATAATTTATAACCATTTTGTGAAATTATTGATAAACATGGTACCTACTAATGTATGTTACTTATGACAACTTGGATCATTACGATATTATTTTAAATAATTTGTATTAAGTTTTTTTAATTTAAAATGTAAAAATATACATTATAGTCGAAAGAAAAGATTTTGAATTAAATTTTATAACCTTTATTAGATAATTATTGTGAATAATAAATTATTATAGTTCATAATTACATATAAATTATTATATTTTATTTATATAGTAATAATAGTATAATAAACCTATGTTTTGTATAATATATATGGTAAATCGTAAATGTTTTTACAATATAATATGTATTTGTTTTATAACAAATTTTAAACAACTTTTTGAGTCAATCATCATTCTTTGAAGCAGAAAAAATTAACTGTGGGAGTGATTCTGGTAGAAAATTGGATCTTGTTGTACATCGGGAATACAAAAGTAGGCTATAGCCAGAAAAAAAATTGTTTGAATTAAATGTAATACATTTATAACTATGAATTACCAATTAACTGGGTTCACTCAAAAACCTACTATATCTACAATAAAGTGATTTCCACAGATTTTTTTTTTTTGAATTTTAATCCAAACTAAAATATATTTATCATACGTATTTAGACATATAGTAAACTAGAGTATAGTAATATACTAGTTTACTATTGCATAATAAATTGTTGTGCTTAAAAAATGTTAAAAAAATAATCTGTTGTCTTTAAAAACATAAACATTTTTTTTAAATATGTATTTCTAACGTTAGTTGTTTAATTATCCAAAAAAAATGTTATTTACTTTTTATTTTTATGATTTCATATTCAATTCCATTAATTAAAATGTTAGCTCTAAAAAAATATTCTTAATACATATTTTTAAAGTTTTTGAAAGTTACTTGTATAATAATTAAATTACTGTTTGTACATTTAGCTCGACGTGACGGTTTGGTAATTTTTTTATTATTACGCGCACGTTCAAATCTTATTAAAGTTTTCCTTAAAGAGAAGTCAATCAAAGAGAGAGTGTTCCTCAAATATTCAACAGCTTCGATTTTGTTCTTAAGTTTTTTTTTTTTTGTATATTTTATTATTTAAAAAAACTTAGGAAAAAAGTTTTATCTTCAGGAAAAAATGACGGGCATCATTAAAATTCATAGATTTTATATTATTTATTTACACTTTGAATCATTTGATTGAAATGTTTATAATAATAGTTTTTGTTTATTAACCAATTTTTAGACAATATCTTATAAATCATAATATGTGTCTGATGGTTGGGTGATTTCTTCAAATTAAAATTCTAGTTTGACCAACTACGCTGCTTTCATATTTTTGTTTGTAGGATATTATGTAAAAGTATTTTATCTTCCAAAAATGAAATATAATGAAATAAATTAAATTCTTAAAAAAGTATTAAATTTGTTACTAAATAAATTCAATAGTATAATATACGCACGTTTCTAGAATAAAAGAAAAAGTTAGTTATTAATTAGTAATTATTTTAACGGTTGTTTCAATTTTAAAAGATTTATGGAATATAATGTTAAATTTTTTTTTTATTGAGTTTTTCACAATAAGATAACAAAAATAGATAATATACCATTTTTTTTCTTTTATTAATTTGCTATCGTTGAAAGATAATCGGTGACTATGGACTATATAATACGTATTTCTTTTGTCAAGTTAATTAAGTTTGATTGAATTTAACAAGTTAAGATATTTTTTGAACTAAAAACGTCAAGAATGGTAGTATGTAGGTATAATGGTGTATTATGCAAGCATAATAACTTTTTTTTTAATCTTTATTTTTTTCTATCCTTCCACCATTCAATGTTTCTAGAATTTTAAGTTATAACTTTTAACAAATAAATTATATCAACTGTATAGAATTATATTGATCGATAATACATTTTTTTTCACAACTAAATATAATTTACTAATTAAAAACACTATTAAAAATCATATACTATATATTTGTATAATAATTACTTAATATTGTAAGAATGTGGAAATGTTTAACTGTGCTTGTGTTTGTCTTTTGAAGAAAATTCATATAAAAATAAAATTAATTGGCAATAGCTTTATTGGTACCTATTTAATATTAAATAAATTACATTGCATCATTTTACATTTCATTCTTTTGTTTGACGTCGATGCTTGTATTTTGTGTATAATCATCTTTGCTAAAATACATGGCATCTGACTTGTAATGACAATGTATTATTATATTTCTATTATTATTATTATCTTATCGTACTTTATAGCACATATTTCTTATAATAAACTATGTCATATTAAATACTTATTATACCTACGCTAAAACCAAAGTTTATTATGTTTCTTGTTTTAAAATTGAAAGTGGAATAGTTTTTGAGTATTTAAGTAATAAAGTTACAACGAAAGACCGGACCCGTAACTATATAACGTATAGTTATACAGGGAATACACATAATCCATCAAATTCTACCTTACACAATTGGCCAATGTTACGTTAGGTTCTTATTGTGTAATTCCTTTTATTTTGTAACATAAAATATGAATGGCATTGCATGTTTTTTTTAGTACATGATGCGTTTTTGAATAAAAAAAGAAAAGTTTTTTTAAGATATGTAATTTAAACAAATACACTTTTAGAACTGTGCTCAAATACAAAAAGCCAACTTGAATAGGAATTTATTAATCAAAATAAAAATAGCAGCCCTTTAAGTCAACGTGAATTCATCTCTAGGTATACAATAAACCAGACCGATATAACAATTGTACGATAAAATGGCCTGAATTTTTTCGTTATAAGAAAATATTTTATAAACATAAACTGAATGGTTTACTCACTATACCATATCAGAATACTAAGATGGATATGGTAAAGAAAATTAGTTATACATTTATTATGAAAATATAAAACACACAGTATTTTTCTTAAACGATCAATGTTATAATTAAATATTGCATTTTTTTGAGAATAACACTATATGGTTTGGAAAATGATTTATAAATATTTATACAATATAATTATATAACACAATATCATTTTTGAAAGGTTAATTAACAATTTTTATTTATAATGCAATTATTGGTTATAGGTTAAACAAGCAAAATTAGATACATTCGATTTCATACCGACTATAATAATTATAGAGATATTTTAATTTTTTAAAATTTATATTAGTTTATTTTTATTAATAAATTATCTTTTGAGTGTACTATATTATGCTTTATTTAGATATTCTAAAATTGTAATTATTAATTATTAAATTTGTTTGTTGTACGCATTTATAAGAATAAATATAATATATATTATATAGGTAGTATAGTTGTGAATTATGATGGTCATTAATATAAAATATTCATTCATTTGTGATGGACTTCACTACTTTAATGGTTGAAATTAAAATAGCATACCACTATTATTGTATCTCCTTTGAAGTTTCGATAAGGGCACTATTACATAAGAACTTTCAAATTATTTAAAATTGTATATTAGTTAATATTGATAACTTTACTTAAAATATCGGATAAAACTACACTTTAAAATTATAAAAAATAACTTTTGTTCAAAGTTTTAAAACTTCGTTTAAAAGAATAAATTTGGTTTTAATTTGGCAACTTTTTTAATTTGGTTAATATTATGTAACTAGAATAAGATTTTCAGAGTAAATTATAAAATCAGGAATTTTAAAATAATCTAAATACACAAGCGTAATAAATAATAGTATAACTACCTAACCAAGTTTATTAGCTAATTATAAATGTATGGCAACGTTTAAGGTTCAACCAAGTATTAATTTCAATGGATTAAACTATCATAAGTTATTTGGTAATAATAATTTACCAGTTGGTGAAATTGCTGTTTAAAACATTCAAATATTTTATATAAAATATGTGTGTGTTTTAAACAACAATTCTTTATTTATTCAATATTTTACAATGAATAAACAAATATTCTATTGTTTTTTATATATATATATTTTTAAACTTTTCATTATTTATAACATCAGTTACAATGATTATTAGCTTAATATAAATACTTACATTGTTTTAATATTGAATTGAGCTATACATATTTTTGACATAGGAAATTATGTTTTTGGTATTTGTTAATGGACCAATAATTGCTTTGTATAGTTTATCAGAAATTTTGAATTAATTTCTAACTTTGGTGAGGTTATGACCAACCTAACCTATCAGTGGAAGAGTATGTGCTTGGTAGAGACGTTTGCATTACATGTTGGGAATAAAGGTGGTTCCGTCTTTGCGATTATGTGTCCACGTGAGAATTTAATGTTTTATTCAATATTCTTAGTAGGTCGAGAAATACCTCTTCTATTCCATTTAAATTTATGTATTTGGGACAGGGTTGAGTAGAGTATTTTATTTATCTTAATTTGATGTCCGTAGCTGTATGCCATTCTGTATTCTATGCATCCTTACAATATTTATTTGTATTTTTTTTTTTTGTATGTCACCAACAAATGATGAAAAGGTAAGTATTTCACCGTTAAAACGGTTATTTATTGAATTTTTGGTTACTATTTCTGTTTTCTCGTTGCTCTTTCTATTGCAAGAGTCCTGGAGTTTATATAAATCAAATGTATTTATTATATTTGAAAGCGGATTGCTGATTCTTAAAGCAAATGGCTAACTCTATAAGTATTCGTGATTCCAAATTGGATAGGGCACTAAATGAGTGATAAGATCTGTCTATTTTCGTTTCGTTAAGCTTGAGAGCTAATTGGGTTCCTTTGAAATGTTAGGTATTCGGCTTTATATATGCTACTATGACTATTTAATTGGAACTATTTTATATCATTTAAAAAATATGTACAGGTACACACAAGAAAAAAATGATTTCATATAATTGTTTTTATATTTAATTTTATCAAAACAACCGAGAGAATAATAATATTGAATTCGACGAATAATGCCTCGAATTATCCAGAGCCATTATACGTCTACGTATGAACTATAACTGTATATGATGTCTTAATAAATTTGTTTGTAATCTTGGATCAAAAATTGGACGTCATTTTGCAACTGCATATTATTAGTATTATTAATATCGTGAACGCGTGTGTCAAAAATAATAATATGAACCCTAATGTAGAAGAATCAGGAGAGAGAAATAGAGTCAGCGAGCAAGTATCTCTATTTACAGCGAACAGACATAAATGGTCTGGACTAGATCGAAGGTTAACTGGCGGTGCGGAATGACAGGTGGAGGACTCTTGAGTAATGGTGTTTACTAATTTGGACATCTAGTCGGTTGTTGATCAAAAAGAAATACGGATGTATAAAGGATCTGGAGATAGGTATCGTCCATGATAGGCAATTACGTGATAAGTAGTCAGAATAATACGAACAGGCGTTAGACTCTGCGTTACCTAAAACCGCACAAGATTTTGGAGTAGTCGTTTATCGATAATACGATCGTGAGTTGAACTTCAATCCCGTTATTCCGACACGGACAAATGTCCAGGTCTAACGTCATCGTCTTCGTGTGAAATCAATATGTGTCATATGTTATTATGTAATAAATATATATTATATACTATAAGGCCGTGTATATATGTATATGTTACAGCTAAAGTGTTGAATTCCTTTATTTTATGGAATAATACATGAAAATTGCACTTTAACTAGTTATTCCATAGAATATCTAGTTATTCTATACAATTTCAGTTTGATATCCGTTAAAGTATAAAATACATTGAAATTTAAAATATTTTATTTTACTGAATTAATTATAGTCATATTATTTATTTATTTGTACATGTAAGGCTATTATGGCATTTAGAGTTGTACAATACGTCTTTTATTCTACAAACACATCGCTTTGTGTCACATTTTTTGGTACAAGTGCACTTAAAAAAAAACCCTGACCAGTTCCCAGTGACTACTTAGTTGCCGCAGATCTTAATGTAATACTTTCATTTGGAACAGTTTCTACAGCTAACAAATTTTCTGAATATACTGTGAACTGGGATCGAGAGTATAGTTGTTTTAACACTCCTGTAATTATAATGTGTAGGTAGGTATCAAATAAATAAAAAATAAAAAATAACTTGTATTATTTAAATTTATCTTACCATCATTGCATCCCAGTTGATAAAACCCATCGTCAGTTAATTTTAAAACAACTGCAATAATTGAATGAGGATCACCCCTTCCTCTATCAACACCGGAAATTTTGATGCGCACTGTAGAACGAATATTAGCAACCGATAATTTATTATTTGTTAAATCTTTCATTCTTTTTGCCTCTTTTTGTCAATCTTATCTGATTTAATATGTTATATTAAATTGTTGATAATGTTAGAACTATATTTATTTATCATGATATTTTGTTATTTACAATTTGACACATTAACGAAGTGATGCCAGGGAATGTATAAAATAACTAGTTAAAGTATAAATTATATACATTACCTACAAGCTTTAGTTATTTTATAAATTACCTAGTTATTTCAGAAACTAACTGATTCAACACTTTTACTGTAACATATACACCAGGTAACCAGGGCTTGAAATAAAAATGAAAAATATTGATTTTAATATTTCAATTTCACTTATAGATTTTTGATTTTTCTAATTTAAATTTCAAATCTATATATATAAAAGTGAAATTGGAAACTTTGTTATGTTATAAATCCAGAACGGCTGAACCGATTTAGCTCATTTTGGTCTTAAATTATTTGTAGAAGTCCAGAGAAGGTTTAAAAGGTGAGTGAGTATGAAAAATTGTGCAGAAAATTGGAAAAATCGAATATCTAATATCTTGCCAGTAGCGCCATCTATCTATTAATTTTAATACTGTAAAAACTTTCCTTCCATGGAAAATAAAAGCTTTTTCCGGCATGAAATATGAATCGGAAATAGCTTATGAGACGGATAAAACCCGATATTCTGCTGAAGGTTTTAGTACCACTTTTGTTAATAAATAATCCGACGCCGAACAGGTTTTAATGGTTTTCCACACATGGTATTTTATCTATTTTTATTATGTTCTGTATTTGGAGATTACTATGGTAATCTCGAATATAATTCGGCTATCCGAAATATCGGCGTCGATCACCGGCCGATGGCGGAAAAACTTGCCCACTGAAGATGAAAGGTGGACACGTTATTCTTATTGATAATCGTTGGATTGTACCATATAATGCAGATAATGTACTATACTAATGAATACCCGTTCGAATTTAAACGAGTACAATTTCCTATAAAGCTTTGTTTTGCTATGTCTATCAATAAGGCACAGGGACAGACACTGAAAGTTGCAGGCCTTGAAATCACGAATCCCTGTTTTACCCACGGACAATTTTATGTTGCTTGCTCCCGTGTCAGCTTGGCAAAAAATCTATATGTGTATGCGCCGCACCAAAGAACAAAAAATATTGTTTACAAAGAAGTATTATAACCTTAATAGAAATATGTACAGAGATAATATATAAATTAATAAATAAAAAAGGTACAATATAAGAAAATAGTAGTTTTTTCATCTTAATTTTTTTTATATAAAATAGTTGAATACCTCCCGGGCTAAGTCGACTAATCCAGCTATATTATATAATTTATTTACACTTAAAAAGATATTGCTTCCACAGCGTTTTACACCTAAAAGGAGTTTTTCCCGGGCAACGCCGGGTAATTCAACTAGTTATATATATATATTGGTTTTATAATATTATGATTTTTATATTGTTGCACAATATCGATTCAATTGTTTTTTAATTAGATTTTGAATATAATTTTTCGGTTCAAAATATTAATTTTGCATTTTTACAATTTTGATTTTAATTCGTATTCTTAAAATACGAGATACCTGTCGTCGTCGTTCGCGTGCATTTTATTTTCCAATTCCATATTTGTCATTGCGTGTGGCTGTGAAACAGGCCCAAGAAAACGAAATATTAGTTATAACTTATTACTTATCACCTACAGATGAAACAATATTATAGATCAGGTGACTATTGTTTAACTTGAAATTATAAAATGTTTTTTTTTTTATTTTGGTATAAATTATTATCGATTTAATTTGTTTTTGTGATTTCGATATAACTTTTGAATTCTGAGATGGTATTTAATATTGATAAGTACAAGCCCTAATATTATGTACTATTTATAAATATATATAATTTAATGGTATTATTTAGTACAAACGCCAGCCATTTGGTGCTGGGCGATCACTTAAATTCATTTGACTTATGGTTTTGAAAAAGAAATACCACTTCAGGGATGGAATGGGACGTATTAAATATTCTTTTATCTTCTCACAATATAACATATTATTATTATCTTTGTATTTATCAATATAGTATTTTATCTCGACGGTAGGTCTTTTGATTATACGATACGCAGTATGTACATACACAGTATTTCACAACCTCGTCCGTCCCTTTACATGTACTAATCTACCCTTACATACTCATCTCCTGTTTAATCTTGAATTGCTATTTAAAAATATGCTGTGGATATTTATAATTTAGATATTTTTTCATATTAAAAAAAAACATTAAATAGGATAAAAAATATTCACGGGTGAAACATCTAGCACACACATTTTACATTTATCTCAAGTAAGATCTTTAGTTATCTATAATACTTTATATTAAAATATTTGTTGAAAGTAAAAAAAATTGAAAAATATATGCAAACTCGGAGGCTTTGAAATTTTTGATAACGAATGATGAAACAAAAAATACCACCATCAATTCTTCGGTATATTTTATGTGAAAATAAAATGAACGTTTGTTTTGGGATATGGATAATATTGTTAATAATGAAAATAATTTAATAATAAAAAAAAAAAAACATATTTATTGAATCTTACGATAAAAATAATATTACATCGTCAATTTATATATATAAAAATGTAATTATAGATATTGTTGAGAGAAAGAATGTACATCCCCCACCAACTGGCAGACACAATAATAATCGTAGCGCAGTGTAATAGATTAGGAACGAAATATATAAAAAAAATATATATATATATATATATCATTTTATTATTACGGGTAACTATAGGTATATAGTAGGTAACTACTACTGCAGATGGTATATTATATTATGTATGACGTGCATTTTCAGCGTTTGTGTACTTTTACTCGGATGAAAAGATAGTCGGAGCGGTGAGTGCGCAGAAGACATGACGATGATGGTGATGATGATGATGATGATAACGATGATTATCATTGTTATTTTTTTTTTTATTCTGTTGACATTGGTTAGAAAAGTATTACAACAACACGAAGGAGAAGTGTCATAAATAACGTTGATAGTATTAAAATTACTTTGCGAAATATCTTTTGTTGAAGTGTCAAATGGAGTGGGAGAAGAATGCGCGTGCATCATTGTAACAAGCACACATACATACACACACATACACAGCCATCCCGGTGCGAGCGTTGTGTTCTGGTGTGTGAGCGTGCTCCGGGGGATGAAAAAGGGATGTAGCGCGCGAGGGGAGGGGGCGAAGGAGCATATTTGACATGATGTTTGTTGTGGTTTATATTCCTAGCTAATACACGCCACAATGCGTACAACAATGACTATAGCGGGTACACGCTGTTAAAGAGCTTTTTACCCTCCCGTAGACACCCCGAAAAAACCTTCTTTTCAGGGTATTTTTTTTTTATATTTTTTTTCTGTCCGTTCCT
This sequence comes from Pentalonia nigronervosa, assembly GCA_014851325.1. Lineage (NCBI taxonomy): Eukaryota > Metazoa > Arthropoda > Insecta > Hemiptera > Aphididae > Pentalonia > Pentalonia nigronervosa. The sequence goes on from JACXSJ010000420.1 coordinate 182,193, forward strand.
CTCGGGTAAAAGTTTTACGATGACGTGTGTGTGTGTGTGTGTGTGTGTGTGTGTGTGTGCGTGCGTGCGTGAGTGTGGCGGCGAAGGAGAAATGGGCACGGTACAACGCGGGTCGCGGGTCGTGTGTATACTGGACGCGCGGGGTCCGTTTATACGGGGTCGATGGTAAAACCGAAGTCCGTATTCTTCTTTTATCATTATTATTATTATTATTTTTCGTTTTTGTTGTTTACCTCGCATATTGAAAATACGGATGAGTGCCGCACGCGGATTTCAAAGAGAAGAGATTTCACTTAACGCGCGCGAGACTGAGAGGATATGTACCTGTACATAATACGACGACGACGTGTAGATACCTATTTATGTATATATATTATATACAAATATCGTACTCGATGACAATGTTGAAACAAAAATAAAAGCACTATCTGCCTACACCTATTATACGCGTAGATGGTATCGCATAATACGATGCGACCGCTGCGCCAAGAGAGACTATTCACATAATATTAGTATATTACATAGATACCTATAGTAATAATGTACAGCGTGAAAAACATCTGCCGCGCTTCGAGTACAGCGCATAACCTCCACGAACGAACGAGATATTTAATTTTTCGAAAGCTGTTTGATTCGAACAATAGGAAAGATTAAAACGAAAAATAAAAACCACTTTTGTGTGATTTACTCTGTATACGAAATGTTAACCGTATGCGTAAATATTATTTTTCAGTTTTATTTAGTTTTTTTTTTTTTTAAGTGCAAGTATGATATATTTGGGAAAAAATATAACGCATAAATAACGTACATATTTTTTGTATGTACGTTTTTTTATTATACTTTTTGCTATACGTGTTATAAATTTTTGTTTTTAAAATCGTATTATTTTTGATCAATATATTCGAGTTTGTCAGAAACGAAATAATTTAAAGAGTTATGCTTTTCCGTAATTCGATTTTATAGTTAAGATTTTTTTATTACCCAGTTATTAAAATATTTCAGTAATTTATACATATTATTTATAAAGGTAGTACTATAATTTATATTTTTAAATTATCGCTTTCATATGATTTACACTTGGCACACAATTATAATTGGCACTCTTGACAGATTAAGAGGGAGGTATATTATAATAATAGAGCTGAAAATTATTTGTTTGAGTTTAAGTTTTCTTTTTTTTTTCTGCTGGCTATTGAAGAATTTGTAGACCTTTATGCCAAAAGACCGTATTATAATCCAATAATTATTATACCCTCGTTAATCTCTGGAATATTAAAGTAATTACAAAATTATAAAAAATAATAATAATAATAATAATAATAATAATAATAATGAAAAATTTATGACAAAAACTAAATCTAATGTTAAAAAAACGACGTCCATTTTGTACGTAAAAATGACGGCCATTAAAAACGATTAAAAAATGAACGGTTTATGGTATTATTATTATTTTTTGTTCAACACAAAAGTCGTAAGTCGAGATCATAAGTAATTAATTATGTATGTGTATATTAAACACATTTCATGTTTTGAGCAAATGAAATATCTATAACATTTTAATGTGCATTAATTTAAGTTTTCATTATATTACACTAGCAAACTTCTACAACGATGAACATTTAATAAATGCAATTATTCTGTTTACACGTCGTGTTGGTAGTTCGTCAAACACAGTTGGTTGTGCGTGACGTGCCACGGTGTACAATTGAAATTTAATTGTTATAATACTTGCTAATATTCTAAAATTATTATGATTCTGAAATATTATTATCAGCATTGCTATTACACGAAAATGTAATTGTTTTTCTTATAAAATATTATATTTGATTACTATTTATTAAAGATACCTACAGTCTATAAATATTATTAAAATGCAATTAATGAATACAAAAATCTTTCACAATACCTACAATAATAATAATAATAATAATAATCTATTTACAAAAGAAAAATGTAATTCATTTTTTATACCTATATTATATTTGATTACTATACCTTATTATACCTACAGTTCACAAATATTATAAAAATATATTTGTACCTGACAATCGTAATTTTATAGGTAATAAATATAAAATTATAGATATTATAGAAATAATTATTAAATCAATTATTGAATAAGAAAATAAACGTATATTTTAAAAAATAATATTTTTTATTTTTGGACTTTTAATCTGACAATGAAAATGTGCTTGGACTTTTTGTTCAACGGTAAAAAATCGAGTGTGGACTTTTTTCAAAATGAACTTTTTGTCCCCCGACATTTTGATCAATTACCACGAAACATAAATAATATAGCTCATAGGTCTGCGCTGTGAGTTTTTCCGAACACAAGCCGACAACGTTTGGTTAGTGATTCGAATACGGATCAGACGCAGGCCATATATTTGTAACGACGGGCACAGGTTACAACGCGATTTATATATTATTATTATTATTATTATAAACGTGAGATATAGATACTGTACGGACATTTCGGAATAATTTCTGGATTCCTGGTTCGAATAACGAATGGGATTATTGTCTACGACTTAAGACCGGACATCTCTCTAATGGCCGATATAGATATTAAAACAGAACGCACTGTTTTTCAGTGCAACGGATTTCCACGAGTGTGCGACTACAACTTTATTCTTCGTTATTTTAGTGGGGTTTTTTTTTTATCCTTATATAAATATATGTTTATGTATACATACTTATTTTGAATCGTTAGAACTTGAAACCGTCGAGATTTACATGTAGATATCTGTTATAGCGCACGAGGACAAGAGAAGGGTACGAAAGTAGTATATTATTATAATATATATAACACGGAGAACCCAAAAAGCTGGTATCGTTCGAACCACTTTTGTTCGAACGGCGTGCAAACGCATCATGACCAAATGGCACACTTGGTTTTTATGAATTTCATCCTAGAACAAATATTTCAGATGGGTTTCCCGCTCAAGTTTTTCAGTTATACCCGTCAGCCTCGTCATTGGTTTCTTGGCCCTTCACCTGATTATGGTATTTTTATACAACCAACTTCAACATGATGCCATAATCGTCTTATTAAAGACATTTTATAACAGGGTTTTTTTTTTTTATAAATACTTTGTGTTTGTTTGTCAACTATGTTTCTTAATATAACTACTAGCTAAATAATAAAAGAGGAAATGGAATGTCAATCCATGGTATATTCGTTTATCGGCGTTGTTTGTTTCTTTTTATTATTTGTATTAAATTAATATACATATAACATTATTTGTTATAATAATATTCTTTGCTCATAGTTGAATAAATCTTTATACAATTCACACTTTTTTGTGTTGTGTGTTCTAACCTCACAATTATTACTAAATAATATTTTATCATTTTATCCTCATCATCTATTCACACATGCCCACTTTTTTTTATATTATTGAAATCATAATTAATACATCTAAAATATTATTACATCGCTAAGGAAAATATATTCTGCCCTACTGGTATACATAATAATGATGATAATGAACTAAACAAAAATAATATATTCTTTACATTTTCTTTAATTCATTTTGTGCATCATATCTATTAGGATCTTTTTTTACTTAGTAATTTTCTGACTACTGGTTCATCTTTTTATTTTTTTTGTTGATCTGTAATTTCCTCTTCTTGCTCTAACCTTTGGAATGTTTTTATCTTTTTTATAAATGTGTCATTTTACTCACCACTCTATTGTTTTTGTCCATTTTTACCAGATATAATCTAAATGGTAATACTTTCACTATGCCAGCTTCACTCAACAACTTATATTTTATAACTTGTACCCATACCCTATCTCCTGTTCTTAGTTCTGTATTTTTGTTTATGCTTGTCTTATTGTACTGATCTGTTAGTTTAATTATTTTCCAGCTTATTCAACTATATCAATACCTACTTTATTAAACAGTATTTCAGGTATACTGTGATTAATTAATGGTTTTTTTATTTGTGTTTTTAAGTATTTACTACATGTTTTACATTGTCCTATAAATATTTTTAATTTAGATGTTGTAGCTAGCCAATAAAATAATTCACTTGCTATATTATATATTTTATTAAAACCTAAATATGTTTCATGTAACAATTTAAGTACATCTTTTCTTAATATATTTGGTACTATTAATCTTGTTTTATAATAAATAAAACCCTCTGATACTTCTATGTCATTTTTTAAATTTATATAATATTTAATTTCATATTCTTCATTACCCACTATATTTTTCCAACCATTAAAATAATATTCATGAATTAATTTTAAATTTTTATCTTGTATGGGTTTTTTTTTGGTATAGCCTCAACTTATCTCCACTAAAATGTATATTTTTTTATCCTTATAGAATGTATCACATCTCTCTTTGCTAAGTCTTCCTCTTCATATATCTCTATGTTCAACCTCAGTAAAAAATCACCTATCATATTTTTCTTTTCTGGTATAAATTCAGTACAAAATTGTAAATAATTAACTTTAACCTTAAAGACCTTAAAGTCTTTTTATTCTATTAGTTTGTATTTCATCTATTGTTTTATTAATAATTGATATCAATGGTACATGATCTATATACACTGTTACATCTCCATGACTGTAAATATAATTATGATTTTTTTTGCACACAAATGTAATAGTTAGCAATTCCTTCTCAATTTCTGTTTTTCCAATAATCCAGATGCAAAGTAAACAGACCTACCATTTTGCATCAAACAACTACCTAATACACTTTTGGACGCATCACAATATATTTGTACAGGTAATCTCACATCATTTGATACTAGGACTTTATTGCTTATAATAGTATTTTTAAATTATCTATTGATTTAGCACATACCTTCATCCTTACCCACATGCTATCTTTTTTTAATAATTGCCTAAATGGTTCGGTTAATTTTGACATATTTGGTATAAAGTTTCATAAAGTTTCTCAAAAAACCTATCATACTTAAAAAACTTTGTAGTTCTAGTTTATTATTTGGGTATTGTAACTTTTTGATGACTTGTATTTTCCCTGTGCTAGATTTCATTTTATTTTTATTAAAAATCATTCCAAGATACTTAACTTCTTGCACAGATTACTGTATTTTATTAAAATTAAACTTTATATTGTATTTTCTAGCTCTTCTTATCACTTTATTGACTATATTATCATGATTTATTATTAATATAATATATATATATATATATATATATATATTGTAACACCTGGAACATCCCCAAAATATTTATACGCTAGTTTTGAAAAAATTCTGGAATATTTTTTAATCTGAATGGAGCTCACACAAATCTATATGTTCCATAAACAATGTTAAAAGAACAATATTTACATGATACCTCATCTAATTGTATATGATAAAAACTATCTTTTATGTTGAATACCGTATAATATATTTTATATGATAGTTTAGGTGCTAGTTCTTCTAGCGTTGGTATGATATACATTTCTTTAATAATAGCTTTATTCAAATATATTAGATATATACATATTATTAGCAACCCATTTGGTTTTTCTACTATTTGTAATCTATTTACCAAATCAATTGGTTAATCAACTGATATAATAATTGTCCTTTCCATAAACATATTGAATGTAATTTTTAATTTTTTTTTTTTATTTTAATTGGTATTCTTCTCGCTGTTAAAGCTTTCGGTATGGACCCTTTTTTTCAATTTAATCTTACAAATATCTGGAAACCATCTTAAGCATGTAAATATATTCTTATTTTGTTTATAAAACATTTCTTTTGCATTGAATACTTCTATCATATTTATTTTTTTAATTATATTAATTCTTTTCACTAGACTTAATTCAACACTAGACTTTAAACCTAGTATTGGTGTCAATTTTTCTTTAATAACCACGTAACCATTGTATTTATATGTCCATTAATATTTATTATTTTGCATTTTAAATTAATTTTATCTATTGTCTCTATATACGTCCCCCCAAAGACATAGAATTTAATTTTAACATATTTTATTTCTTATTGTTTATTTTTATCTATGTAATATAATGGCAATACATTAATATTTACACCTGTATCAATTGTAAATGTTATTTTTATATTATCCAATTTCAAGTCTTTATACCACGTTTTATTGGTAACTGCTTTTATAATGTCAATTACTTCAGTTTTTAAATTGCCTATTGCAAAATGTACTTCACTTGTTTCTGGTTCTCTTTTACTTATTGCGTGTATTTCTAATGCCCTACAACATACTTTAAATGTCTTACACGACTACACGCATACACTCCTTAACATAAGCTAAGCAACTTCTAGGACCATGTATCGTACCACATCTTTGACACTTATATTGTTTACCATTTTTATCACTTTTTCGTATTTTATCCTCATTGTGCTTAATATTTTTAATTTGTATATATTTTTGTATTTTTGTATTTTAGTACTATTTTTTTTTAACAGTGTTATTATTATTATATGTAAAGACATTTTGTTTTATCTTCCATCTACCATACTTTGTCTGCTATCATTGACTGTTCCAGTTCCTTTATATTTTATTCAGCTGCTTTTACTACTCAACAATATTGAAGTGTTTTCTCCAATGATAAGTTAGGTTATCTTTACGTAGCAATCGTTCTTATACATCCTTGTTTTGTATACTCTGTACTACATTGATTTTCAGGATACGATCCTCATCGTTTTTTTAAATCGTATTATTTCACTAATTCTTTTAAATTTGTTATGAATAACGAAAACGTTTCATCGATTTATTGATTTCTGATGAAAAATTTGTAAAACGTCATAGCTTTATTTTTTTTTTTGGATTACAATAATTTTCAATTTTCTTTTAAGATTGCTTTTACTATTTCATCATCTTTAATGCCTAGCGTATTATAGATTTTTAAAGCATCAGTTCTCATTTAATTTAAGAGTCTCGCAACTTGTACATCATTGTCTTCTTTGTCTGTCTTTGTTGCCTTGAAGTAGATGTTTATTTCCTGTTTAAACACCTTAAACTGTTTATTGATATTACCGTTTAACAATGGTCCTCGCTTGTTAAACGAATTCATTTTCTTGTTAATTAATATCTTCTCTTTACTAATGATTAATTACTTTTCTTTCTGCCTTTGACCTTATATCGTTTATTCCGACTGCGCCATGTTTGTTTACGTATTATTCTCTTTATTATTTATTATAATAATCTTCTTTGCTCTTAACTTAATAAATCTTTATACAAGTTACACTTTTTTATGTTGTGTGTCTTAACCTTACAATTATTACTTAATAATATCTTATGATTTTATCCTTATCATATTAACTACACAGACATCCATCCAATTAAATTTTTCCGTTATAATATGAGTTGTACACGTACGAGTATTATAAAAATATGCAGGGATGTATTTATATTTTATTTTATTTTATATAGCCATACTGCAGATTGAGGCTAAAAACATAAATTTACATAAAGTAATATTATGTATTATATTAATTAAAAGGAGGAATTGTGGAGAGTGAAAATGATATTTTTGTCGTTGACTAAATAATATGATATTGGGATCTCAAAATATTATATATGTTGGTGTATGCAAGTGCAGTGTTTCTAAGTACAGAGATATAAATAAATAAAATCAATTCATTTTTCTTATACCAAATTTATTTTGATGTTTAAAATTATTGGTTTCATCTTTACATTCCATAATTGAATTATTTTTTGATAAACTGAGAATATAAAAACAGTATAAGGCATATTTTAACTGTTATTTGAGATAAAATGTAATACAGTAAAATATAGTGTACAATGTTTGCTTTAAGAATTTATGTTTAAGGTATTTTTATTCAAATCATAATTTTAAAACTTTAAATTTAGCTTCCATGCAAACAATATATTTAATTATATATTCCTTTTAAATTTTAATAAATATTATATAACCATTGTAATTTGATCGATTTCTTGGATTTAAATATTCAAAGGAAAATTATGTCTTAATTTTTTTACAACTTTACTGTTCTCAAGTGTACAATAGTTTTTTTTTTTTAACTTTAATGCCATTTTCAGTATCTATGCATAAATATAAGTGGATATAAAAATGATTGTAAAACATATAGTTATAGTTAATAGTTATAATTCTGGCAAAAATATAGCATAATAGTAACTTTGTATCGAAAATCTTAACATTTTTATATAATATAGATAATATTATAGTAATATTTTATCATGGGTTTTGTATTTTACAATAATTTGTTGTGATTTAAAATATTGTCCACGTGGATTTCAAATAAAAAATAAAATGTAATCACAAAAATTACTATTTTTCACATAATTATGTTATAACGTACAGCTTTGTATATTAATGAATAATATGATTTTCTGATTTCGCGAATATCCAATTAAGCAAATTTAAAACAGTCATAGGTAATGTTATTTTATATGTACCCTTTTACAATGTTATATTCAAATTGATTTCATTATCATCAGCATCCTCTTACGGCGGTAGGATAGGTTAGATTATAAACAAATTTATTTATATCGATTATTGCTATAACGAGATGAATAAATCAGTATCGTCATCGACAAATTTAAAATTCGTATAAATAATTTCTATAGTAGGCATTAGCGTCACCGTTATAACAAAATAAATAGTATTGATGTGTTTTAGATTGTTTTCGAGGATATTCAAGTACACATCGACTACATATTATGTACTGCCACATTGCATTCGAAGTTACGACATAAAATAGACATATTTTTGTATTACCTACTTTTTTTTACAGTAATCTGAATACCAAATTATAGAACCAAAAGCGAGCATCTAGTAAAATACTTCATATATTATTTATATTTTATTATTATTTATATGGATTACTACATTAGTTTAACATAATATTATATTATATATTAATAAAAGGGATGAAGATTTATCACTGTTTTTAAGTCACTCGAGCAAGTTTGTACAATCGTATAAAAAGTTATACCACTTCGCGCAACCAATGTTATACAAACCAAGTAAACTTCCAAATAAATAGCAGTGTACACTTTACATAATATGTTTACTATTATGCAATTGTTCTATTTTTAGGCAAGTCAATTCCTTGTCCCGATATCGGTAATATTGGTTCAGGTAAAGTTATGTAGTTGTCCTTTTAAAAATTATTAACAATAATTGTAACTCAGGCCATAATAACCAAACACTATATTATTGTATGATGATAATGCAGATATTATAATAACATAATATCTGCAGAATTCTCACTGCATAAGGCGATGTGCGTTAAATTGCAATCGAATTGCACTATTCATTTTATTCGGTGCATATACAACTGGGGAATATTTACCCCAATAGCGATTATGTGTAATCTAGAGTATATGTAATATGTAATGCATAATATTTTACAACAAATATTTGTATAGCAATTACTAACTATGTATGCGTGTCACTCGATAATTAAAAAAAAAAACAGAATTCTCCGTCGGTCGAGATAGTTTTGGAGTGCCGTCGTTATTGGATTTTTAATGTTTTTCGGTGTTGCCAGCATGATATAACCGATTTCGGCGACGATAAATGAGGATATCGTACAACAATAATGTATGCGTATAATGTTGAACAATCATCTAATTTTGACATTTCAATTCCTTAACTTACACTCGAGTTTCTGAGAGTTGACTGACTGCATTGTGTTGTTTAGATTATTTATGTTACTTTATTATATTATGTTGTATGAACGTAAGCTGTAAAATACGACTGAAAGTTAAATATGTTAGAAAAATAGTGTTTGTTATATTGAAATTAAAGTAAAATGTAAAATGATATCAAATTAAATATGAATATTCAATTTTAAATAGTTTAATTTGTAAAATCCGTTACATATCGAGCATAGGATATAACTTTAAATATAGCAATCAAAAATTGTATGTATTTAAGATAATGATAATCAATGATAGCGAGGTTAAATGTAATGACTAAAATTATATTTTAGTTAATTATATATTTATATATAATTGGTATAATATGCTGTTTTAACTACTTTTGGGACGGCCATGTTTAACGGCACTTTTTGTCACTATAAAATATAATATTCTATTTTATGTAATATGTATACATAACATCAAACAATCTTCAAATGTCAATTATTTATACTTTAATACGATTTACCGGAAATTGGGAAACACAAAATAATGACCATCGAATATGACTGCGTTATCCTCCGCGAGTTTTTAGTAACGGCGAGACATTTCTATTCACGCACACCTCCCGATGGGGAATGTTTCAAAATTCCCCGCTACAGTCTACAATAAAGAGGCACACCGTAGTACAAATAGTAACTAACAATCACGACGAAACTCGTGGACGGTTGAACATTTCATCAGAACACAATAAGCCCCCGAAGTACGGTTAGTAGTGGCAGAATAGTATATATAGTTGTAGTTGTAGTGGTATAGTCTAAGCAGTAGAAATAGTAGTTGTAGTAGTAGGTGGCAGCAGCAGCAGCAGTGGAATTCGAGGGATGAAGTTTGTAAACTGCCGCAATAAAAAGCGCACCGAGCAGATCGTTAGCGGAAACAATAATTTGTTTCCACGAGAGAATTTAATATTCAACCGCTTCTCTTCCGCCTCGCGCCTACATCTTTCACCTCCCAACATTCAGCATGGCCACCGCTATCGTAAATGGCCACCTCCGCCTCCACCGTCGTTGTGTATTTTTCGTCGTCTCCAATTTCAGCGTCGACGTATTTCACCACGGAAACTCGATGTTTTATGACGACGGTCGTTACTGGTTCATTAGTTTTTCTAATATCTCCAGGGTTTCGCTGTCACGGAGAATCAGCAAATCGCATAAGAATCCACTTATTTAAATTCTAGAACAACGTTTTTATGACCTCAAACACGTAACCCCACTGTACGTGTATTAATATCGCTTAAAACAACACGGATTCTGTGGGGGATGATAGTTGACGCTGAACGCCGAAGGGACGTTTCCATCTTTCACGAACAGAACTGCTGCAATACTTTATGGGTGTTCCGGATTAAAACTGGGCGGATTCCACACAATCTCGGAAAATACTTATGTGGTTTTTATCGCCTCCAAATGCGAAATCCAAAAGTTTCCTGCTATTTGCTACGCGTATTTACGACGGACCCGGATTATCGGAGATTTGTTGTACAAGAAGACTTCGCGTGTAGTTAGTGTTTTTTTTTTTTTTTTTTAGTCTGTTTGTGTCCGAGATATACATACAATTTATGTTATCTTTTTCTAGTTACAATTGCAGCCGTGAGGAGTATAACACAATTCGAAAAAAAAAGCTATCTAAACATTTTATATTGTTGAAACACAAATATTTTTCGAAAACTTTTAATACATTTGAGATTTACATTGCACTAAAAAGGAACATAATATACTTAGTTGTTAAGATCACATTGATTTATAATGAATTTGACATATAACTCTACGAGATCAAATGTGTTATTTATATATATTTTTATATTTTTTTTTTTGATTGCCCATCATTGTTCTCTTTAAAAGTGCATTCTTATTCTATTGATGAAATTCTTCAAATTTTACTTCAGATACAATATTGAAAAAATTAATTTTATTGCATTAATTATATAAAAATAATATTATTATAAATATTTCCTAAGTAATTTATAGCATTGTACAACAAAAGACATTCAGAAATACACAAGTTTACGCTTCATAATGCTCTAGTTAAATCCATTTCATTTTGCACTTGAGATGTACCAGAACAAGTTAGATAACAATATGGATTAAACATGAATTCAGATATTATTATTTAAAATTTATAAACATAATCCCATACATTACACCGTATTTATGAATATGATTTTTAAGCTAAATGGAATTCTGGAAGAGATGATGAATTCTTTATTACATCAAAGCTATCACCAACAAGATTATGTTCAATAATTTATAATCTAGTTTAAAGATAGCAGAATAATCTTATATGCATTCTACTTAATAAGAATATATGGGTATATTAAGTATAGTATGATATAATAACTGATAGATGAAGTATATTTCATACTTAGTTAAATAAAAGTGAACAAATTACAAACAATTAATATTTAATTGAAGAATACATTTTTATAATCCGCTATAATGCAATTTGTTTACATTTTGTTGTATGAGAAAATATTATGTTTATTGAAATTAAAGGGAGGGATAACAATAATATTTAAATATTGTAGCCTCTCATCCAATGATCATTAAAAAAAAATTCTAACGTCAGCGCTTGATAGTGATTACTTCTTACCTATAAATGTTAAATATGTTCGGAATTGAAGAGTGGAATAAATAATTTTCAAACAATTAATTATTTAAAATTAATTATACATATTACATATAACACTTTCATCTAATATTGATTGTTTAACGCCATCGAGTTTTTTTACGTTGAGATGCTTCATCAGATTTTATTAACTGAAAAAACTCTTAACAATGCAATTTATCTAAATAAAATTATCGATTTTAAGTGATTGAATAAATGAGTGTATAATTCTCTACAAAATATTTATTTTATTTCTCTATTAATGCAATTCAATTGGTCGATAACACATTTTGTAATGATAATTTATTTGTTAGCAAGATAATTTATTTAACGTTTTTTGATTTGTATTCTTATTAATAATTTAATGTACAACAATTTATCATTATATTCTTAATGCTATATTGTCATGATTATAATATAGTTTGTAATGTGAATAGGAATTACGTCTGATGTATAAATAAATAAATAAATAATATTATCACATGTGTCTTAAATGAACCAATTCAATAGTATATATATATATATATATATATATATATCAAATGTATATCACAGTATTTGAATATTATACTACTTGTTTTAGGGATATTAACCATTAAGACATAAGTCAGCTTTCTCTACAACAACATCATTAATTTGGTTTTACGTTGAACCTATATTATAATATTAAATCATAATAGTGAAGTGTTTATGATAATATTATAAGTATAGTTATTTATATTAAGTCTTTAAAATAAAAGCTAATTATGTTTTTTGACTAGAGATTTGTGTTTAAAAGTCCTCTTTTCATTTCACCTATACAAAACACCAAATTACAATAATTGAATATATATTATAATTTATTAGTGTTTTTTTATAAACGTGTATAAGCCAATTTGTTTGTGCTTCAACATAATCACTAAATTTCTCTACAAAAGCATATTATTTTCACACGACAGTGAAAACCAAAACATCATAGTCAAATGATTTGATTTAAATAATACAGTCAAATGTTACGTTTGTATATTATAATTAATGTATATAAATCGTAAACAGAGAATGATTAAACGTATTTAGGTATCATGTATATAATATTTATACAGTTAATGTTTATCAATATTAAGTTTGGTATAAGGTCAAATAGTTAGTTGATATTTTTTTTTACAAAATATAATATTTGTTATAGCTGGGGATCATAATATTATAAATAACACTTACTGTTGAATTGCAGATATTTCTAAATAATAATAATATTAAAGTTTAATCATTGGATGTATAAATAATAAAGATACTTGATTTTTATGACCCTAAAAAAAATAAGGATACAATAATGTTATGACAGTTTATACGTTTAAAGTTTAATGTTTAAAACTGATAGGAATAGAAATGTGCTGGGGTAATCAATTTTTCAGTTTTTCAATAATTTGATAATGTACATGTAAAATATGAATAATATGCACATTACGGTCAACTTGACATATAGCTTTACTAGAGTCATCATTATTATAAATTGTATCTACATCACATATCTTTAACTTCGTAGTGAAGTAATAACTTATCTATATATAATTATCAAAATTAAATGATTGAATGTAGGTATTTATATTATAATAATATTTAACGAAATTTATATGAACACTAAACAGTGAAGAATACAAGTCAATAATTTATTAACGAAAGAACTATAGAAGAGTGAAGTTTCTAATTTTTATATAATAAAATAATATATTTAGGCGTAATACTAATGCCATGTAAAACGTTTATATTTATGACAAATTAGAAAAAATGTAATAATTTATTAATATGCGTGGAAAATGAATTTGTAATTGTAATACAATATATATATAATTGAGAGCAATGATTTTAATATCGTTAATACCTAAATAAATAAATCAATTATTATATATTATTTTTAAAAATATTTATTTCATGACATACAAAATAAACCTGTATGAAAAAAAAATGCAAATTTAACTTTTAAAATCTTAAATGATATACAATAAAAACATAACGAAATATAAAATCACAATCTTTAGCCTTTTATACTGATCAACTTATGAAAGCAAAACAATTTCAGAAAACATATTATCTGAATTACTCATGAGGTTTACTAAGATCGATTTCCTCGAATATCCCAACAAACTTAATAACAGACGAAATCATAACGACTTTAACAAACAACCGTGCTACACACAAATGCCTCAAGCACTCGAATATATAACACACTATATTGGAACACAGCCTCAACACATTACAATCAATCACATTTCCCAATAAGCCAGACAAACAATATGCCACAAATAAATTATTTACCATATACTTATAGAACCTCATAATATGTATATACTCCAAGAAAACAAAACTTAATTTGCTCAAAAACTAATCATTGAGCTGTTTATTTTTTTTTTAAAATAAACCATGTTTAGTGTGTACAATTTGGAATAAATTTGAAAAAAATTGCCCCATACCACTAATAATTTCAATGTATATGTTTACAAGTCTAAAAAAACTACATGCAAGGTTAAACACAGCTGATAAACGTTAATCTTTAGTTACCGCCACTTACCGGATCTTAAAATTAAATAACAAATTAAATCAACTGCACATCCCATATTTTTTAAATTAAGACTCAATTTAATAACTAACCTTATAACTACAGTAACTCCACAATTCAAATAAATCAATGCTGAGTTTGATTAAAAACCAATTATTCTTAAGATGAATAAATAAATGTTTTTAAAAGATAAACCACGTGTAATGTATATCAAATTTGTAATAAAGCTGGGGAACTTCGTATACAATTTTCAAACTTTATGACAGGGTAAAAAATGTTTATCTATATTTATAGAAATAACATTTTTAAAAAAATTGAAAATATCTAATGTCTATAAAAAGCTCAAAAAGAGTTGAAATATTTTAAAAATGTCACGTACTTATCTTGAGTTATTTCAAAAAAACCAAATTGATTTTTGTCGTAAACTGGTTTTGTATAAATAATCCTAGTATTCCCAATTTTTTATTTTGTTTTTTCATCAAATATTTAGTAGTAAGTAATTAAATATTTCAATAATATTTTGCACTCATTTAATTTTTAATTTTAATCTTTTAAAAGTATCAACTTGATCTAATTCACTACAAGAAACCAACAACCACCAAAGTGGAATATCGAACTTTTTTTTCTACCATTTGTGTATGATATATACAGACACACAAAACTTACATCATTGTAAAATCAATACATTCATTGCTCCGCACAGAATCTAAAATATACAAACAGTGTGCATAATGTAAAATATAAAGGGTGACCTACTAAACATTTGTTAATAACTTAATAAAATACATTTGCTAACTCTTTTGGTGGCAATGTAAACGATATACTCAGAATTTTTTATTCATTAACGAGTCATCTAAATAAAACATTTTTAAAATTCGAGATACTTTTAAACGTTGATTGAAATTACATCATGTGAGATATCTTTTTTAATACATAAATAAAACTTTTTATTTAACTTAACTTAAAATATGTAAGTTTACATACATATTTTTTTAAAAAAAATTGTAACTTATAAAGTTATAACAAATGTATACTACATTTTCCATTGTTTTTATTAAAGCACTTGTTATATTATATGGTATAAATGCAAATTAAATTTTGGTTATTTTTTTATTATTTTGTTGTTCTAACAAATATTTTAAAATGGGTAAGAAAAAAAAACATCAAAAGTATTTTCCATTTATATACTTTTTCGCCAAATTGTCGTATTTTTGTGTTTATAATAACAACCGCCGTGGAAATATTATATCTTCTGTATAAAAGTACACATTATATATAAAAATTTGAGATATTCAATTTTTAAACGAGAAAATTATCATTTTTATATCTCAAAGTTAAATGAAAAAAAAAATACAATTACTATCCGGGCCACATGTTTTACACAAGTTTTTGTGAACCCTTAAAAATAACTGCACATAAGTTAGTCTGTTACGTGTTCGAAATATTTATTGCCAATATTGAAATGGGTTTAAGGCTGTATTGTGATATCTAGGTATTATTGCATTATTCGCATGCACAGTATTCAAATGTTTGTTTCTTTTCTTCGTTGGTAGTTTTTGACCACTAATTGATATCCCCCTAATATATACATTTTTATTATTATTAGTTATTACTATTATTATCATCATCATCATTCTATTTTAGAGAGTCACTTAAACAAATACATACCTATTCATATTAACACGTCAATGTGGATCGATGGATAAGTAAAAACGTCATTGGTCTTTCAAGTAGCACATAAGATGTTTCTGAACATTACGAATTCGTGAGTATACTTCCGTGTATTATTTCGATACGAATCCTGATCGATGAATAATATTTATATTATGAGCAACGTTTATATGAGATACGATTTCTATAATGTTGATGATTCAATCAATGCATCTACCAACGTATATATGAATCATATTGTGTAATAAGTTTTCTCCGAAATGTCTATTACATAACCTTGTGATAAGACTGGTGTGATAGTATGCTATTTTACATACGTAATGGTCAAGCATTATTATATTCAATGTCTAAGACAAAATCGATAGACTGATAGATCCAGGTTATAATAATAATATAATATACTACGCAACATTCGTTCTCCTTAGTCCTTAGTATTGCAGGTTATGTACATCGATCACGAAACATCCATACTGTCCAAAGAAAAATGCTCGAGTTTTATGATATAATTGATTATTACATGAATGTTACTGTAGAGCACTTGAATCCGTTACACAAATTTGGGTGTAACCTACTCTAATACCCTATAGTAGCGTTATAATTTCTATATGAATATTTTGTAATAACCAGAACAATCCTAAAGTAAATTTATGGTTTCTTTTCTAAATCATTAATAGTGCAATAAATAAATGTTTTCGAAAATAGCGATACCAAAAATATATTGAAGGGAAATTGTCAATAACACTTTTCGGTCTAGACATAACAGTTTTGGTTGTTGTTATTTCTGCCGAAAAATGAAAAAAATACCGTACAATATATTTTAATAGGAATACACAAGTAAGCATGTCTGTTCGTAGTCCATAAACGAGTCATATAAATATAGCAAAAAAAATCCATGTCCAATACACATAACGTACTATTGCATTTGTGTTCACAGTACGTTTTATAACATTTTTTTTTCAAATTTATAGGCATACCTTTTCATTAAACTAGGAATTTCAAAATGTATGTATTTACTAAATTAATTAATTTAATGTGACCAGGATGAAATTCTGTTTGATTTTCTCCTAAGCTAAATAATGTAATAATTTTCAATGCAAATTAAATTGATACATTATTTGTATGATTATATACCTATCAAATATACAATGTAGTTTTGATCTGATTATAATTAACGAAATTGTCGAAATTAATACATTTACAATTGTCAACGTTATTATTATTTTTATAATCATCAATCTGTGCTTGTCTACACTATGCACACAAATCAAAAAATCCACCAGTTAAAAGTTTATTCTAATTTGCGTAAATCAGCCACCGTGTAAAACCACACAGATAGTATGAATTTTTAACTAGATTACACATTATTTTAAGCGCGTAAAGCAAAAATTACTTGTTCAAACTATACAAATGTAACGTCATTTTTGAAAGCTCTAATTTCTAATTTTAATTTTACATAACTATGGTTGGCATAATCACAGTTAGTTTTTACAAGTTTACGTTGCTTAAAATATAGGTCACTACCTCGAATGCGTATACACTGCGCCGTATTCATAATCGGATTAAATGTGCAGATAAAACACTGGCGAGAATATAAATACACAATAATGTGACGTGTAAATGAATCCATCAAAACGCGTACTGACGTTTATCGCCGAAGCATAGGACATTAGAACAGTGAGCAATGCACAGAGGTCCGAGTCGGCGACGTTAATTAAACTGCCTGTGATGTACAACACTATAATATGATATTAAATGGTGTTCCATGGTGTTCCGTATTCGACTGATGAACTCAAAAGCTCAAGCCGAAAATCGGAAATCCATTCCTCGGAGACTTGTCTCGGCTGGCGTACTTTGTATATGGGTGCTGCGGGACACTGCGCTGTCTGTGAACCGTATAATATAATATATTACATATGGATTTACAGAGCGCTTGGTGACGTTTATTATTCTTCAGTTGTATACATATAGGCAACTCTATAAACGGTTAAAGTCACCCCGAAAAATTATGACAATCATGTCGTTTCGCGCACGCGTGATGTCTACATCCATCGTTAAAACGTGTCCCGAGTAACTATATAGAAATTGACGGTTGCAACGTCCTGTTTATGATAGAATATCGAATATTCATCGCTCTCGCAACCATGTAGTTATACATATTGGGTAATACATTAATATCACAACATGCAGACGGGCCTGCCTTCGTCCCTCCTAAGATCAACTTAGCTGTGTTAGCATATTATATAAGTTATGAAGGAAAATTATGAGTAACAAGATTAAAAAAAAAAAAAATATATATAAACGAATGTATATGAGTATTATTTAGGTTTTTGAATCATATTCTCAGACCTGGTGTGTTGCAGCTTTGAAGTCAGGCATCATTAATTCCCGAATGGGTGACCACCCGGGTTCTAGTTATAAATTCTTACCACATATACACACGTGTTCTAACCTACTCCATATCCTCTCCTACAGTATGAAACCTACTAAAAAAAACTTACTAACAGCTCATGACTATAGTTACCGGGCTTAAGTTAAATAAAAATTAAAATCGTATTCGTTTTGATACTTACGTAATAATTTATGTGTAATAAATAACTAGGTACGTTATTTCGTATTCATATACCAACCAAAAACGTGTAATATCGCTTATCTAATATAGCAGATTAGTCTGATATTGCATGATATCAATAATAATTTAGAATTACTTTATGCTTATTATTAATAAGAGTATTATTATATATATATATATATGTGTGTGTGTGTGTGTTTGATATTGTTTTGATCAAGTCTCTCCCCTCCCCGCTCAAACAAAATCCTAGATCCGCCACTGTCAGCTTGTGCGGTTTTCGGTGGAATACTACACATATGCGCACAGTCTCTGTCGATGGATCGAGGTGTACATACATTCAGCGTAACATATATATATACGTAGATTCACGTGACATGGCTCGCAATACCGTGCACTTGACTGAACCAGCGATCGTTGAATCGGATCTCCAGGCCGAGTTTATTATACGACGACACGACGACACTCCGTGACTTTGCCAAATAATAATTATTATTATAATAATAATAATAATAATATGGTGTATAACGGGATAATATTTGTCGTCGATGGCAGTACGCTATATGTATGCGTACATACATCGTGATATATCATAATATAATCACACGTATATTATATTATACGAACTGATTCGAATCGGCCTAGTAGGTATCTACCATCATAAATCCGCGATCTTGCGAAGTCTGCCAGGCGTGTACAGATATTATAATAATATAGTTTGACTGCGACAATGGGGTAAAGTGCGGTGAGGGGGAGGGGGTATATAATTAATAATAATATAGAACCGCGCGGGTTGAACCGGCGTTGAACCCTTTGCGAGACGGACGTTTTTAATAGACTCGCATAAATCCAACCCCTTACCACCTACCTCACCGATATAGTATAATGTATATAAATAATATATTATATATTATTACGTGCATACTACATCGGCTGCAAAATTCGCGGTCCACGCGTGGTTTTCCGGGATAAAATATGTGCGTATATTACGGTGTACCTACTTTTATCGCGTCTGACGGCGCGGCGTTCGTTGCGGGTTTCGTCGTTTCCGGTTCGGCACACGTGAAATTAATAGATTTTTATCGTATTATACTCGTGTACAATAATAATAATAATAATAATATATGCGTATAATTCACTGCCGCAGTGTGGCCAAACGGCGGCACGAGATATCGTTACAAAACATTTGTTTAGGGAGGTAAACTATTGTATTTGAATTGAGATTTTTAGTTTTTGTTGTCCTACTTATTATTGTTATGCGTTAATAAACACGTTTTCATTTACAATGACGATTTGAAATTTCCACTTTCCAGTTTATTCGAAACGTATTAAGTATTCAAAAGAGTTTAACATGGTCTTTTGAACAATAATATTATAACATAATAAAACAACGTCATTAGCATTTAACATAATATTATGGATAGTACGTTTAATCTGAAATATTTAAATATTGAAATTCTTTTTGAGTAAGACTAGAGTGAAATTTATAAAGTTGGTTGAATATGCTAAAAATAGAAAATTAAAATTTGTTACAAATTATAATTTAATATAATTTGACTGATTATTAAGAATGTATAAATTAAAAATCGAATCTTTGTATTTTAAAAAATTGACTGGTATTTTGCACTAGACTGATACATGGATTTTTGAAATATTGTCTCTGATTAATTGAATAACTTTAAATCCACGATAAAATATTATACGCATCGTCTATCTCGGGGATCTCTAATTTTTTTTTATTTGAAGGTCATATAAAAAAATTAAAAACTCTTAGTTAGCCCAAAGTTATATAAACCCCCATATAATTTATATTATAAAATATACATAAATGATACAGGTGATAATTCCTGTCAACTGACACACGACAAAGAGTGCTTGCGATAACAATTTGGGATAAAATACATATTTTTTTTTTTATTATTCATCGTCCTTCAAAGGGATGATGACCTCAAGCTGTAGTTTAGATACCCATTGGTTATCTGGATATGATCATAATATTTTATGAATTTATTTAAAAAATAATATTAAATGGTAGGTGAATGATTTATACATCATTTAATAATACATTATAAATGTATCAATCGGAAAAAAAGCATTATGTTCTTTTATTGAAAAATTGATGAAATATGTAAAAATATGTAAAACGTTATTTCATTTTTAAAACTTATTATTATAATACATACGAAACACTTGTAATAAGTTTACTATGAATAAGAAATACATAAAAGATAACACCTTAAAACCCTTAAGTTTCCGAACACTGTACTTACAGTTACAAGGTAGAATATCTTATCGATCATTATTCATTACTATTGACTGAACGTGAATATTTCGTAACACGGTTAAAATTTGCAAACTTTAAGGTATTATTGTATTATGCTATAATTATAAATTAAAAACGTATTTTATATCTATACATGGATACAAAAATAAATGATTGGTAATTTGGTACATTATCGTAAACGTTTGCCAGTGAATAATTTATTAACATATTAAAACTATGACATTATCAACGAAAAAACTAAAAAAAATCACGCAACAGGTAGGTATAAAACATACGTCGTTTGGAATAATCAATTATAACTAGCAATATATTTTATGATCGAACGTCCGGGAAAGTCTCTCAGCGTTTTCTACATTTACCAGCTCATTTCGCGCGACCGTGCCTACATATATACACAAACGCAAACCGAACAAATCTCTTTTTTTTTTAATAACACTTGTACTCACGCACACGACGCATTACACTTATTAAATATTATATTTTCCAAGAACGTCAGCGTTTTTAAACGAATTTTTTTTTCATACACCAGGAACGTTTCAAAAAACGAACCAACTCGCCGAATCTCGTTATTTGTGACGACCCGTCATATTTTTCTTATTGTTTTTATATTTATTTTTTTTACCTCGACACTAATAACAATCATGTATATATATAATATTGGTTGGAGTTGAAATGAGTTGTATAAACGTTTTAATATTGATTATTCCCGGTGCTTCGCAGAACGCGATCGAAAGTATATTATATCCACTTATATATACATACACGCGCACCAGTATCTCTCACTTCTACTGCCCCCCCCCACCCCACTCACTCACCAAATCACTCACTCACTCACTCTCTCTCTCTTACACACACACACATACACACACTCTCTATCTTGTACTGGTATACTTATACGTGTACCTATAGGTAGGTATGACGAACGTGTGTCGTGATGTAAAGAATGTCCATAAATTACCGAGAGGCGCTCTCAATACTTATAAACCGTGTTTCCAAGATATACGGCGGCAAATATTTACGCGCGAACGCTGAAAACACAATACATATACGCATACTATATGCACGTAGCTATTATACGAGTTGTTTTTATTTTCCGACATTTGTTCGGTCCCCCGGGTGATAGTGTACGTCTGGTTTATGTGTTGGTACGTATATTATACGGTGTTTTAACGAAACGTTTTGTTGGTTTCGAGGAGTAAGAGTAGGACGAGGAGAAGGAGAAGGAGGAGTAAAAAACACTCAATAGAATATTATTATTTCTCCTCTCGTCTGCCATCTGCATGACCTGGGACACGTGGCTACGGTATAATAAAAACGAAATAAAACAATGAGAAGAAAAGGGCCTCGTGATAAGAACGTACTGCATCGTCGTGGCGGTTATATTCGTCGTAGTTTACGGCCGAGAGACGGAACCGAAAACCGTAACCTCATCATCGGTGTACTCGCCTAGCCATTTGTCACCGTGAATCGTCAACATACTATTATTTTACGAATGTGCAGAATCTTTTATGAAATGCTTATCCAAACGTCGCATTGTACTCGCCTACAAATAGGCACACTGCAGACTGTGTATGTGACATACGAATACAAAGTTTGATTCGATATACCTATAGGCTATGATCTGTATAGCATAGTTGTCGACACGTTTATCACTCAAATTTTAGTTTAGTACAACAAATACAGTTTAGAAAATATATTTCATATTTTTTTTTCCTCTGACAAATTAAACATACAATAATGACAAATTTAACATGAAATGTGAAAATACAGATGGCCCAGAAGAAATCTGAATATAAATATACTTATTTATTATAATTGTAATAATACAAGTTTTAGGACAAAAATTAATTTACTTAGGAATTTTTTTATAATTATAAAGCGACATGTATCCGACGAAACGCATTCTGGTTATATTTTCTCATATCGCGCAAGAATTCAAAACAATTTAAAAGCCAGTTAATTATTTTACATTACAGTTGTTTAGTATGTATATATATATATATATTTATTTATAAATTCATTTTGGTATTGCATTGGTTTATTTTTACGTTATGGACCATTTAGTCCTTTTGCCGCCAAGACCATTTTCTATCATTCTTCCTTATTATACACAGTATTATCTATGTCTCTACACCAGTCTGATCTCAGATTCACCATGTCTTAACCATCATTGCTTCAACTGCAGCGTGGTCTTTTATTTTAATGTTGCACATGAGGATTGTTTTGAATATACTATTTTTGTTTCTTTAGACGTAGCTACACTCTTGTACCTTTTATAAATTGTAATATACTTCCTACTACCACTTCCTTTTCTATACAATTGTTGTTGCAGCTACTCATTTGACTTTTTCTCCCACATTTAAGTTATAGACGGAACTGTACATTTTTATTAAGACTTATGTCTCAAACATTTTCAGTCTATTCTCACCTTCTTTGTTGTTGACTAGATATAGTACGTATAATATGACAACACTGATTTAAAATGCATGAAACATAGATAATTTTAGTTTATTGTAAAGATTTAAAGTATGAATACATTTTACATGACTTAAGCAAGATGAGACCAATTTCAATATTTTGGAAAATGATAGTATAATAATAAAAATAATATAAGAGCAAAAATATACATTATTTTGTGGTTTTACAATATTTGTTTACCAGAGTATTAATAAATAATCAATTTTACACCAGGGATTGAGACTGGACCGAAAAGAACTGGTTATAGAAGTTAAAAGCTTGTATAAATTGAAGAACCGAAAAGAACCGTAATCTTTATTTTACATTTTTAAAAGACTCTACAAAAACCGAAACCCTTATACAAAACCAAAAAAATACCGATTTTTTAGGGTTTTTATGTTTTCAAGTATTTAGTGAAAAAGAAGAAAATTACTAAAAATACATTGTTTAGAAACAAGAATTATATTTTATAATTTTTTAGTTTAATATAATGACATATAATATAATACACAGTACCTACGTAATGCTATTTTTGACAGCATCGCTCATTATGTATATACTATATTGCTATTATATAATATCGATATTCATGTTACACGATGACGGATAATTTCGATTAACATATTTAAAAGTTATATTTACTATTGAAAAAATGACACTGGGTTAAGTCCTAAATTTTGTTAAAATTTAGGTAATTATAAATTATTATGAAATGTAAAAGTAAATTGTTTACTAAATATTCATTTTTAACAACAATACAATAATATTTTAAATATTTCAAATTTTCAATATAAGCTTCTACAGTATCTATATGAGTATAAAGTATAACATACAACTGCATAAACGTATTAATATTTTTTATTTAAAAAAAAATATACCAAAATAAATGTTAGGTAGAGGTTGAAATCGGTTTTAACTGGAATCTAAATTTTGAACTTCATAAAATATCAAAATTTAACCTGAACTCCTAAAATAATATTTTAAAGACCTGAACCCTTACCGAATCCGTTAAAACTATTGAAGTCTCGGTCCCTGTTTTATACCACTGCCTAGATTCTAATTTTATAATGTAAAATATTTTAGAAATTTAATTTTTGTTATCTAACTTGAATTAATAAAATTTCCAATTTAATAGCCTATACTTCTTATGGATTAGTTTTGAAAAAAAACAGCATTTAAATTAATTAATTTGCCACAGATATAATTAGGGATATACTGAACTTTTGGGACATAACATATTATAGGCGATATTCTATATATTTTATAAACATGATTTAATGATTAAATTCAATAAAATAAATTGGTTAGGATATACTCAACACGTTATAATACATTTGAATTATAATTACCTAAAAATTTATATTAATTTAAATATTGACATAAAAACAAGTATATATTTATAGTTAGTTAGTTTTCAGGTACGTTAGATTTTATCTTGTCATCTTATATTTTGATGCAATTTTAAAAACATACCGACCATTACAATATAAGATAACAGAAAAATTAACTCAGAACCTAAACGTATCTAAATTGTCTATACATTACGCAGTGTTACTTAATATTATTAAGCATAGAAAAATGTCATATTAATAAATGAGATATGACGGGTAAAAATACATTTAAACCCTTTCTATTTAGATTGTATAAACATACAAATAATTAATGTTTTAAAAGTTATAAATTACAAATTCTATTCTTGGGAATTATATAATTATATTCACGATTTATTTTTATATATTACAACTTGTAATTTGTATTAATGTACTAACTATTTACTATTGATAAATAACTTTTGATTTTAATGTTATCGAAAAAGATAAAGATGAATTTAATGTGAATCATATGAACTTAAAAACTACCAATAATAACTTTTTACTTCTTAGTTCGTACAAAAAAAAAAAAAAAAAAATGGTTGGAAAAAATATACTTTAAAAATTGTAGAACTTGCATTGACAACTGAAAAACTATAACATTAAATAAAATCAATATATATATATATATATATATATATATATATTATGAAAAAAAAAACAATTATTTTGCAAATAAATTATATAATAAAAGAAATCATTTTAAATGGATGTTTTATATTCGTTCTCAATCTTAATTATGTTTGTTGTATGTATTGACAAATAAATATTTAAATGTAACGTCTTACGAAGAATTTATTAGAATTTTTCATAACTGTTGTTCTCAACATTCCTTGTAGACTTGTTTAAATTGTATATAACTACTATTTTTAACTCTGAATTACACAAAACAAACGAACAAACGTTGACTACAAAGACGTAATGACTGCAAACTTTTCAATTGAATTGTTTCGGCGGAGAACGAAGACGCTGCGTTATATTACGCTGGTAGACGAATGGTATGCGACCACTAAACACCAAGGTTTACATTTTGTTTTATACGCACGTAAACTATATATGTGTAATATGTATAATTTAGGCCGTAAAAAACGGAAAAGTTCAATTTAGAATACGGCTGTGTTACCCCATACACAGCCGTGTTATATATTATTTTAAGTACCTGCGTAGTATATACACCAAGAAAACAGATAAATTGGGTGTGCACGCCGCGGGTTTTCGCTTTTTGTGTTTGCACGTTCAAAAGATTCCTCGATTTATATTATTTGTTCCGCGTTACGTTTTACTGCACGCGTCAAACGTTTGATCATCGCTGGAACACATGACTTACACCCATCCAACCAATCACACACACACACACACAAACGCGGGTACCGTCGGTAATGTGTCTTCCACGGGCGAAAATCGAGTTTGTCACTCCGGCGCGTTTCGTTCAGCGTCGCCGCCGGGCCAGTGTCCTGTTATACTTACACCTTTAATAAAAAAATAAAACCGCTCACACACGTACACGCGATGTTAGAATCGCGCATCCAACACTATCGCTCCGTCACCTTCAGCCGTTGCGCGTGGACGTGAGTCCGCGATGACCTTTGTGTGCGTCCGGGCCGAAGGCCTTTTCAGCGCCGAGCCCCACCTTTTCCCCTACCGTTTGTGGGATGGCGGCGGTCCTCTGCGCTACAGAGGAATTCGGTTAGGTCTTATACATGTGTATAGATGTTACATTATTATAATTCGCTCGTCGTGGTGGTAGGAGGAGGGGGGGGGGCGTACGTGCTCCTCGGACCGGTCGCGGAGACGATTGCGGGTCGGCGAGCGCAAAAAAATAACCTTTAGAGTCAATACGGTCGCGCGTGGATATAATAATATTATATTATACACCTGTGTGTGTGTGTGTGTGCGCGCGCGTATAATGCGTATATTATCGTTTATGTGTACGTAAGTTTTTCCGAGCAAACCGTCCCCGCTGCGATTTCGGCCTGATAAAATAATACGCATGTACGTACGTACACACGGCGGACGTGCAAGACAATCCGTCGGCAAATCGAATGAGACCCGACGACGCTAAATGGTTATTCAAACAAAAGTCGCGCGCGCGTAACGATATCGACTATATAATATAGGCAGTCGGTGCTCGGCGACGGCGGTTAAACGAGTCCGATTCACCGGGGAATCGCTCCTCCGCTCCACTGTCGGCAGCTTCCAATTAGGAAACGGCATCGGACGAATTCTTTATATCTCTCCGTGTCACTCCACATCGCCATCATCACTCTCACCACCCTCATTATAGAATGTGTGCGTGTGTGTGTGTGCGTGCGCGTGTGTACCTATAATCTCACCCTCCGCCCTCGCCACATATATTACGCATGGTGTATTCGAGTGGTATATATGCACGACATACGGTCGTTTTGTGCCCTATATGCCCTCGCGTACAAGCTCAATGTATTATATACACATACACATATAATATATATGTGTGTGTGTGTGTGTGTGTGTGTGTGTGTAGTCGCATTGAAACGCCGCCGCTGCCGTAATGAATTCCATTTCAACTGTGACGTTTCCAAATTATTATTATTATTATTTTATATTTTTTCATCCCCCTTTACGCCTCTGTATGTGTGTGTGTTTTTTTTACGATTTTTCGTTTATTTATTTTCGTTTTTTCCACCGAATTTTATTTGCTTGCCCTGATTTCCACATAGTGCCGCCGCACGTTATTCAAAAGAACTCATGACCGCCGTAACCACTGCCACCGCTCGTCGTGCCCTGCCTCGTTGTCCTACGCCATTATCCATTGAGTGAAGAAAATATAAAAAATAATAAAAGCACAAATTTCAACGCTAAAACCTAGGGGAAATGTGTGTGTACCGCACTTACCTATCCGACGAGAAGTATATTTATTATAAAATATATAAAAAAATATAATACATATTTCTTGCTTAAAAAAATAAGTGAATGCAATACTCATATAAAAGATATCCTAAGTATACACATTATATATATATATATATATATATATAATACAAAGCGAGCGAATTTTTCAGAGAACATAAAAATGCTAAATATTTTCGAGACTCCTGAAATTGTCAAGTACATGGTAAATAGAAAATTCTATATTACTCCGAGACACGCGTATGATATAATTTTTTAATAATATTTAATATAATATATACTTATATTAACTGCACATACTACTTAAAGTATGCGGAATAAAAATTTAAAAATGATACAATGCACGTGTATAGTATTTTTAGTTTTTACGGTTATCTGATTCTGTTTCTTTTATTTATAATTCCTAGATTCCTTGAGTAAATAATAAATAAATGGTATTCAACACGACAGATATATTGGGGAAAAAATTGAATAATAAAATGAAAAAGTGAGTTTTTTTCGCATAACGGGATTTTTTTTTATATATATAAAAGAGGGGTATAAAATGTACATACCGCAATAGCACTGCTTTACTCTTTTATTACTGTCCGAAGGTTTTTCAAATAATTCGTAAAATATTCATAAAAGTAAACCTAATATTGATTATCATAATATTAGTCGTCAATAAAAGTGAATCTTTTTGAATATCATTTTCGTTTTGAATATAAACCACGGGTATGAATTTTAAGTATTATTTACATCTCGTTCGGTATATTGATGTCATTGAAACGATATGATATTATTTAATTTTATTGATGATTCGCATTTGCGTTATGTATGTATACCATGTATAATATTATAATATGTATATGCATGCACTTTGAATTTACTCGTTGAATAATATGGATGGATACCGATAATTATCATAATCATGCAAATAAAACTAGAAAAAAAAAATAAAACCATAATTATGTGATAACGTAAAAAATTATTTCTTTTCGAATAAAGAAAAATCAACATTTTCTATAAGTAAACGAAATAATTAACACATCGTAATATTAAACAATGATTAAATCAACTGATTTGGTATTAAAATGTATGTAATTATTATAAGTAC
>JACXSJ010000420.1:211396-313920 GCA_014851325.1 Pentalonia nigronervosa
TATACATTTTTTTTTTTTTTTTTTGAAGGGGAGAGTTTAAGGTTTTTAACACGTATGTGTATGTGTGGCAAGGTTTTTATTACTACAAAACCCGAATGGTCACCCATCCACATCAACTAGTAGTAGCAGACGTTACTTACTCTCAGTAGCAGAACGCGACTGGTAGCAGCCCATGTGCCGCGCCAAGCCACAATAAACATATTATATACTTATAAAAACATAATTATTTTAAATATTTATAATATGTTTAAATATATCTGCATATAATACACGAAGTTATTAAAATTAAATATTATTTACTGGATAAAAAAATAGAATATATTTTGGAATGTAAGTATATTATACAAAAAAATTGATTATAATAATAGTTAGGAAAACTTATGATATACATAAAACAGTTAAAATATATAACTAATAAGTAAACTTAAACAACAGAAATGTTGTTTTTTTTTCTTTTTGGATTATTTTTAGAATACACAAGGAATCAAAAGAACATCATTATGTTAGCTGAAATGTTACTTAGCTTTGTAGTAAATCTAATTACCCAATAGTAATCCTTATAAATTAAGTTTCTTTTAACAGTTTTATATTTAAACTCATCTTATCCTCATTTTATTGATAGCGATTTGAAAATATTGGAAACTTTCTACTTCGTTATAATATCAACCAATCGTATAATATTAATTTTATATATAATATTATAATATAAACATACATAAAATGATATTTTTGTCATTATTCTTTTAAATAAAACAATGATTTTCTAAATTTATTTTTAACTGTTATGCATACATAAATATAATTTTTTTTTATCATTCAGTTCAAAAAATAAAAAAAATTTAATTATTTATATTTACGATAAACTACTCTAAGAACTTAAACGATTAAGCCAAGAAAACGATGATTGATAAAAAAATTATGAGTAAAAAATCATTATACGTACACTGAAAATACGAGTAGGTATACATATTTATAAAAAAAAAAAATGTTAGTGTTAATATTAAAATTAGTTTTCATTAATTGTTATTTTGTAGTCTTGTATTTCCATTTATTACTTTTGTTGCATTCTTAAGAACAAATTATTTCTCATTGTTCAATATTCCATTATTTTCTATCAATTCCTTTGTATTCTAACTGATGTGAAATTTTCAATAATTGATATCACTCACACTTCTCATTTATTATTATTATTATTATTTTTTTTTTGTCATATTGTTGTTTAGTTCAATTTATTTTGGTCATCATCCTTGCGTGACAAAACATTATATTATTATCAATACATATATTTAGCAACAATTTAATTCAGCAACCGAACGTCTTTAGTTTCTTATTCTATATGCATCGAGTCCTTTAAAATGTTTTCGTTAATATTGATCCATTTTTATCTCACTGTAATCCTATTTTAAGTATTAGGTTGAGTACCCATTTCTCGCGTTGTCAATAAAATGGAGTACACGCTATACTAAATGAATTTTATAGTATAAACGCACTCATTATTTCGAACATCATGAAAGTATTTGAAAATAATTTTTATTGCTTTTAATCGCTATAATTTTTATAAGTTTTTACTTTCTGAATAAAATCATGCGCTTTTATTTTTTTATTAGGAATTAGAATATTTTTCTGCAGATTTGTGTTCGTAAAATCGAATTTCATAACAGTAGTTACCAGTTTATAAGTGTATAATGTTTTGGTGTGCGGAATTTAGTAGCATTGGTATAGCATACAAAATGTTAGCTTAGTCCACATATCCGCTAACATAAACATTTAATAAGTTATAACTAATTTAAATTTTGTTCCAGATGATAATATTTTATTCTTTCTTTATAATATTGTTTAAAATTCTAAAAAAATTAATAC
Organism: Pentalonia nigronervosa; assembly: GCA_014851325.1. NCBI lineage: Eukaryota > Metazoa > Arthropoda > Insecta > Hemiptera > Aphididae > Pentalonia > Pentalonia nigronervosa. The sequence continues at coordinate 213,257 of JACXSJ010000420.1, forward strand.
AGGTAATTATATTAAATTATGAAAAATATAAGCGCATTAGGATTTAATGTAACGAAATTTACCTATATAGCTCTAAAATATCTTATATAAAATGAATGTATTAATATTTTAATATTGATAACTTAAAAAAAAAACTGAGTTAAAATTTCATTTGTTATATTAAAAATATATAATTTAAGATATTATAATAAAAATAAATAAAAAAAAAATCGATTTAACGTCTTACGAACGTAGCATATTTGCAATATTTTTTTATACTATTTATATTGTATTAGATTGTTTTAAAAACAACAAACGTTCGTCTTAAATATACTGGAAGATCCATTTAAACAGAAATTCAATACATCGATTGAAAATCATTTTCTATACATTTCTGTGACTGAAAATTAATATTTTTAGTGTTCGAAGGACTTATTGATTTTTACTATTTTTTTTTTTTTTTTGTAAAACACGTAATAATAATAATTTATGCACTTTTACACCACCATCGGAATGACGCGCCGATCGGTTTTTCTTCTTTTTTCACCCCAAGGAACGATGCGGGGCAAGTAGCTAGGGGAGGTAACCGCCGTGTTCTAGGAATTTACCCACCACCGTCATCGCTGTTCGATCGCAACCCTTTTCATACGGGAACACAATACCATAAGAATGGAATTCAATGTCCACGAGTGACGGCTACAGAAGACTATTATTACATAAAAAAAAAAAAAAAAAACACGGTACGGGAGGACCGGAAGCTCTCTCTCTCTCTCTCTCTCTCTCTCTCTCTCTTTTCATATATTTATATTGTAATATTGTGTAATCGAGTTATCCCGAAATCCGAAGCAATAGTGATAAATGATGATCAATTTTTTTTCCCCAAAACCCGCCGCCGAAAAGTCCTGCTGGCCAATTTTTTATGTTCCTCGATTTACGTACACGCGTAATCCAGTTAGAAATTATTGAACATTATTGTGTAATATATATTCATATGTATAATATTTTCCGGACGTTATGAAAATAGTATTAAGTTATACGGCAGCCGTTTGAGGGTAACCCGTGAATGGTGTTCACGATGTCAAAAATAAATAATATGTAGGTAGTACAAAATAATTCATCCCGGCTTTTGGACGTCGGAAACATGAAAAACATTTCCTGGCATCATATTCGACTAGAGATTATCGAAACAACAGTTTTATATTTTCAATTGTCTACAATGTTATATTATCGACTGCACCTATGTCCATTCCAAAATTATACAATAAAACTTTATTGATGTACTGCATTTAAATGTCATATTCGGTATTTCGTGTCACCCACAATAAGGTACCTAATTAAATATTTTTAAATAAATGTCATTAATACGTCATTTATTCATTTTTATAAATTGTAATCATATTTATGAGATAGTTTTCAATAGTCTGCATTTTTTTATTTTATATTTTAAGGTATTAACAAGCGTATGACATTGATACATTGGCTTTTACATTTTTTTTTAGACTTCTAAATTTTTTTTTAGTGTGCGGTGGTAAAAGTAATTGATAGGAAGGGTATATGTAAGTAAGTGTACTTTTATACTTTTTTAACACATTGTGGGGAATTTAGAGGAATTAAATATTGAGAGGTTTTAAAATGATCGATTATAACTTTTTTTTTTGATTTTCTTTTGAGCATTTGTTTACATTATACAATACGTACTTGATTTATTTTACTATCAAAAACTTTTAATAGGTCACTTTAGCACAAACTGGTTTTCCTAAATAGCTTGTTTTGAAAGCATTTACAATATTGTAATTCAATTCTAATATTATACTAATAATTGCCTATAATGAAATATAAAATTAAAATATTACAATTTTAAAAAAATAAAATCCATTATAATAATGTAATGTTCTAAAAGCGGAAATTCTTCTTGTGTTGCATTATAGCTAAGTAGTTTCTTGTTTTTATGAGAAATCGAACTTACAGTGTGTTTATTAATTACATTTACCAGTTATGTATTATTTTTATACATTCAGTAGCTTAATAAAGTAATCTTTGATTACAAGCAATTACGGTTTAAATTTTCTGTAGTATTATATATTGTTTTGGAGTTCAAAATTAAAAAATTCCCTAAAGTTTTCAAACGCGTTAGAAAAAAAAATTAAGTGAAAAACGAAAATTTTTACGTGGATTAAATTTTTGAAAAATCAATTTTGGTTTTTGATGTAACATAAAAAATAATAGTCGTAGATACATAGCATTTTCAACAAATGTTTATATTACCATTTTCTATACACTATAAATTTGTCAATATATTTTGACTCTTTTTGAGCTATTAATTATTGGCATAAGAAATTTTAGGTTTATTTTTTATTTTATTTTTGTTTTACTGTCGATAGTTATGTATGCTGACAGACTTTATTCATTCAAAATCATTTTTTGTATATAATGATCAATACAATGTCATTCATTTAAAATTAAACACACTCACAGTCACTTACTATACAGTAGAGTGGTACCCACTTGCCGACCTTTTTAAAAGTCAAACATTTAAAACGACTATAAATACTTCAAAGAGAGTCTATACTTTTAAAAATTATAGTACGTATAGAAAATGCTGAAAAAAAATTTTTGGTGAAAAATGAACGTATCTACAACGGTTAATCTTTTTTGAATAATAACAAAATAATAAAATGGATTTTGTCGAAATCTGATGTTTGGGTAATAATATTTTCGTTTTTTCATAGATTGTTTTGTTCTTTTTCCTAATTATTAAGTAAAGTACTTGGGAAAAAAAATGTTCAGCCTCAAATAACGATTAAGATATGCCGGAACATTCTCTGTTCGTGAGTCGCGACGCGCTGCTGTCTATGACTTCACTACCGAGTGATATATCCGACATCGGAGCGGTCGTGGAAGATGAAGACGCGCCGGCGTGGTGCAAAAAGATTTGGTAAAGTACATCGTGGTGGAAGACGATTGGATGAAGAATTTCATGATGGAAGACGATGTGGCGAAGGAAATCGTAATATTGGTGAAGGGCAAAAAGGTTAGGAACACGTTCAGAGGACGTCGACACGCGAGACCTTCTGGCAGCACGAGGGGCGCTTGGCCCCTCCGGTCACAAGCGACGGCGGCACTGGAGGCATGGCACCGGTACTGAAACCTCGACGACTGCTGCAGAAGTTTTTTTTTTATATCTTCATACAAGAATTTTTTGTATTAATTTGCAACATTTGTGAATTTTTTTTATTATATACTTATATTTTTGGTTAGTTTTATATTTGCATATGCTCATTTATTCTTGTGTTTTGTATTGCATAATTTTTTAAACGATTATAAATATATATGTAAAAATAATACAATTATTTTATTTAAACGCAATTAGAATATGTTGTCTCGTTTTTTTCGTATTAACGAGCATATTTTTATTTTTTATTTATTTTAACAGAAAAATAGCTCCAACTTAAACATTCTCCCATGGGCCCCATGAAAAATAAACAATAAATTAATTAAGAATATATTTTTTTTGTTATTAACCAAATGTCAATAAAATATATCGAGGCTATGAACGGAGGAACATAAATTTATTTAAAAACAAAAAATATTGCTAGTAATAATAATAGTTTACAATAATTAATAAATATTTTAATACTATACATTAAGTTTAATTATTTTTTTAAATAATAGAAGTAATATTAAAATTTTAAAATGATAGCGAATAATGATCTGTTATTCAAAGTCATATTTTTCCTAAGTCTATAGGTGGGGGGAGGTGAAATGAATTTTTCTTCAGTGCAGAATCAAAAATTGTTTACAGTTGATTACGTAAAGCTCATATTCCTGAGCAGAGATGGTCATTCGAATAAAATATAATAAGTACCGAATTTCGTTAAATAATCAATTATTCTGGTAAATATTAATGTAATGTATTTATGGACTGCATTATAAAAGTAGATGGGTAAGTGAGTACTAATCTGATGTACTAGATCCATTAAATTTGAATTCAATGATATAAAATCACTGTATACGAAAAATGATTCGGAATAAAGTCCTTTTGTCAGCCTATATGATTAAGTATATTTAGGGTATTATTGATATTAAATAAGTAGTAATTAATTTTACTATTAATAGATAATACGGTATGTTAAATTTATTTTTGTCAAAAAAAATGCATTTAAAAATGTCATTGTTTGGTAAAATATAATAATATACTTTAAAAATTTCATGAACCCACGAATAATTTTTTTTTAATAACAACAAAATAATTAAGAACGTTATTTTTTGTTAAAATATCTAATTCCTTTTTAAATAAAAATAACTGTATTTAAATATTTCCTAGATATTTTGATAAAAGTATAGACTATATATGAGAAACTTTGCTTTAAATTTTCAATCTTTAGTCATACATACTAAACATTAAATTTATTTTTAACTACAAAATAATCATCAAGTTTTCATGATTTTGATGAATTTTGTTAAAATTTAAACTTTAAATGCTTATAATATAAAAATAATATTTCTACTTAACTTTGATACTTTCGAACTATTATTATAACAAATTAACCTTTTGTTATATTTTCGTCCTACTTTGAAAAAAATTAATTATTGAAAATAATTAAAAAAATACTAAAAAAAACAAAAATATTTCATGCCAAAAATACCAACTAGATTCATTTTCCCACCATAAATGATGTTGGTGAAATAATCGAAGCATTTTACACCCCCAAAAAAGTGATAATAAACACAAATAAAAAAATAATTAAAAAACCATACCGTTGAGGTGGATGGGGGGGGGGGGTTCTTAAAAAATAAATTGTTTCAGTCGTTCGTGATTTTACTCGCAATTCCCCACGATAATTTCATTGGAGACAAAAGTTGTATTCCTAAATGGTATCTGACTGTGGCGTACTTTTTATTACTGTTTGCCACACGTACTTGTATTAATGCGCACCCACAGAAGGGATGAAATCGTGGTCGTTGGAGGCTGATTGTGTACTGAATTATGCTGATTGTGGACAAATGTGAAGTTTTACCTTATTTTCGATTACCAGAAAATTAATCTTAATCAGGTTCAAATGTATTTCTGCGTATCAAGTACTATTAATATTGTATTTGAAGTTTGTATTTTAAATTTGTTTTTATGTTGTAAAAAAAAATTATTGATAATACATATATGATTTTTTGTCTTCGAACACAGTTTTATATGTAGACTAAAAATGATTTAGATTTTTAATAAAATGTATGCAAAAAAACAAAAATATATATATATATATATATATATATATATATATAAAATAAAATTACGTTTATTCAATTAATTAAAATATGATCATAATTGTTGATTTTATTTTAAAATAATTTCACTAATATATGATAATATATGGTATGCTTAAATACATATTAATTATTGTTGCAGTATTTTAGACAAAGGAAAAATTGAAATAACGCATTTGTAGAAAAAAAACTGATATAGTTAATTATATATACCATATGCATGAGCATGTATAAGGCTTAAGCCAATAAAAACTTTTTCAAAATTAGATTAGCTCAAACAATAAACCGTATTGGTGTTAGTGTAAAACACTCGACTTACCGTCGTTGTCGTAATGATTTATACGTATACCATTTCAATGTCGTCATTATATTCTTATTGTATAGTAGATACGGTTACATCATTTTTTTTTTTTAATTGTATATTTCCCATTAAAAAAAAAAAAAAAAATAATAAAATAAAAAAACATTCTATCAATATTAAGTGTATAAAGAAAGCAATGTAACGAGTCATTTTTCGGCGTTAGTTAACTCTGAAAATTGTGAATGAATTTTTACAAAAAACATTTTCTATACACTAAATGTAATATTATAGTGCGCATTATATTATGTTGTCACCGCGAAGGTGACACTATAGCCCACAGCAATATTATATAAATTTAGAATGTGAATTTTTATGTTTTTACATAATCTTATTTAATGCAAATTTCATAATTCTGATTAAACATTAGCACTTTATATCACACTCAAAAAAAAAAAAAAAAAATAATAATAAAACATTATAATTTGAACATACTTTAAAAAAAAAAAAAACATTACTATTTTATATTTTCTCAAACTATTAGGCTTATTAAAATAACATATTTTATCGATTTATAAACATATATTTACATTAATCATTTTTTTGTCGAAATTATATTCAATCTTTTGTAAAAAGTATAGAACCACAGAAAAAAATGTATTCTGTGATAGAATGTCGCAGTAGATAATATAAGATAAATAATTGTTTTAAAAAATCGGTTATGAGAATCTTTTACTCTTATGAATAGTAGTGTGAACTAGTAGTTGTTATATTATTTTGTTCAAACTTCATCTCATCAGTACATTTTTCTTTTTTTTATTGAAATTTGTGTTAAATAATAATTTTTTTTTTATTACATATTTTGGCAAAAATAACAACATAAATATTTGAATATTTTAATTTTTTTTATTGCATTAAAATCCATAACCTATACTTATTATTATCATATCTCCTTGATTTTTTAATGTATTATCGTATATATTCACAAGTGTATTGCAAAATAATATAGATTATTAATGTTTTCTTCATTGTGGTTCTCGATTTGCTTAACGCCATTCTAAAAAAACATTCTCAGTGAATTTGATCATCATAACAATAATATGCGATATTCTTTTACGATATAGTGCACAGTTGAGTTGCTCTTGTTTAACAAACACTTTTAATTCCTTCCCGCGAGACTTAATAATATTACTAAAATTTACAATTCAAAATATATATATATATATATATATTTATATATACGACCGAGTTTACGCAAATATTCTTCAAAATTAAAACGAGGATTTTAATACACTATAGTCATCCCACCTACCCACCTTCAGGTTGTAATACCAGTTTCAATTGGGACGGTTATTATATAACTCGGCACATAAAAGTATTTCGCACCCAAAATGTAATATACACGAATTGCTCGTAAAATTCTACCATAATTTATTTCATTTCATTTCCTTAAGGGAAACGAAAACAATTTTCTCTCTTGATGCATTTTCCTTATGTTCATTACTCTTTAAGATATTTATGACACAAATGGTTTTTCTCATAAACGTTATGATTTTACGTAAAAATAATGTACGAGAATTTTATCAAAAATAAAAGATACATTCTTCCCATCGAATAATATCGTTTCAAAAAGTCAAAACTGCTTATATATTAATACACATCAAAAACAGCTAACTACAACCAGGCAACGAAAACCTTCCCAAACCCTACAATTAATAACGTATCCACCATAAACATCAGAAATTCGATCAATCAAAAAATCTTCTCATCTTGGCAATATAACTGGAACTCAATCCCATCGTCTAACAAACTTAAAAATATTAAAAAGACAATTAAAAAATGGAACACCCCCACAAATTTCAACCGACGCCAAGATATTGCAATCATCCGCACCAGAATCGGGCACTCTTCTCTCACTCACTCATACCTAATCTGTAAAGATCCTCAACCAATATTTGAATCCTGCCACACCGCATTAACCATCAAGCACATAGTGGAGGAGTGCTCACAATATTCCCAAACTCGCATCAACCTTAACATGCCATCTTCCATAGCAGAAGTGCTCGGCGAAACTGTTTATATATTAATACGCATCAAAAACATTTTCGACGGGATTGAAATATGTCAACAATTATTTCCATTATTCACTTTTAGAAACAAAGTTATCTTATCTGATTGTTATTTGTATTATAGACTTTTTAAAATACGAACGACTTTGACAATTATTTATGTTCAGTATACTGGATATATACAGGGTGATTCACCAACAATACTCACCTCTTTTTTTACTTTAATGAATAATGTGTTTAAATTCTGATGGTTGGAATTCTTAATATATTTATAATAAGAACTATTTTACTTTCAATTACTTAATATTGTATACCAATTAAGAAAGTGTTTTATATGATAATACAAACTTTTTGATTTTATATGAGAACCAATCTTTTTTTATTGTATAGAGTTTAGCAAATTACGTTTTTTTAAAAATTGATGTACTTATCTAAATCAAATTTGAATGAGTAGATTTTAAGTTACTATATAAAAAGTATACACAAGTCTTTACAATTTTTGTATTATTAAAATAAAAAATAATGCATGTAATATTCAATTTAGTATCTACTATACTCAGACAATGTTTACAAATTATAAAATGTTGATAGATTATTATTAATAACTACAGTTTTTAAATCATCGTAGACTCCATTTTTCAAACACATTATCATGAACCTATTATAAACTAAACTTAATTTAATTTATTATAAATAATACTCAAAGTTAAATAACTAAAACAAAAAGTTTGAATTTATATTTAGATACATTAGAATGTTCAAAAAATTATCTGATTTACAATTTACAGAAATAAATGATTCTTTTTTAAAATAGTAGTTAGCATCGCCACAGAAATCTTCCAGAATTATATAGGAAACTAAGGATACATTAAAATAATATTATAACCATATTATGATCTTTAGTATACCTATTTAAAAATGCCAAAGATCAGAATCTGAAGAATCCAAATTAAAGCAAAGATTAACCAAACATTGATTAGGTTAGGCAAATTCAAATATAATGTACATTAATAAAAAAATTCAATTTTATCATCAAAAAAGATATTTTTATCGTAATTTAAAAATATTAATCAGATAGGTTCAAATCTATTTAGTTATGAGTATACATAATAATTTGTCTGCACATTATACTTTTGTATTAAAAAATACATTAAATTTTGCAAGGTGGTAGACAATTTAATATTTGCCTAAAGGTATAAAGTATAGTTTTTATTTTTGACCTCTTAAAATAAAGTTACACACACATACAATGGATGCTTTTCGAAAACTTTTGTCGTATAGCATTAATTTATAGGATTAATTTATTTTTTCAAACATCCGTGACTACTTATATAAATAGTTTAAAAAAAGCGTCTAATTATGTAGTATCATTTAGAAAATCAAGGTATAAAAACAGAAGTACTATGTATATATGCTTTATAAAACGAGTTAGTTTAGGCAAGACTATAGGTTTTTAATTTAAATATAGTGAGCGGAGATGGTTTTCACCTGTACCACAATGTAAATCAAAGTATAAACCGAAAAATAAAATTCTAATTACAAAAAAAAATATATATATAAATTTTAAACAGAAATAAAAATTATTTTACAAATTGCAGTTTGAGAAGGTAAAAGTCGGTTATTATGAGTCATATAAATAAATTTTAACACACACAACCAAACGAGTATTGCGTGTGTGTGTGTGTGTGTGTAAGGTTAAGGGAGTGTTATTATTTTTTTTTTTTTAAGAGAATAGATACGCTCTATAGAATTTATACTTATGAAATATTATTATCAAATAAGTATGTCCCGGAGCAGTTGTAGATGCAGTTGTAGTGGCGCAGGGTGAACGGAATGAAAGTTTTTCTTTACGAAATCCTCAATATAATATCATATTCTAACATAATAAGTCGAACGCAGAAACGAAACTATTCGTATTGGTATCGCGACGAGACAAATGAAAAAAGAATACGAAAATACAAAAAACAAAAAAAAAAAAAATAATACAGAAGAAGCAACATCAGATAATAATATATCGGTGGCAGTGGCGCTTACGTAGCTACGTCACCGCCGCTGGGTACGTAATACAATAACACGAAATTATTATTATTTTACGGTTTTTAGACCCGCGACGACGTCCTCGCCGCAGCCATATCACATTGCACCCGTTTAATGCGTGATGTAGTGCACGACCGACCTACGCACCTGGCCCGAGGCGCGGGAGTATAATTTATACGTCCAAAATGTCCAATAAATAACGCGTCATCCTTTACACCACGCCCCATCCCCAAACTCGCGCAACCCTATAATGCTACAACTACACCCTGGATGTTGGCCGATGTTTTCCGTTTCATTTTGCACCACGGCGGACACCGGACCGGAAGCTGGTTATCGGTCGTTGTAGTCGTCGTCGTTGTCGTCGACGCGGTTTCCAGTTCCAAAGTGATAACGCCGCTACGTCATACCCCTACGTGACTGGATTGTTATACACACACATACACACACACACGCGCGCGCGCGCGCTTATATTTATTTTTATGTAAGTCGCGGTTCTCTGAAAATGATATAATGATTCTAATTTAGTTGGCCCGGTTCGGTTGACAGTCGTTTTTAAAAATAAATAGACTGCGGTGCTTGAGCATCGTTTATAGTGACTATTGTGATACTGGCCACGGAAGTATAGTGTCGACGCCGTATCGGATGGAGGTCGCTATTAACACCGACTGCGATGTGCTGCAGATGCAGATCGACTAATATTGTATCATTGTGACGAACAAAAGCAGGAGATCGCTTTACTTGTCTTCCGTTCTGCAGATGGACGAAACACACCAGATTGTACAATGGCGGGGCGTGTTCACGGGGGTGGGGATGAGGGTTTTATACTTGACTTAATTTTGCCGTATAAAATATATATTATGTCAAACCAATGGAAGATTATTTATCCTGCTTTAACGTGGTCTGAAAATAATCAAAAATGCATACTCTCCCCCTTTTCAAAAGACCTAAGCACGCCACTGCGATACATGATCCTTTTTCGTTCACACTGCGGTCCATGTAAATTTGTAATTATTTTAATGTTTCATACTCTCTCGTCGTTTTCGTATATTCTACGGACGTGCCGATCACGATCACTTAAATTTTTACCGTACCGTTTGACCAACACTTACAATAGTGGCATGTTATGTCGTAATCGTACGCCTTAAGGTCCATATTGTTGAGAAAGGTAAATTATAAACATTTTATTTCATTTGTTTCCTTGGTTAATATTTGTCATATTTCTATTTATTAATTATTTACTTTATGTCACAATACACTTCATCAATTTATAAAAATGGTTTCATTTTTTTATTTTTTTTTAATATTGTGCAAGTTTTTTTTTTTTTGTTTTTTGTTAATTCATGACTATGTGTGACAACATTAATTTAATCAAAAGAAAATCTTCATATCACCTATACAAGTTACATATTTGCATATATTATACAAATTAACATATTTATACATTTAATAATATTTTTCGAAATTCTTTATGTTGTATTAGTTAAACTTGTATGGCATCTAACTCGTTTGAGGAGATTTTCAAGAATTAATATGGGTACACACATAACTTATAACAAACATGTACATAATGAAATCACATAATATTTATATGGTCATTTATTTTGCGGTTACATGTTCTAATATACTGATTTTGTTTTTACACTACGGACATATTTCTGTTTATATGGGGTTTCTATGTCGGAAAGCATGTTTTCCGCAAATTAAATATCTTAGACATTAAAATTTATATTCAATATATCTAACTCGATTCTCCCATCAATCACTAGCGTTTATTTTTTTATTTATTCATCTGACCTAAAACTGCTACTTATTCTATGACTTTCCCATGTGTTTACTAATAACCATATTGACTAAATACGGCATTATGTTGTTATGTCATACTAAAAAAATGCCGAATGCTTAGGTCTTAGGAATTTAGCTTTAGATCAGCTACGTACTATTGTTGTATGTCAAATAAAAATATATGCCTAGTAGCCTAAACACAATCGAGATGTCACATTTTATGTATCTTTTATAATATAATGTGCAATAGAAAATCGAATGAATTTATTTTTCATAACAAAACTTTCTTACCTCAATCGACGTTATCCAGAAACGTATTGAACATCCATTACTCCTCAGAATATATATTATGCTGACGTTTATCTGAAACAAAATTTAAAAAATAACCCGTTAAATGCATATCATATTAGTCCACCACACAAACAACGACGATTACGATTGGAATATATTCAAAGAGAATAATACGAGTTTTACAATGAATTTATGGTGACTGGGTGTTAGATGGAACACAATATGTCAAAAATTGTTGGTGTTTGACGAGTTAAGCGACGATAGTGATCGAATGGTATGAGGTGGAGAGAAAACTATAATGTGCACTATAAACTCTCTAGACTAGCGATGGTCAGCCTGTAGTCTCGATGGAGTGTTGGTCTTTCGAACCGTTTCCGTTGTAAACAAACAGTCCAGACATCAGTCGAGAGGAGATAAAAACAATGTCCGTAAGCTCTAAAGTTATAAGGTTATACTGGTATGTGCCCGGTTATATTGGTTATCCGTTCTCACTGGCCTCAACTCGTACTTTACTCCGATGATATAATATGTGCTAATTTTTGTGGTTAAATGGGATAGGAGGGATTGATAAGAGTATTTGACTTTAGCCAAACAGACCCGAACCACTCGCTGACGCATAATAATATTATTACACTGTTAAAAGTACCAGCGGTCGGCGGTCGACTGCCGTGAAATACAACTGCACAAGGTAAAATAATTATTAACAACGATATTATAGTCCTCATAAAGTCATAACGATGCATCCGAAACGCGAGTTTAAACGACCGTTGGATTAAGAACATATACCCCACACAGCACAAGCGTTCCATTAAACGATTAAACCTTCGAAAAAATCGTGCAATTTCATAATACTTTAATGATAAGTAATGGCTAACTAATAACTCTGTACGAACTACGTGATAAACTGAAGTGTGTAAAATATTATATAACCGGCGAATATCTATAAAATAAAAATCGAGTGCACTTATATTCGCGCATGCCCGAAAAAAATACCTATAATCAAGCTACACGATAGCCGAATTATTGTCGTAATTATCATTATAATAAATGCGTGTATTAATGTTTGAAGATTTCGAGGTTTTAATTATTAAATAATAACAATAATTATAAAAATTAGTGTGTAGGTACATTTTATTATTATTATTATTATAATTTAACATATCAGTTTTAACAATACAAAAATACATCACGCAATATTAGTTAAGGGATAATTTTATGTACTTTTAATTTTAATAACGCCCATAATATTGCAGATTTTACGCCAATTTCACATTTTAAAGGCTATCTATATATACAAAAAATGGCCGGTGCTAACATTTTTTTTAAGGATTAAAGTTTGAGAAGTTTAGGTTGATCAGAAAAAGCGTTATTGTTATGTATATATACCTTTTAGTTTGCAAGTCTAGAAAAATGTTTTACGAGTAAACTTTAAAATGTACGCACTTTCCACAAAAAAAAAAAAAATTTTAAATTATTCGCTGTTGAACCTCTCTACTCTTTTACGTCGTGTTCAATTATCCGAGAATAGTAAGCTTTGCCTGAAATATATTTTTTAAATACCTAATAAAGAAAAGTGTTAAAAGGGAAAATTACTTTTCAACCATGTTAAAAGCGCAGTAACCTTTAAGTATCGTTTAAATAACTTTTATTTTAAGATAAAGGTATAACCACTACGAAGCTATAAAAATACAATATCAACTGAACATATTTTATGTGAATCCATATACTTTATGTACATAGATTTAATGGTTTTTTTTTTTCAAAATTGGCAAAACTTTATTTTTACAATAAAATTCTACGAATTTCTAATACACAACTAAAATAATAGTGAATATTTAAACTTCTAAAAAAATACCTCCTCAAAACAAATTAAATTATTTTAAAATAAACATGTTCAGTTGGGTGCACCAAACACGCAAACAGAATAAATATCGGTTAAAATAATTTGCAAATGTGAAAGTTGTACAAACATTGTTCGTCTAATGTTATCATACAAGAAAATAAAAACAAACATACACAGACACATATTCATAATAAACTATTATATTCTACACTTCTTCATAAGTTTTCAGACGGCAAAATTCATAGAATAACACAAGACAGGCATTAAATAAGACTTAAGTATCTTACAACATTATGTGCACCGTCCAGACAGTATTGTAACTAATTATTTTTTTCATTTTAAATTATTATAGTATCATTTTACCTACAACCCATAAAATGTATATATGAATAGTATTTTACATTTGATAAATAAACAGTGTTTTATGTTATATTTATATACGTTAAAATATATATTAATAATTTTTATTTTTTATTTTTTTTAATGACTAAAATATACTTTTATTATCTGGTATTTAATTACATTTTTTTTTTTTTTTTAATTAATTTGATTAATGAAAGTTTAGACTAACGTTTTTGTGTCATTCAGCAATGTGTACAACCAAATAATTAACGAATCTCCAGAGAAAATTATTTTTTCATTATTTAAAACACGCACTTCACTACTATACAAATACTAGATAATACACGAATTCGGACAAAATGTTTTGAGTTAAAATCTTGTTAACGACAATGCAGTAATGAAGTTTAGAATAAACAATATGGTACATGACTTGTATAATTAGTATATCTGTATTATGTTCATATTAAATATTATTTATATAAATGTAACTGGTGCAGATGCTACTACAATCAATCGTTTTAATTGCGCATTTCGTACAAGTGTTAAGTCAAAGATGGATTTTCGTTGATTTAAACTTAACATAAACTTCTGCTTATATAGATGAATAATATTAGTTCATGTTCGTTTAACCGGGCGTGTGCACCGGATAAGAAGGTTCGTGTTAATTAACAGTTAAATGCATTCGTCCATATTTTAAGTAGAACATTTTAACGAAATTAGCTTTGTTTGGATTCATAAACTTTTATAGTTTCATATATTTTATATATAGGATAATTCACAAAACATGTTCATCCCTCCTTTTTTTAATTTAATTAATAATTCGTTTAAAATCTGATTTTTAGAATTTTTAAATATACTAAAAGTTATAGTCCATATTTTCAAATCTTTGAGATTTTTTTTTACTATTTAGAGAGTGTTCTTTGAAGATAAAAACTTATGTATTTCAAATGAGATTTCCCTTCCCCTTTTTAACTATAAATTATTTAGTAGATAATTTATCAAAATCAAATTTATATTGAATAGTTTCTGAATTATTAAACTATAGTTAATAATTACTAAGGATAATAGTTCTTTACAATGGATTCCGAAGATATGGGGGCTACGGAAATTTGAAAATGTTAGCAATTAATATTCATCAATCAATGTTATAAACATTATAAAAATGGTCTAAATATAATAAATACTAGATTCAATAAGACATATAATTTATATTATTATAAAACCATTTTTAAGGACTATTATCCTTAGTATAAACATTTTAATAATTGAAATATTACTCGTTTGAATTTTGAATTGGACATAAACGATTTTCAATAAAGAGGGGTTCTTATATGAAAAAAAGAAGTTCGTATCACTACAGAGCATTACTTAAGTAGTACAAAAAAATCTTAAATATCTGAAAATATGGTCTTTAAGTGTATTTAAAAATTCCAAAAATAAGATTTTGAATAAATTCATAATAAAATGTAAAAATAGGAGTGAGCTTGTATAGTGAATCATCTTGTATATATAATATATACATTTATTTTTTGATGTATGTTTAGTGACGTTATTACGAAACATAACGAGGCAGGTTTTTTGAATCAGTGTGAGTAAAATATTAATATAAATAATCAATTATTATCGCTCCGTAATACATTTCAAAATTTTTAAAAAAAGTTTCTCTTATTGTTTTTTTTTTTTTGCTTTTATCCATCTATCTACTAATGTTTTAAATACAATATGACTTATTTGTGCCGTATTATTAAAAAAAAAAAAAAAAAAAAAACGCTTTATCTGAATGTAGGAAATTATGGAAATATTTATCATGAATTTATAATTGTTATGAATGGGAGCGTGCAATTTTTGAATCTATTTTACATAGTTGTAACAAAACCAATCGATACATGAGTCATTGAGCAGTGCGGCTATGTTATAAACTTAAAAAGAAAACCGTAGTTAGGTTTTCATGTCTAGCCATAAACGGCATATATGTATGTACGTCTGTGTATTTAACTAGATATAATCTCAAAACAAAAATAATTTCTAACTCGTAATATGTATTTGGTCTGTGTGTTAAATGTTTTTAATATAAATATGAAAAAAATCTAGAAAAACAGTGACATCAATAATTCCACTAGCAATATTATATAATATAGTTTTATATATTTTCGACAAATTATAATACACAGTGTATTTTTGCAACATTATTTTATGATCTGGAATATTGTGATCACAGTGCTATAAGTTAAGAAAAAATAAGTATTAACATTTTTATTGAACTTTGACATTTTAAATATTAATTTCAGCGCAATACTCAAATAAAATGTTATTCAATCATATAACTGCGTTACATATTAAACATATATTAATATGTTGAAAAATGTAATAGGCTATTAGATAGTATTGAGTAGATTAGTTTAATGTTTTGAAAACTTAAATCCCATACTATTCTATTTGATTTAAATGTCGTGATAATTGTATTCACTTATTGGTTAAAAGATTATCAACTTTTAGGTTTAAAATAGAAATTAATAATTTTATTTTTAAATTACAGATTTTTTTACTTTATACAGAATAATTACATTTATCCAAAATCAAAGTAATGGTATAAAAGTTATTTATTATGTTAAATTATAATTTAATGTTTGTTTTAAAAGATGTGGAGTAGTGTACATTTCGTATCTAATTTAAAATTATTTTAATTTCATTACTTCTACAGTTTAAACTTTAGATAGTTTATTGCAGAGATTAAATGAACGCATATTATTTAACTTTCTTTTTTTTACTATTTTAGAGGATTAAAAAAAAATTAGTTCCTATTTAAAACTGAAATATAGTGTAAATATTACAAATAAGTTAAAAGATAAAAACATATTTCATTTTTTTTAAATATACTTGTATTGTTCAATGTTTTTAAAACAATATTAAATCTAGGTAGTTATATTTCCAAAATCAATAGAAGTCTATAATGTGTTTTGTGTAAAATCAATTATAATAGATATAATTATAATCATTGAGTTGAGTTAAAATTTATAAATTTAAAAACGATTTTCATTTTGAATTGTGTGTTATCGAATTAATGAATATTTGACATACACGAGAAGCCTATTATTAACAGAAAAAACAACCATACAAAATTATAATTTTTTAACCCGAAGTAACCTTAGTGGAAAAATATTTAAAACGCTTATTAAAGATAAATAATTGTGCTCACTCACAGCAGCACTGTTATGTGGGCATCATAATTATTAATTATTGTTATTTCAAAATTAAAAAAAAAGGTAGTAAATTATCAAGGGGCGTTGAATACTGGTGTTTAAAGGGTTAAACTTTGCCAATTTACATATACGCCTTCCAAATAATATGTAAAAAAAAAATAAAAAGGTCGGTAATCTGTTTTGTATGGCGCCTTCAATTTCATATAGGTATTCAGATATTTCGCTAATTAAAAAAAAAAACAAAACTGTTAAAAATAATCACATTTTAACTAATACTAGGTAACACCAATAGGTAATTAATAATGACTACGCACTCATTTTTAATATTTGACTTTTAGTACTGTAAACAGTTAAAATAAAAATTGTACAAAATGTTATTATAATATTATGATAGAAATATAGAATATTACATTTATCGCATCGTACATTATAATAAATATTTACAAATTCGGAAAACGTAAATAACAGGTTTTTCATTATGGTTATGCATTTTTTTTTCATACAGCTGAAAAACGTTTTCTAATGCATACACGACTAGATTTTGACCGTGTGTTTAACTTATTTTTTTTCTCTACGTCTCGTTTCGGACGTTTGTTCTGCTAACCTTTTTACGAAGTCTAACGTCTTTATCATTTATTTACGACACCATAATAATACGATTGTACTTACTATTATTATAGGTATACCACGGGCGTCAGTAATTCACACCATGCTTTCGAAACCCTAAATTATTTAAGAAAGTCGGGGCCAGCATGGAATTTCCCCGCGCGTATACCTCCTATGCATATGTACGCGCCACGGACGACATAACGGCGTTTAATAATACACAATAGCCGTAAAATATTATTATAATCTTTCGGTTTCCCCCTAAGTAAACTTGTGTAAGTATGTTAACGCGTTCGGTGAGTCATTAACGGGGGCGTATATTAATACCGTTTCACCTATAATATAACTGCTATTATTGTTATAATAATAATAATAATAAGTATTATTATTATTATTATTATTATTTTAGGTGACTGGTGCAGTATCCGTTCAAATATGTAATTTAAACGTTGGCAAATGTATTGCGTTCCGTAGCCAAAAGCCTATCGATTTCCACCGCAAACATTTCGACGGTTCACACATATTTATATACATATATATTATATACAACACGACTGTCAACTTTGTGTTTGCGTTGCAGTTGAACGTGCACGATACACATTACACGTGTTTTCGAACATCGATCATTATACTCAAATCAGAAGATCCCGCACCACATCACGAAACGCTGACTAATCGGTTTTTTTATTTAACGCACCACAATACCTTTAAAAAACGGTTCATTCGGCTGTTGGAGAAAAATACGACGAAGAGCATCATATATGTGCATTGTAAGACAACGGTAAAACACGTATGGCGAGTGGCGGCATAAAGCGATTCAGTATGAACCTGCAATATTATATAGTACTGCAGATAATATGTATAAAGGTTGTAAGTGGAACTAATATCGGTGCTGAATGTAGTAATGTATATTCACCTCCAAAAACTATTTAGTTACGTATTGTTATTGCGTAGACGAATTTCACAAAAAAAAAAAAATCACTCAAATTACGTCCACAGTTTAATAATAATATACGTCTTGTAGAATGGAAAAAACAAAAGACTCGATTCAAAATGTTAATATTGCTTGAATAATAATGGATTCTAGCTATAGCGCTTGATTTATCGAATGATTAAATAGAGTTTACAGTATCCGCGTTACGTATCATATCACGTATACGTGGTCGAGTTAACTATATGTAATTATATCAAGTCGTATTCCATTGAATTTTATAAGTGTGTGTGTGTGTGTGTGTGTGTGTGTGTGTGTGTGTGTGTGTGTGTACTATTCAATTTGAATTCCGTCTGGTCTCATTGACCGAAGAATAAAACGACAACGTATCTGAACAATGACAAAATATTTGTCGACATGAAATATATTTCGAATTTTCGCCGCTACATACATAATAGTGCAATGGAACCGTTGCAAATTAAAACGCTGCAATATGTATACATTGCAATGTTTGAATGCGTGATAACATTGCAGCATTGTACTTAACCTAGTCCAAGGTAGGTACTCGAAGACTACAGAGTTATATAAATTATAATAATAAAAAAAAAACTTTAGTTCGTTATTAAAAACATGGAAATACAAACTAAAAAATAATATAATTAAATCTGTTCGAATTGCGGTTGTCCGTTGTCGCGATAGCGTGTGCAGTGGCGCATAAAAATAATATAGGTACCGGACAAAGCATAACTTTACTTTATTTAAAATATCAGGCGGTACGATGAGATATATTATATTATTATGTTTATCGTTTTCCTAGTAAATCAAAATATTTAATCATTTACAATTCATGTTTTCTTATTATATAGGAACCTTCGGAATATTGCTTATAATAATAAATTATTTGTTAAAAGATGACATTTTGACATTTCCGTGTTGTTTTGTATAAACAATTGTTTATTTATCGGAATATTTAAAATCGAATGACTTACCATCGACATAATATGTGTCACGCGCTTTTGATTATGGCCGTTGACACTATATTGCAAAATAATTTTACAGACAATAATAATATTAAAAAATATGATCATTAAACGAATAAACGGAAATATTTTGTACGAGAGTCGTGTATTGTCGGTCATTTAAAATCCGTCTTTGGAAAATTATTATACGTTACATAAATATTTATACATCGTGGCTGTATGTCAAATGTTTTACGCGAGCTGTATTCGGAGGTGGTGGATTGGGGTCAGTGGCTTTGGCATGCTATGAATTGTAGTAGACGGTTGATATTATATGTATTATTATTTCGATCCAGCCAGACGGGAATTGTCGGGTGGTAGCGATTTAATTAATCCTCCAAGACGTCGAAAAACCCGGGTTTATTATGTATATACAGCCGACATGTTATGCAAACGCTCGTTCGATATAGCGGACCATACCGTGTCCAAAATGTATGTACTTAAATTGATCACGAATCTACAGTGTACTATGCAGTACTGAAATAAACTAAACGTGGAATAGTAAGCAAACATGATGTATAGGTAATCAAAAATAAAAAAAAAAAAACATTTCGAGTATTTTTATAGTATTTAATTTATAGGTGACGCGATTGACAACCAATTATAAACAATACATCTAAAATATATGTCATTAATTTTTAAAGTATATATATATATATAAGAATTTAATATTTTTTTTTTTTGATTAGAAGATTATATTATGTTTGAGCAAGTAGTTATAAGATGAACGGACCTGTTCGAAGTACTCCAACACCCCCACGCGGGTGGACTTCGGTCCGGCTGACGTACCGTCACAACTTTATTATATATTTAAATATGTATCACATTTTAAGTATGTTTGCGTATTTGTATATATATATATATACTAACTTCTTGATGGATGAGGTTTCACCCGAGTGTGAAATATTGTTTGTTGTTGTTTTTTCCCCGCGTCCACATGAAAATGTATCATATTATATCAAATTATAATATATCATTATCATATTATTATATCACACGTATTACCCCTACCTGTATGATATATACATACGCGTGAGTGCGTGACAACGGTATACATAATTTAAGGTGCATATTGTTTACCGACCACCGCGTGTGCATGCACACACATATTATTATTATACCGTTGTGAAAACTTTACTGCTCGGTGGTTGTGTTATATATTATGTATCATATTACAATAATATTATGTACCTATATATGTGGTGCGGCGGTCCGTCGGGGGACAGTGCTTTGAGACTACACCGGCGTCTTCTACTACTCTAACGAAAAACAAACGTTGTAATGTATTAATGTATATAAAACGTAATACGTCCAATGGCCTCTGATACCGCGAATAGTTTATTTAATAATAATAAAAAAAAAAAGTTGTTTTTATTTGGAATAATAGTGTTCTATAGGTAGGTATTATTACATTATATTTTAGAGTGTATATTATTGTACGCCGTGACACCGGAACGCGTAAAATATAGATAGGTACAACGCAATTCGGCTGTTCCAAATACCTGCTGTATCGTCATCGTATATAATTATATAATAATATATTAAGCGTATATTATTATGCCGGTCATGAAGTCACCACGAACGCGCTGGTATTATAGCAAGTCTAACTAGCACTTTACACTGCAGCAGCTTTTTAATAATTTAAAATACAGTATCACTTAAACGTTTATTGCGTTGTGCATAGAACCGTGTATAATGTATAATATATAATATTGTGTGTAACCTATACGCGCATATACATGTAAGCAAACTTTGTTGTACAAAATAACGGCCGCTACTTCCGAGGGTTTTTTTAAATATAAAAAAGTATTTTTATTGTAAGCAGTATAATACTTTTATTATAATGCATGCAATGCCTCTTCGTCGTCACCGCGTGTGTACACTTACTATAGCATCATAATATCTCTCGCTTTATACATATTTTAAACAACTTTTTTTTTCATCAAAAAATTCTTGTCTATCGTATACGTATGGGTTTAGAAACGGATAAAATACAAACGACCCGTCTATCACTGCTGCTGGCCGACTGCCGGCTGTCGAAGACCGTAAGTGTCCTCGATTTTCTTCCCTCGACAAGCCACAAGACTGAGGCAGTAACAATGTACGACAATGTACGTCATCGATTTCATGGATGCAAAATAATAATATCATATTTGGCTGTCGTGACGATCGTTTATGTCGATAGGCGTGAACGTGTGCAAAACGTGTCACGATCTTTTTGGCATACCTATATATATATTTAACGTAGAGCGAGTTTCACCGTTTGTCGGTATGTAATTTCATGATAAACGTATAGCTGTATATTATACACTCAGACAGTGGCAAAGTGCGTGTATTGTGATAAGTGCATGTAAATTAGGTATATTGTTTATCAATACTAATGTACAAAGAGATAATCTCGAGGAGATGATTATACATTTATATGAATTACCCAATTCGTTTTCGAAAAGTTCTCGTAAAAAAAAGAAATATACCCACGGCGTTTATCTGTTCTTAAAAAAAAAAAAATAAAAATAAACAATATTAATAAGATACAATTTGCAATCCGACAAGAGTCATGAACAGTAATAGTGTACTACCTGCTGTATGCTCGCGAGTATAGCGAGTGGTAAAAATATTCACGTGTTTTCTGAACACGACAAGGCCCTATAATATATTATAGTGTATTGGAAGGAATTATAATAAAGTTTAAAGTGTCTAACGAAAAACGAATTTATATAATAATTAACAGGAATAGATATTTATAAAATAAAGTGTGTTTGCGTGGTGTGTGCGGGACCAAGCAAAATCTACGGAATATTTTTGACGATGTGGACGGAACGGGGTCTGTCTGAATGCATAACGATGAAATACACATTTTTTACACCACTAAATCGAAAGACGAGATACTCGATGTTAACCGACACACGTTTGCTCACACCTCGGCGGTTAACATAATCAAAAATCCTTTTTATATGCGACAAAGTGCAAATGGTTAGCTATTACTATACATAGGTACACGTATAGGTGTAATATATAAATCATTACGGCGTTGTAGTCGTTGTCGAGTCGCTCTATATATTATATGGATGTATTATGTATAATATTGCTGTCGGCGAGTGAGTATAATGCTCGTCTGGGGAACCCGTCGGCGGTGCAAGCCGTGACTGTATATTTACATACATATATTATATATATGCCACCGTTCCGCGGTGACGGAGAAATTAATTATTGCCGCGGAAATAATAAAAATAATAATATGCGAACGTGAATTGTTCGGTTGGCACGGCAGTGTGTTTGAAAATATAATGTTGTGTTAGTTATTGTCGCCGAGATAAATTATTATTATTATTGTACGCCGAAACATGCGGTATTCGATTAATATGGGTATATATTTATATTATAATATACTCGGATTTCTACCAGAAATATGAAATCATTTAAATATATTTTATACACGAATTAATAAAATGATTAATCAGAAACGTTTTAATAATTGAAAACGCGTATAGTATTAATAGGTGTTAAAAATAGAAATTTCCCAATACTTAGTTTTAGATATCAATAATGATTATCGTTTGGCGGATAAAGTAAAATATTATAAACAACTATTAATCGTTAAACGTTAATGTTTTCTAACATTCATGGTTTAGTATATACATTTAAAATAATTAAAATACAATATTTTCAATAAAATGAATAAATGTATTATTAATAAACGTCGCATAGAGGATAATAGTGTTGAGAATTCAAATAAAATAATTAATTCGGCAAAAAAACCTAAAGTTATACGTAAGTATGCTGACAATTATTTAAGTTTTCGTTTTTTTTTTGACGGGAAATAAAGAAGAACCTCTTCCATTATGCGTTGCGTGTGGAGAATAACTTTCGAATAGCTCAATGGTCCCGAGTAAATTAAATCAACACCTAATTACAAACCATAGCCATCTTGAATAAAAAGATCAGAATTATTTTAAACAACTGATGACTAGTAAATCAAAACAAAAAAAAATATTTTGAGAAAAAAGTTACAGTGTCTGATAAAGCACAAATTGCTTTTTATAAAGTTGTGCAATTAATTGATCAAAAAATAAAACCACAATCGACAGCCAAATCATTAATTTTACCTTTATGTAGTGAAATTGTTAAAATAATGTTCGGTGATGAAGTGTCAAACGAAATTTTGAAAATTTCTTTTTCAATTAATGATATGATTCAAAGAAGAATTAATGATATGTCAGTGGACATAGAAATAAATGTAAATACAAGTCTTATAAATACAAATTCTGCTCTATATATTGGTAAAACCACAGATATTAGTGGCAAAGCACAATAGGATTTATTCGCTTTATTCGTGACAATAAAATTTCTAATCAATTTTTGTTCTATAAAGAATTAATAAAGCGCACAAAAGGCCAAGATATTTTTGAAATTGTAAATTCATACTTTCAACAATCAAATATATCCTAGAAAATGTGCATAGGAATTTGTACAGATGGAGCACCGTCTATGGTTAGATCCATTAAAGGTTTTATTACACTGGCAAAATAAATTAATATAAATATAATTCATACACATTGTTTTTTACATCGTGAGGTACTTATTACTAAGACATTACCACAAGAATTAAAAGCTGTACTAGATCAAACTATAGCTATGGTAAATTATATTAAGTCGAGGTCATTGAAATCTTGAACATTTAAACAACTTCGTAATTCCATGGACGCAAAACATGAATGCTTACTATTACATGCTGGAGTAAGATGGCTATCCAGAGGAAAAATGTTAATATGAGTATTTGAACTAAAGGAAGAGTTATTGGAATTTTATAACACTGAAGGTAACATAACATTTTGCAAAATCCTTAAAAATGAAAAATGGTGTGCTATGTTAGCATATTTATCAGATATATTAAATTATATTAACATTGTTAATACTACCATGTAAGGATGCGAAGAAAATATTTTAACTTCTACAGTTAAGCTTTTAGCTTTTCAAAAAAAAATTGTCATGTAAAAAAGGAAAGTTATTGAAAATAATGTCGAAATGCTTCCAATGATACCAAATAATGCTACAACAACATTGGCACCTGTCATTTCAGAACATTTAATTTCATTGGAAAATAAAATCAACAAATATTTCTCAAAAATAGAAATAGTGAACTACGAAATTGGATACGAAATCCTTTTTTATCGTTGTGTACTTCTAGTTTTAACTTGACGTTACAAGAAGAAGAAGAAGAAGAAGTTATATCTATTTCTACTGATCGTAATTTTAAAATTAAATTTTCTGAAGAATCGATTGAAAAATTTTGGATATCAATGAAAGAACAATTTTCAAAAATATTAGAAAAAGCTTTAATAATTTTGTTGCAATTTACGACTTCATACCTTCGCGAGTTAGGATTTTCTACGCTAACAAATATTAAAACTAAGAAAAGAGAAAAACTCCTGGGAGTAGAAGAAGAAATGAGATTAGCATTGTCGTCTATTTATCCTCGTATCAGTCTAATTACAAAAAAACAAACAAAGCCAAATATCATATTAACCATTAAATTTTTATGTATATAATATATGATTACTAAAAGATTAAATAAAATTAAAATGCCTTTCTTTGCTTCTTATTATTTTATTACTATAGTATTCCATCAAAATATATGGTTATAAAAAATGTGCTGTGTGCATAAAAAGGTTGAAAACCACTGCTTTAGACGATTCGATGTAAACATTTATATTTAAATCAGTTTGTATAAACTATTAGGTACAAACGTTAGCATCCCAGTATCTCTTCAATTCTAATAAGCAATCATGTATGAGAAAAAATTAGAGCAAATAAGTCAGATCACAGCAAACAACCATTTGGTATTTAAATGTTTACAATATATTATAATTTAATTACCCATTTAAGTTAATAAGTTGTAATATTTTCATATTATTTATGTAACGTGTTATGTATCATATTAAATATAATGAACCTTCTTCGGTTCCAAATATTTTAAAGATTAAGTTCAGTAATTCTTTTAATTATAAAACTATTTTTTTATAAATTTTAATCTCTCGTTAAAAAAAAATGTGATTTTAATAAGCAAAGATGAAAGTATAAGAATTAACAAAATTAAAGTTCTTCGATTTCCTTTTTGCGTCTCCGGATAATTAAATTTCTATAATTAGCTTTATTAAAGGAAAATGTTTGAAGAAACTTGGTTCTTCGTGATGTCATTTAGATTTTCAATAAATTTTTCAAAATATATTTAAGACATATTTTATAAATTATAATTTAAATGTTTACTAAAAATGAACACTGATTGAAAAACATATGTATTCGTACATATATATTTTTAAGAAATTACTGTTTGTTTTTTATAGGTATTGTTAATTTTTTTTTTATCTTCTGGGACTTCATTTCAAATAATTAACCTTTAATATAACTGAAATAGGACCTTTGTAGAATTGATTTTTATTCCAAAGTATTATATTATGGGTGATGTTAGTTCCCTGCAGTTGCATCGCGTAAGTTCCTTAAATTATTTCTTTGATTTATAACATAATGATTGAAATCGTTATTTTCTGTTTATATATTCGATTTCGTCAAATTAAAACTAAAAAAAAAAATATGCATATTATGTATGTTTTGATATTTTTATCGCGACTTAATATCGACTTATGAAGAATCTTGTATGACGTTTTCAAGATTTATCTATTAAACTTGAACATTTTAAGAATTTTTTTAATACAAAATAGTTTGCAAATTGTTTAAATCCAATCATTAGAATCATAAGTATAAATAAATTTATCCGTAAATATTTAAATCTGTAATCACCGAAAATGATGTAACATTAACCATTATTAATTTTTACCAAAAAAATAAATCGATTTAATAAATCACGGAACGGCTAGAGTCGACGACAACGTTTTGTACTTTGGGCCCAGGAAACAATTGAAGAGATGTAGTCGGCTGGGAAAAACGCCGTGTGGCGGCGAGTCATGCGTGTTTGTGCGTGTTTGTTTATGTGTACGGCACGCACGATACTTCGTCGACGACGGCGACGTCGCGTTCGTTAAAAACAGCTAATGGGAAAACGGTGCGGTTGCGGCGGCGGGAGAGGCATATAAAAATCGCACCGACGATGATGACGTTGACGGATGGACCTCCAGAGGGCGACGACAACCGGGATGGATGCTACACGAGAGGCGTTTAAATTGTATTAAACAGAATACTTTTTCATTTTATTTTTATTTTTCCCGTTTTTGTTTTTCACGAACCTCGTTTTCCCCGGGCGGTCTTCCGTCATCTCCGCTACATTCTCATTCCGTCCGGTTCTCGCCGACACTCACCTGCAGCCTCTTATTCAACGTCATCTGTTCGTCTGCTGGTCACTATTCTGTATATTATATTTATTTGACTCAAATGTGTGTCCACACACCTATACACGTACGAGGGCTTTAGCCGCGGTGGTCAAGAAAAGGCAAGTCTCCCCCGCACCCAACTGTTGCTCTCTTAAAATTCTCCTGAATGTAGCCATATTTTTTTTTATTTTTTAAACTTTGTTCGCCTCATCTGATAAATTGGTCTTGCGATAGGCCCGATGACACATACAAAAACACAACATATAACAGTGGTATAAGTGGATGATGAATTATTGGTTTGCCATATGACAAGCACAATGAGAAATAAAACATCAAATCGAATTCATGTTATATATATATTTATACACACCGCACAAAAACCTATATTTTGAACGATCTTTTTTTTTTATGTCAATAAGCCATTACAACTTAAATGTAATTGTTTTTTTCAATAAGACAAAAGCTTGTTAGGCTTTAAGTCATTATTTATTTAAATATTTATATACATATATCATAAACCAAACAGTATGGAATTTATAGTTACAGGGAATGTTTAAGGATCTACATACTTCAAAAATTTGGCGATATTTGATAACACCGGTTTACAAATATTTCAGCCATATGCAGTATTTATCTATTCAAAATTATAAACAATTAGGTGAATATTATGCTATTTATAGATTATATACACTATTGATATACTTGAAGAAAACTTCGATTAGATAAAAAACAAATAAATATATTTTCAAATGCTATCGATTCAGGCCATGGCTTACAAAGACTCCAATTATTTTTTTTGGATGTACTTATGATTGGTTTTTTTAAGTCGGAGTTGGTGTCGATTGCCGATGATCGTGTAGTTGGTCAGTAGAAAAAAAAAGCAACACTATTTCGATATTTTTTTTTATTATAAACGATAAGTATACAAACACTCGGTTAGGTCATATTGCATTTATCGCGGTCAAAACAAAATGTCAACCCGATTTCACCACCAGGCGAGTAATATAATAGGCATAACACTATAAGGCTATAAAACGGCCGTTATAGGTCAGTGCGATATGATATACGGCATAGGCATCACGTCAACGTTTATTGACACTGAATATGGTATATTTTATTATACGAAAAGGAAGGGTTCATATCGACCGTATACAATAAACTAGAAAATAACTGTTGGCAGCCACTGTTATTGACGCACACAATTAATATAATAATAATATAATATGTAGTGCATGTGATAAAACAAAACCATCATACCTACGTTTTCAATACTTTATTTTGCATATTTGAATACCTCTACATGAGCACAACTTAATATTAATTATTTTTAAAATGCTGTTCAACCAAAAGCTTGCGGTTTATATAGGTAGCATAAATGCGAAAACCGATTAAAATAAAAACTAGCTAATTCACATCAAAAAGCTATACGTTAAGTATCTAAAGATGAGTTTCAGACGAAAATTAATAATTTGAAGAAACCGGAAAGTACAGAATAATCGATTATAATAAGTAACCATATTCGTGTGTACATTTCACCGTCGTCGTTGACCACAACTGCGCTGTATGTGTATAGATGTTGCGGCGACCGTTGGCCATTATGACTCCACGAACCTGGACAAAGGTATATATATATTTATGTAATATATACGGTATAAGTATAGGTATATAAGGAATAAACTTGTAACGACGAAACGAGGCTGCTGAGGAGATTTATTAGACCGGGGAATGTACCGGGGTCCCACTGTTCCGTCGCTAAAGAACGTTGTAGATATATGCAACGAGACTATTTATCATCGCTTACACACGCTCAAAACGGGTAATAATATTATTATCATAGATTTATTATGATTTTTTTAGGTATATTGGAAATAGAAATTTAATCAAAAACACTAACGAGACGGCGCGGCCCACACGCTTCGACAACGCCGCCAATGCAACATTATTAATTATTATATCGAACTACCTATGCTATATATTATTATAGGTAATAATAGTTAGGGAAATATTTATTGTTAACATATTATACGGTTTTTGTGGAATTAAAATGTTATACACTAGTGCTCCAAACTTCGACCCGTGTGATATTGATTGTAAGACCAGATGTCCAGATCGGAATCTAGCGCGGTTCAGACTTGTTCACCTAACATTTATTATATGCACAATTGACTCGTGCATATATATTTTCAGTGATTAAAGTCAGCTCTCCTTATGCCCGATAGGCAGTAATTGTGGGTAATCGGTGTATATATCCACAATTGACTGATAACTGGTAAGCTTAGTCAATGTTTTTTATCGGTATTTTCTAAGCTATTCATAGATTTATCGTTCATAAATCTATTATCTTGGTTAGGTTATATTTTTTTGAGGAAGGTGGAAGACTGATTATATATGCAAATTAAAAAAAAAAAGGTCAGTAAGTGGGTATTTCTCTGCTATACAGTAAGTGTCGAGTTGGTCACTTTCATGGATGTGTTAAATCTGTATTCAATAATATAAATCATTGTATACGAAATACGATTCTGAGCAAAGATGGTCTGTCAGTCTATGTAACTAAGTGTAGTTTATGATATAATTTCTGTTAAAATAATTCAATTTACTATTGATAATACAGTAGGTTGAATTAATTTTTGTGCAAAACATTGCATTTGAAAATTTAATTGAGTGTATAATGTATAATGCACTTTAAAAGGTTCAAGCATAAAAAAAAAAAAATTAAACTACAGTGAAATAAAAAACATCGTTATTCTTTATTTAAATATCTAATTTCGTCTAAATTTGAAATTAAAATGTCTATAAAAAATTATTTTTTTAATATATTATTTTGATTTTTTAGTTACGCTATTAACTACTTGCAAAAAACATTGTTTTTAACTTTCAGTCCTCAACTATACAAACTGATCATTTTATATATTTTTAACTATAAATAATTTGCAAACATTCGAGATTTTGATGAATTTGATCAATATTTTAACTTTAAATGCTTATTAAAATAATTGTCTATTTAATCTTAAATAATTTTGAAACTGCATTTAGAACAACTTACAAAAATCTTGTTTTAAATTTCCAATCCTTAGTTATAAAAAAATTGAATATTTTATACATTTTTAACTACAGAACAATTTGAAAATGAATAAAATTCATTGGCTAAATGCAATAAACGCTTAGATAAGACGTTTAAACATAAATAATCGAATAACAATTTGACGCACATAACTACGCGTATATAATTTTATTGTAATTAAGATTAGTACTACATCAGTTTCGTGTCGTAAGTATAGATGGAAAAAGAATCCCACGAGTTTAAATATACATAATACCAGCGCGGATTTCTGCGGTACCTTATACCTAGAGTGTATTACAAGGATGCAATACGTATTTCGTAGTAGGACCGGTGGAATACAAGCAGGACTTTTTCCCGTTTATTCGCCTGACGTTTTCGTTTTTACCGAAAACTACATACTTCTCTACATAATATAACCCTCACGAAACACCCCAATCGACCGCCGGGGAATTAAAACCGTGTCGTAAAGATTATACTGTATAATGCCAGTACAATTATTTATATACACCGATATTTCAAACGAATTATTCATATAGCGTTTTGCATGGCGGTCCGATTGCATTTACAATATACATCGTATTACTCGGTCGAAAATATGTTGTATCCGAAAAGCATAAAGTATTATAAGACTTTTATTTTTTTTTTTATTTTTAAGTATATATGCATAATACACTTTTCATTTCATAGTTATAAATTAATAAAAATGTTATTTATATTATAATATTATAAGTAGGACGAAGAAAAGTACGAAAAGTTAACGGTGTGGACAGAAATCGGAAACCCGATATAGTCACACGCGGTACAATTTATATACTATATGTATAATTTATTATAGTGCAGATGGATAACAATTACATAAAAAAATATCATCTTAAATACGAGTTTGGAGGGAAAGTTAATTATATATGTAATATTATTTTTATCATTCACTGCGGCGGTGATGGTAGAAGTTTTATACGATTTACAAATATTATCCAAATCTCATGGATTTGAGACGGACAGTATTCGTGATACGGTTCATTTTTCATATGATGCGATTATTTGCATTTCGATTCAGTCGGACTTAACCAGATTCCAGACGATTACCTGGCCGGTTTTTAGTTACGCCCAAAGAATATGGCGACTTATTTTGATTTAGTTTTAAAAATGCGTACACAATTTGCACTAACAGAGCCTATAAATAATTATGTCTACTACTACACTATCACAGCTTCTTCAACACACCAATAATCAGCCATTGAGAATCGTGTTTTACAAAAAAGTAAGACCAGTCCAATACGTATAAAGATTGGGGGTAACGTTATCCCGAATTTCTCAAAAACATCGGTCGACGACCAATCTTTAGAAAAAGTTTGATTTATGTAATATCTAAATACTGTTCGCATAAAAATAAACGGTAATATAATGATTTTCGGCTGAACAGACTTATCTTGTATGGATGAAACGTGAATATAATGTACACTTATTATAAGTTGTCAAAAAAATATTATTATTATTTTAGTCGTTAAATTTGCATACATTTAAAAAAAAAATATAAAGAAATGAAAGGTTTGCATGCAATATAATGATCATATACATCTCAGTAAGTCATTCATTACAACAATAAAATCATTTGTTTAGTGAAACGCAGAAGTGAAAAAAAAATATTTTTCATTTCTTGAATCAAAAACATAAAATTAATAGTTTTTTCTTTTGTTTTTTATGAATTTCGGTAAACGGGCCACTAAACATCTAGAAACGTAATCGTTTGATGTTAAATGAATTTCAGATCCCGTGTGATGTAATTTTTTTTTGGCCATATTTAATTTAAAAAACGATTTTGATTAAATTCTTTTGAGTTTGATGAAACTTTAAAAAGAAAAATGACAATCTACAATTTGTTCTTCATGCTTTTGCTAGTTATTAAAATATAATATTATTATAGCACAAGATATTTGTTCACCGACATCTTATTAAACAACGAACGGTTTTTTTTATTTTTATTTTTTTTTTATAAATGGTATTTCTAATTGCATAGATATTTTTTTTTTTGAATTATTTAAAATATAATATCGATTTTGAGAATTGTAATTTATTAATAAATTATTACTTTTAATACTGCACCAGATTATTATATTTATTAGAATTTAGTAAAATATTCACCATACTTGATAAATATTTATAATTATAATAATAAGTAAATATTTTAAAATGTATGCAAAAAAAAGAGAAAAATTATATGATTAAAACCTTTAAAGACCTAACAAAAAAATCTAATCAAAATAATTAAGCATATTTTATAATACATTACATATGGGTGTATATTTCGATCAACCATTATAATTTAATACTATGATAGTCTCCCACACTTTTTAATTATGTCATAAAGCGTATAGCATATAGTATATAGTTTATACAATGTACATAATATATTTACATTACAGTTCAGTCTTGCAAACAAATATTACTTGTTATGTGTAAAACACAATAGTTATACGATAGTTGTCATTACGCGTTTGGTGAGAAAATCTGACAATAAATGTTGTCATAACTGCAATTTGGTTTTGGTTTTCATAAAATAGTATTTTGTAGTGTGACAATTACTATGTTTATATTTGCAGTTCACTTACAATGCGTTAAGCACAATATACATACGACACGCCATACAAATTGTTGCGCATTAGTTAATGAATTTCATTACGGTGAGTGGATGGTTTAAGATGAAAACGATTGAAACGGTTCACGCTACATTATATGAACAGCGTTTAGGACTTAAATTAAATAATTGTTTACCGTTCATAATTTACTAACATTTAGCGCACATAAATATTCTAGCTGTAGAATTATATTTGCACATCGTGTGTTGGATTCGTAGTAAGTAGAATTTTTTTTCAAATGTTAACTCATATTTATTTCTATTAACACATTTCAGGCAAAAGAAGAGTCCAAAAAGTTTAGCGTGATCATTAGAAATGCAGTGTAGTTTGTACAATAGAGAGATCATTACCTACTGTTTCGGTAGTTTCATCATCATGAATGTTTAGGCACCAAAAACCGTCTCAAAATAATTAAAATTGTCATCTATTGTGGTATTAATTAAGTTCTACTAAGAATCTTATTTTTATTGTAATTATTTAACGGCATAATGTTTTTGTAAACATTGAATATAGTCGTTGTAAAAAATATAACAAAGAATCGCAGTGTTTTATCAATCAATTAGATTAAATACATTTTTTTTTGTTTCTATTCCAAAATTATCTACGATATAAACTTCGTAGTTACGTTCTATTGTTGCAATATTATATTTTACTGTTCTGATCAAAACATTAAATTGTATTATTCGAGTTTAGATTACTCGCTCAATAATTTTGATGAATGTCTAATATTCATGTAATTTAATAGTCAATAGTTAGATACACAATAGTGCCTATATGATTCGCTAAATGTACATTGCCTGCAGCTATTACTAAAGTGAAAATTTTGCCAGCACTCCATATAACAGCTGAGTGCTGCACAACAGACTAATTCTTCTTTAATGCATATACGCCACGACTATAGTGAAATTACAGTTGTCAATGCACATCGAAAAGATGGTAATTTATTGGTTGATCAGGTAGGCAACTAAATTTTTTTTTCAAATCTAGTGCGTGCTCTGTACTCAAAATATTATGTGTTTTGATAAAATGTGTAATACACGTGTCATATCTAGTGTTGATATTTTTGATTCACTATTAAGTGTTTGAGCTGAATATAATTGATATATCACACAATAACATGCATTATATATAAATGTGTGTATTATAATTATGTAGGTATACAAAGAGGACGTAAAATCAATAATGCAAAGGAGCACTATTTTATTGCTAATTCATGGTGAAAAAATTTAAGTCTTGGAATACAAGCATTGCTTATAAAGAATAAATACCATGAATATTATAATACGTGTCGGAATAATCGAAAACTTACAAAGTGTATAGAGTCCCATAATAAGCCATTCGCAAAATATATATCCGCATGTCATTATTGTTTTGATATTATTCATTTAAGGCGAGTGAGTGAATTCGCACAAATTACAAAATATATAATTATCATTGATGTCTGTTTTATTAATGTCTCGCTGATAAACTATAATATAATATGAGCATAAATATGATATGACGATATTGCGTGGGCGACAATTTATTATTTTCTCGGGATTTACCGACACGAAGAGGAGGTTTTTTATCGAAAACAAAAATACAAATCGAACTACTTTTTGTCTAAAAAATCTATATGTCCGTCAATCGTATCGCAATAAATCATCTCGTATAAAATGCGAACCGCCAAAACTTGTAAACAGTTTAATAACTCATAATATACGATATTTTGCGTAACATAAAACGCATTATAGGTTATAATATACTGCCAGTGACCCCGTCAAAGACATACGTCATAAAAAATGTTATATTTGCATTTACTGTTTATCGAACGTAATTCTCGTCGTAATAATATTGTCAAGTCGATACGGTACAATGGAAACAGAAGCCCGCTGAAAAAACATATATTGGTGGCATATAAGTAGCCATACAAAATACCTTTCTAAAAATTACATATCTTAAGCTGAGAAATTTCCCCACTATATAATTCTACTCAGTAACTAAACTTTTATCCATAAAAAAATTATACTATACAAAAAATGTTATTTTACCTATTACAAAATAACTCGATTTACACAACCATTCATAACCATAATATATGTTCTGAAAATCTAATATTTTCTAATATAAACACTTCAAAATACTATAACAGCTATCTAATAATATGCCTAAGATTATATAAAAAGCTCTCTACTCAAATAAAATACTATCAACATTTGTAAATATATGGTTATTGAACAATGAACTAATTATATAAAAACAATTTTATCAATAATATAATCTGATTATGTATAATTTATTTGCAAAAATTTTAAACACTCAAACATGCATGTTTTATTTTATAGATAATTAATTTCTATTACTATTATCAGTTTTATTACTATCATTTTTTTTTTAGAGACTCTCGCCTATCAAGAAAATAATTTTATCCTTAGTGATAGACTAAACAGTAGGGTAATAACATTATCTTCATATAATATCTAGATCCTTTTGTAATACCTTTTTATCACACTAACTGTGATAAAAATAATCCAATTGATCGAATCATGCGTTTGGACAATGAGCACCCTACTTTATTTAGTCTATAATTATATTATGTTTAGTATGTGTTTTGTTAATTTTAATTACACTATATCTTTAAAATGTTTTATTCTTTATGTTATATGAACTGTTAATTTTAATTACTTTTTGTTGTCTTATATTGCATTCTTTAATTATATGTAAAATGTTATTGCACCTCTGAGCCTTGTGCCCGTCATATAATAAAATAAAATAACAGTATAACAGTAACTCCATATTTTTAGTAAACATCAATACTGCCAAATAAAATACAAATTATTATTGTTATTATAATATTCGGATTTACAACTGTTTATCGAAAGTAGTGCATGGTCGTAATAATTATTGTTTTGTCGATACGGTACGACGGAGGAAACTGAAACCCGCTGGAACCTTTGACTCTTGCACACACACACACACACACACACACACACACACGCACGCAGTACATAATTTCGGTTACCTTAATTCGGTCTTGTCCGAAACGGCAAAGGACCATCGTTCAACATCGGCCGGCTGACCGAACCGGCGTTAATTATACGCCGACCCTTTAATCATAGCAAAACCGGTGCGGTCAGGCAAAGCACACGTGTACCCTGTATACATGTATATATTTTATGTACCTGCGTATAATAATACCGAATTTAGTCGGTATGTATATATATATATATGTGTGTGTGTGTGTGTGTGTGTGTGTGTGTGTGTGTGTGTGTGTATAGTGCACGCCAGGTCGAATTTTAGTTTCCGAATTATCGTATGCAAATGGTATGTCAGTGCGTCAGTTATTAGGAGGTATACCTACAGCGACTCTTCCGAAAACTCTGTCCTCGGAAGTTTATCGGTCGAAAGTCTGACGAGAATATTATTCATCTGTCGGTCGATAACCGCGGGCGGCGACGGGTTAACGTGCCCGCCGCCAATGCGTTTCACTCTGACAGATATCAAGACCGTAATAAACGTCTCGCGGTGGCGGTTTGGACGACGACGACGTCGTTTTTGCTCGGCTAAAATATTTTGCATGCCGGTGAGCCCTCAAACGTCACCTCGGCAATAAAGGTATTATTAAAATTGTCGTACAAAAAACAAGGTAATCATACAATATAATGCGAAACGTCCATGACGTATAATGTGCTACAGGTATACGACTACAAGCGATGCCCACCCGAGGTGGTCGGCGAACAACGCAAGCACAGTTGAATATTATATAAAATACGCGTCGTCGATCTCGTTCAATTACTCGTTGGTTGTGATTCCACGTGGTTGTAATTTATTATTATTAAGTACCAAAATCGGAATGCAGCAAAGTTGTTTGGGCATTTTTTTTCAAATCGTCGTACCGTCATCAGGAACGTTTTACAGAATAATATTACTTTTCCAAATACACCGACACCGCTCGATTCTCCCAAAGGCCAAATTTGTTATAACCTATACCTATATATTATACACCGTTGTGGTGTCTCGTTTGGATCAACTTCTATCGTATCACAAAAAAAAAAAAACAACATTACATTGTAGCGGGAAGACGTCTCATGTGTAAACGGATATTCACGCGTCTAAATCTGTACAGATACACCGCAAAAAATAATAGATATGTTGCGTATTTGTAGGATTTGAAAGTTTTGAACACATCGAAATACGTCTTACATTTTCCAGACGCTCTGGTAGTGTAAACGCGCATGTTAATATATATATATTATAATATTAAAATAATAGTAAACGCATCTAAGCATTTTCCGTCTGGTCGCCGCGGATTACAAAATAATAATAATATGTTGTTAATGGACAATCGATATGCGCATATTATATATTACACGCGTGGACGCTATTCGCAACTATATCGTAATAACTTATTATTATTGTTAAGGGTACGTCTCGCCTGTTATTATAGTCACACCGGTGTGTATTATTTTACACACGCGCCGCCGACGCATTAGCACTCCCCGGCGCTACGTCGCAGCTGCGTCGTACGTATATTATATAATATAGCTCGGGCTAGCCTACCGAGATATTCCTGTGAATGTATAATAATAATAATAATAATAATAACGCAATAACGGTACGTAATAGGAAATTACGAGCTCTCCGGAGCTAATTTCTCACACTAGCTATGTAATATACGCTCCCGTACATTATAATATTATATCAAGTCCCCGGGGCGCCGACAGTCGAACGTTAACGCTACATAAACATAGGTATAGCAGTACATAATAATAATAATAATATATAAACGCTCGAAACAACAAGTAGGTATGTAGGTATAATGTGTGTAATTTTTTTCGGTGCCCCCCTCCCTTACTGCATATTTTCAATAACCACAATATAGTATTCGGCTTTGTGAATATAATAAAAGTATATCGTTTACACTGGCCAATATTCGAGCTAACACGACGCAATTAAATCTTGTGTTCGGTTTTCATTCGAGAAAGATCGGCCTCATCAAACACCAGTCGTGCTCATAAAGCCATCGTCTATATTTCCGTTAAATAAGAAGATACTTATTTTTATTTTTCACGTGTAAAACATCTGAAACGATTTATTATATCGAGTATTATGTTTTATTTCTTTAAAATACATATTATGGCGTAAAAAATAATATCGAGCATAGCTAAATTCCACGCTGTTGAAGCGTACTACTCGGGACGTGTATTACTGTGGATTGACGAATGTTAGACACATGAGCATAATATTATTGGGTAGAGCGAAGCGTAGTCCCTTGATTTCTAGTTAGACGCTATTTGTCATTACTATATTCTCCGAAACTAGTAGAATAATCTTCGTGAAACTTAAAATATATATTTATAACTGTTCGAAAAGTATATCAATTTAGTTAGGCTGTCATTAAGTTATTGTGATCAAATACTCGCCTACACAATGAAAATATGTTTTAACCGATTAATCAATGTACAGCCAAAACTATGATAGCTAGAGACTATCCTTTGTACTAAAAAGTAAAATGTATACAATAATAGATGATATCTTAAAATGTGCTCACACGGGAATTTTATTTCTACAAATGGAAATTGAATATACATTTGTATATTATTAGGCCTAATATATATGGTTGCCATTGGTTACAGAAAATAAAACAGTTATTATGATTTAAAGTAATTATGTAATTATAATTAGTGATCTACCGCCTTTTTAACAAGTTTAAATATTATGTTACCTATATATTATGATTTATTTTAAACTATAGACCATGATATATTTCTTCTCGTATATGACAATGCAGCTTTATTAAATCGACTATACATTTTACTAGTGATATTACATTGTATTATGTGAGTTATGATAACAAACAAAATATCTTGCAAAATACAAATTTTAAAAAAGCACCATGACCGATCTCAAGTAGACATTACACAAATTCACTTTTCAAAAGTATATAATTGCATTACTACTATATAGGTTTATCGGTATGAATGACAAAATTATTATTGGTATATTTCGGTAGATATAACTGACCGTTTGCTATCCTTTTAAAATCTCAGTCAAATGGACCGAAAATACACTTGTTAATAATAATTATCAATAATAATTACACAAAATTATTTTACGTCTTATACGCAGCGCTCATCTTCGGTACCAGTATTAAACCAGTGGGTTTAACCGGCCTGATGCAATGGGGCTGCACAACAGCTACACACGACGACAAAGGCTGCGGTACATCGGTTGACAGATTCGTTAACGTCATCTCCTCCACCGCCACAACTGTCGAGTATAAATAATATTATACACTCGGAAAGCACGTCGGGCTTCGCATGCATTGTGTCGACGCGGCCCCGGCGACGACGATTGATTTCGCGCTCGCGCTTTCTCGACAAAGACGAAGATAGATTAAAACGCTCAAACGCTTTCGATAATGGCATTGTGTCTTTTTCAGAGGCCCTGACGTAGTTTGGAGGATGGCAGCGACGGTGAAGTACTTACCGCGCCGCCACCGCATTTCCGCAAAGAAAGGGAATGACGACAACGACGACGACGACGATAATAATACACAAAACTCTTCTCGCGACGGGCAAAACAATATCAAACTATATATATTATTATACGTAATATTATTATATTATACGAATCGATTTTCTATTTTCTATAACAATAATAATAGTAATAATATTATGCGGTCGTCCACAAGATCCTCCTCTGTTCGTCTTTTCATTCACCGTCGTTTATATTATTATAATATAATGATGACGACGATGATAATAATAATGAGGTCATCTCGTCGCGAATGGGTTCACGCGTCGTTCCGGTAAAATCTATGTATAGTTGGGGGTGGAAAAACGATTGTTGTAGATGGTGATGGAAATGAGGGTGGTATGGTAGGCCGACGGAGAAGGAAACGTCGACGGAAGTATATTATATAAATACTCTCTATCGGTGGATAATGAATACGATATTTTTCGCTGATTTCTTTGTCATAATATTTCATCCTCCCCTTCCAAGCATCTATGATTATTTTCCACCCCGAGACTCATCGCTGCCTGCCGTTGTCACACTTTGAGCTCCGTAAAATAATAAAATAATTTATTATTTCGCACCCAATTACTGTTATAATAACCGTTACGATCTGAACGATCCTGATCACTACTGTGACCAAAAATAAGCGTTTAAATTTTATGACGTAATATTTTAAATAAAAAAAAAGTGCTGAATCGTAATTTTCAAATATTATGCAAGCACTGACAGTCTATCCAAACTATTGAAATGTAAATTATATATCCCTAAAATATTTCATTTGAAAAGACAAAACTAAGACACGGACATTTACTATAGAAATAACAAAAATTTTTTAGAGCTATATTATTTTTTCATACAGTTTCAGCATTTCAAAATGTGGTATTATTATAATATTGAAGTTTTAAATATTCCGAAAATATGTTGTATTCAACTTAGATATGTACCTATATTGCCTATACATTACGCCGTGTTACTCCTTCTGTTTAAAATATTATAATATTATGTATAAAGTATACATTTCCTACAAAATAAAGTTCATAGAAAACGATTTTGTGACAGTTTTACTTATAAATAAATAAAAATGTAAGATCAATAAAATAATGGCATGCACTTCTCAGAATGTAGTTTCCTTAATATATTTAAAAGACCTATTTAAAAAAAAAAATTATATAATCGTTATGTTTTTTGGTTATTAAAAAAAAAATATGTATACAATTTCTTTAATAATATTTTTTAATTAAATGTGTTCTTTTAAATGAATCAAAGTGAAATACAAAATATTTAATTATCAACAATAATGTATGATCTACTTTAAATTATAATAAACAATAACACAGTATATTTTTATGAATATAACATAATGTTATATAAACTTTAGAAATTAATAATCGTATTTTAATGGGTTTATGATTTAAATTTCAAGAATAGTAAAAACTAATTTTCAAACAACTTAGTTTAGTTTAGTTAAATGATTTAAAACCATTAATCATTCATACATTTTAAGCGGTTGTGACGATAATGTCACAGTAATGACGAAAAATTCAACAAATAAATTATTTTACCACTGAAATATTATTTGAAAAACAAACACTACCTCCAGAATCCATTAAAAAAATTAAATTTTAGAGCACAGTAAAAATTAGAATTTTGTTTGAATGAAAAAACAGTCCATTCGAAATAAAAGTTTTTTTACTTTATCAAAACACATTTTTTTGTTCGACAAAAGTATTAAAATAAACGTAGAATACGTTACGTTAGATACACCAGTATTTAAAACTGTGCATTATTGTACTGTCTTTGTCTATTTTTCTTAATGACAGTAGTAGTTATGATAATATGTATATATTTTTATACTTTTTACAGTAGCATATAAGATATGCACCGAAAAAACTTTCGGAACCACGTGCACAGATTATAATTCCGTTATACAACAACGATTTGCTTAGAGACACAGTAACTGCTTACACTTTATTTTTTATTATCATTAGAGTATTTACCGTCGGAACTTTAGGACTGTTTTCACATTAGATTTTGTGGTAAAATGAAAATAAGTTTTACTGAAAAAAAAATAAATATCCAAACTATTAGATTGGGATGAGTACTTTTTCAAAAATATATTTTCTAACACTCCACGTATTAAATTGTTATTTATATACCAGAATTGAGCATAATATTATTGTTATTACTATATTAGTGCCTAAGCTGTACAATATAACTGCTACTGTCATGATACGCTCGTTTAGAGTGTTAATAGTAGAAAAAGTTCAAAGTGAAAACCTGTGTTTTCTGAGTTTGCACTCATCACGTAGTCCCGTTGTAGACGGTGTCGAAGAATTATTATAATATGCTTACAGGTACTATATTTTAGTGAAACGCTTATAGTATTACGGTGAACGCATCATAATTTATTCAGTTTTAATTGACGGTGTTTTCAAATAATGCATTATTGTAAACATTATATTATTATTTTATACGAGAAAGTGTTTAGAGTAATTCACGAAATGCGTTTTCGCAAAATGTGTTTTATTCAAACTGTATTTAGATCACGGTAAATTAAACTAGAGCAATATACTCTCTAGTACATGGATGGAATATTAACTCTTTTTTTTATCAGTAAAATATACTCGTATAATGAAAATAATAGTAACAGTATCGACATTCGTCTATTATACATACCTTAAATGCTTAAGAGATTGAACATTGCAGTTTAAACATTAAACGAAATACATCTAGTTTGTAGGTATACCTGTTTAATATATTATTATACACACCATGCATACCGGAGTGACGTTATTCGCTACCCACACTCCAACTTGATGTAATATTATTATCGCTATCATGTAAAATCGGAGCTTATATATTATATGATTATTAGATGCATAGCGATTGCGCGTTTCTTTGGCACATCCATTATAGAGATAAATGTAAAGTCCATTTGTTGCAAATTTTTTAGCTATCGTAATACATACTTATTACGGTGGAAGGTGAGCACCTATATAATAATAGAATGCACTTATAACACATGGAACTATGTACATAATTGCACATTATTTTGATAGGATTTCGGTAATATATACGAACACGGTAGCCGACGCTGCCGAGTACAACAAAAAATGGT
This sequence comes from Pentalonia nigronervosa, assembly GCA_014851325.1. Lineage (NCBI taxonomy): Eukaryota > Metazoa > Arthropoda > Insecta > Hemiptera > Aphididae > Pentalonia > Pentalonia nigronervosa. The sequence continues at coordinate 255,551 of JACXSJ010000420.1, forward strand.
TGGTTTGAAAAAAAACCTTTTTCATCTTATCCGTCGCTTATTTTAAACATAGATATACGCGTTCCAGTGCACCGACATTTTTTACTGGACTTGATTTAAAAGGACATATCTACATAGTAATTTATTATTTCACGCAAATTTTGATAACTATACATATATATCATATTATCATATATTATTGAAACGCATCCAGGTACGAAAATAAACTTGTGACAACGCGTTTTCGTTGGATATACTGTCAACGGCTAATATAATAATTATATTATCATATGTTTGTCTAGAGTTTAGTGGAAAGAATAAAATAGAGAAACCACTCACTATGTCTATACTCTTTTACGTAATTTGGCAACAAGGAGATTTTTCCAATCGTTATGGTCATTTATCGTGTTCCAGATGTGTGTGAAAAAGATTTAGTCTCGAATGTTTTGATATATTCTCTGACGTTTCGTATAAAGCGGTTCGTATGCGATTTAAGAGGCGTCAACAATATACCTAGTATTGAGGGTTGTAAAATTGGGTATCATAATATGCAAACAGAGATGGTAGCAGCTGTTGGTTTATATATATATATTTCCAGGGTAGTCCACTCTGTAAAATATATAGTATACAACAATATAGTAGAAATGGTTAGTATTCAATAAGAGATAGACCTTTTGTATAGTATTATTATGTGATATGACATATATATATATACAATGACTACGAGGAAGAGACAGATATATACGAATAGAGAGAGAGAGAGAGAGAGAGAGAGAGAGAGAGAGAGAGAGAGAGATGAGATAGAGAGCCAGTCAGTGGGACAATCAGAGACACGAATATAGTGCACCAGCTCGACCGTGTTTTCCCATATACCATAGAAATACACTGATAGTTCCATTGATCGCTTGTATTAACGTATCCTGCCGGATGCACACCAAACAAATTCGAAAGTGAATTTAACGCGGTACGAGAAATCTAACCAACGAACATTCGTTTTCATCTCCATTGAGTTGAGTACGCCGACCGAATCAAGCGGTTTTAGATTTTTTATATACTATATATATATATATATATATATATATATAATATTAACGTTAAAAGAAAAAAAAATCCATTTCCTTTAATCCCGTGAAAATTACTTTTGAAATTACCTTTATAACATTAGAGCCGATGGACTGTATAAAGTATTATCTGGGACTGATTAGACATTGACAATAGCTTGTAATATATAATAATAATAAATAAAAAAAAAAAAAAATTATTCACGAGTAAAAAATCAAGATGCGAATGATGCAAGATTAAAAAACATTACACGAGTAAACTTTATTAGTCATTCTTACAATTTTATTAGTGATTTACAAAACGTTTTCGCTTAGATCCCTTCTTAGGTTACTCGGCAAGGAGTCCGAGTGCTCATAATATGATATTATATTAAAATTTTACACTCATTTGTCTATTAATTGTTTCGATATTTCCATCACCCATAACTTCGTTTTTTAGTATACGATAAGTGTCCATAGTATTATGTACGTATTTCTTATAACCTAAGATCGAATACCATTCCAAAACTTGAATACCATAACTCTGCACATAACGTCGAAAGCTTGTAGAAAACATTTTAACACCGTTCGTGAAATATTAGCTATACATTGGTATAATTATTGTGTATTATTTAGGCCTGTTACAAAACGCATTATTTATTGTATTATTACTACAGCAGCTGGTATGTCCTCTTTCCGATTGCTGAGACTTATTTCGTGGATAACCTTGACAAGACATCAGTAGCATACTTACCTACAGCTCACAAAGTTCACGGTGCATTGGCCACAGTACATAGAACACTTGTTTGCTCGTCTAACAAAGTATCACAAACTTTTGGGACAAATGTGTGAATTTGGTATTTATATGTACGTATGTACTACCATATGTCTAACATCTTAAAATATGTTTGTCGAAATGGGGTTGAAACGAAAAACGCAACATTTTTATGTGATTCTTATACGTTATATTATAAAACGCAAGAAATATTTGGATGAATAACTCAACGTCACGTGGTTTACTGTCGGAAGTTTTGTGGATTTATTTTTCATGACCGATACGAAATAATTTCAAAGAAAAATGTACGAGTGTACGCAACCGATGCAACGTGTATAACGCTGAACGAAAACTGACACTATCAAGTCGAAAATTGGAACCGATTTAGCATGAAAACGGTATTATAGCCACGGCCCGGCATATTTCACTACGCGGAACGAAGTTCAATAAAACAAGTCAAAACGAGAGAGGGTCGCTACCGACGTTTAGGGCATAGATATGTAGAGGTACACTGAAACGGGCGAGATAAATGTCGGAAAACGTAATATCGGAAGAATGTATCAAAGCTATTTGTGACTTTTAAACAAAACTTTTTTCACCGGTTTTTTTTCTCTCTCCCTCCATTCCTTATCGGTTAACATTGGAAATTTACGATCTGGAAAACTTCAAGGGTACCAATAACTTTAGAAAGTTTTCGTCTGAAACGTTAAGTTAATTCAAGAAAATACGCGAACAGTAGTATATGGCACGGGTACCTGGCGAATTTGGTCATAACTGCGAGTGGAGAACAAAAAAAAAAAAAATAAAAAATAAATGAAAACCTCCGGAACTGCTCAAAAAAGTCTGTGCGTTTTCATTTTCTTTTTACCATGCGATACACAACGCGTCTACGTAATTTAGTTTATTTTCTCGGTGCTTCCGGGCAAAAATGATGAAAGTCGTACGATTCGGTGTATACACTCACGTATATGGCTCATAGATTAGATGTTTTATCAGAATGTAAACAAGTCTGGTAACCCAGGCGAAATTGGCGCGATGCAAACGTTTAGTAAACAGCAATCATATATTCCGTTTAAATTGAGTTTTCAATTCTCTGGGTGACGCGCCACAACAACGAAAATAGCAACAGCAACAACATTCATATAATATAATATTATAAAGTGGCCGCAGCTTTCTTTTCTTATGGATGTGCATCAAAACTTAAACTCGCGGCGGTAGAGGCGGCAGTGGCGACGCGTGTCGAGAGAAAGAGGAGCAAAATAAAATTAGTTACAAGGGAATGTTGTTTATAATAGGTATGCATATACCTACGCGCGTATTATATATAGGTAGGGGAGGTACATAGATACATATTGTTATATTATAATGTATTGTTATATACGCATGTACACTTGGCTGGCTATAGTTTATTATACATAATACAACACACGCATATATATATATATAAGAAGCGTGTTGCCTCGGTTGACTGTGCAGAAGTATATACATATAATGTATAGTCGTCGTGTACTCGTGTTGAATCCCTCTGCTGCTACCACTGCTCGCCCACGCCACCGCATGCCATGACAAGCCTTTGCACTCTCTACGTCGCCTCTGATTACATTATCCCGACTAAACCGATGATAAAGTATATTATCCAAGTTCGGTGTGCTGCATTACTATATAGGTACTATTCGAACGTATTTAAAAACATTATTCGAACAGGCGTAGTCGGTTTTATAATATTATTATTATGTTTTGCGTCGTTCGGTTTGCACGAAACCCGTTTCGGATGCACCACAAGACTATACGCTCAATATCCCAGCAAAATATATTATGACATATTATACGAATGAAATGAAAAAAACTATTTCCGAAATTAAATCACATACGATTTGCAATGGCCCGGATTAGATTTGTCCACAAACGTCGGCCGTGTCCAAAAGATTTATGCGGTCGTGACCGTCGTCGTCAGGGGACGGTGTAGCGTGCGTCGATTTCTCGGTTGAAATATAATTATATATATATATATATATATATATATATATATATAGATGGGCACGCCTGCGGGGTGGTTCAGCTCGTAAACTGCACTCTTATCTTGCCGACGGATCGGTATTGGATATATATATTTATATATATATCAGCTGTCTAGTACATAACGATAATATCGTATATTATTATAATATTATACGTCCTACGCCGATCGGTCGCCCATACGTTATCCGCGTGTTATAATATTTATAATATTATATATTATTTTATATCTTCGCTTCGGATTTGTAACGGGCAAACAATTCCAATGCATAATATTTTAATATATTATGATACTACCGGACATCGCATTTATGCGCATTATCTCTCCGTAATTAAATATTGCGTTCAGTTATAGTCCTTGATGACGCTTACAATCGTATTGTATACGCAATTGTAATCCAGTAAAAACACTTGTGTTTATTCGCGTTTATTTCGCGAAACGATTTTTCGCATTATGTTTTATACAATTTCTTTACATTTTTTTATTTTTCATCGCAATTTGTGTCCATAACTATACCCTTCGTTTTATTATTTGGTTTTGTTTGATAAATAAAATAATCCATTACCTTCAAAAAAACATGTACTCGTAAAAATATAAATAAAAGGCCGAAGGGAAGATGATGTTACCACGGCCGTCGTTATAAGAGTTCAGATGAAATGCTCTCCACCGTCTAATCCCGGCTCAACACTCGAACGATTGTTCGTAAATCAACTTGCACAATTAGATATTTCATAAAGGTGCAAGAACCATAATAATGACTAAAAAAAAATATAATAAAGCTAAGCACATGTCATTAAACTAATTTACTCACATACGTTTGTAATACTCAGAGACGTACTGAATGTGATTTTGACAAAAACAATTAAGAATATTTTAACTTGAGTGAAACGGAAACGTTATATAGATAGATTGTTCACTTAGATAGATAGATAGTCGGCCAATACAGGTATTATTTGGCATGATGCATTTTAAAATCCACAATGTTTACTATTTGGTACCAAATTTTTGTACACTTATTTGAAATTCCGGAGGAGTCGTAATAGGGTATTAAAATATGGATAACAGCTATTAAATATAAAATGCGTAGTGCATGGCAGAAGATTATTTCTTATTTCTTTATTTCTTTATTTCTTATTTTCCTATATTTAGATTTGTTGTGTACCAGTCAGAAGACGACCTTTGAGAATGGACGTAGGAGCTTGTAGTCGTGGTGTTAAATAAATTATAAAAACTGTTGTATATTGTAATGAGTTGTTTTTTTAAAAATCAGTATTTAGACTGGCGTGAAGGTGTTCGTTGTAGCCCTAAAATATCACGTCTGAATCGGAGCCGTTTCAGGCTCCCTTATATATGGATTACTCCTCCTATTTGGTACCTACGTTATCCTAGCGTTGACCTAATTCGGTTTATCGTGTATACTAGTTCCAGGAAATATCACAATCCCACGCTTTGTCATGCACGTGCAAATAATTGCCCGGATTCGGTTAGACCATCCGTTATCGTATTTTAATGTATTTCACAGAATTAGTCCACAAGACTAATATGATATAATGTTTTAAATGGCTTGCAATGTTATATGTTTAATGTGATTTGACAATATTCAGATTAAATAGCTAAGTAATCGTTCGAGCCGCCTTCTGTTGTTAACAGGACGGCTTACCTCCTATTAATAATATTAAAGTCATAACCGCATATTAATCTTTATTTCTGCTTGCAATTGGGTCACGTCAGAAAAAAAAAGTTTACTTATTAATATTTGCCGCAGGTGGATAACTCATCTCAAATTCATTAACCCCCGAGCAACACCTATAGTAGATACAGCTACTTATACATTATTATGGCAAGTGTTTACGTCACCGTGTATATCAATTATGCAGCCAAAAATATTTTTGTATAATATTAATTATATTATTTCATCCGTATGCATTTGTAAGTTTCTATAACAATGTTCTTATTCATTACTACTTTTAGTCCAAATGCATTGAATATAATATTATAGACTATCGAAAAGACAATGCTTTCTAATATATTATAATGATGAAAGGCTGTGTATTGCTGTTAACGATGCCATTTTTCTGATACTAAATTAGTGAAGAGAAGAAGAGATAGAGAGAGAAATCTTTACCGCGTGTTATTGTGTAAATATATACTGCCAAAGGTAAACAGTATATAAAACAAACAAAAAACAAGCTCCGCCATGATATAAGACCAATAAAACAATATTTTTGAACGACAGAAAACAATCGGTCTACACACAATATGTGATGTGGGCCATCTGGAATTTAATCGAATAAGTCAGCAGTGTTTTCTAAAGCCAATATATATATATAGTGTAATGTACTTTGTAGAATGGCTATATACAGTAATTGACGATAGCTGTAAAAGTGTGGATTATCGGATCGCACGACGTTATTACAACTTCGATGATTTATCGCGTTGTAATGACGAATCGGTAACACATATACCACCCAGTATATAATTGCTTGCGTTTGAAAACAACATTCGCACACGAAATACTATTTTAATCGGCAGAGGTAATGCATTTTATGTATGCCGTATATATACACAGATATATCTATAATATTATATAACCCGAAATAAGATTTTTTCATCTCTTGGAACTATTTTCCTTCTAGCCTAGATGTCTTATTCACACGTCAAAGCTCGAACACTTTGAAGTTTCGACGACGTTTTAAATTTATTGTTACGATTTCATGCGAGTAAAGAATAATACATCTAGGTACGACGTTTATGATGATGTTGAACGTATCGATTTTCAATACGCTATATATATATATATATATATATAACATAAAGTTTTTACATCGTAACTTTATATAGGTGCGTAGGTATATAATGACGTGTTTTACGTGTATAGGCTCTTGTTGACTATAATAACGATAGATACGTATGGAAATAAAATCCTATTGTGAACTTAAATCCTTACACCTATTATGCTGTGATTTTTATCTAAAAGTTTACTATTGTTGAACTTAAAGACTATAAGAATGTAAAAAAAAAAATAAAAAAAAAATAATCTAATACTAGGAATAAAATCTTAGACTTTGATCTTCAAATAGACTTGCGTTCTCGAAAGAGAAACTATTTCGGACTCACATGGCCCGATCTATGAATAGATTTTGTATTCGTTTAATTTTAACATCCGTGACAAAAGATAATCATCATATTTCAAAGATCACGCACGTATCGTTAATTCAAGAAATCTGAATTGTAATGTATAGTATTTCAGAAAAAAAACCATCGATGATAATGAATAAATTATCTATGTGTGGCAAGTAAAAATCACTCACGTACTATGGAAAACCACATAATCGAAATGGGAAAACTATATTTCTGAAAAGCCCATATTATGCTCATGCATTGATAATTTGTTCACTGTGCGCATCATAAAGTTACAAGACGTGTAACGTCATCTAAGGAGTGAAATGTTCCGGTATATAAATAATATATATATAACGCGGAAACAAATATCGAAAAAACTTCGTTGCACGTTCGATAATAAGAAATATTTTATTTAAACAGCGTAAACTGTTACCAAACGTCGTGATGCTCTAGGTACTGTTCAGAGTAGATTGTAAAATCTATACGCTTAGTTAAAGTATATAATATTGCACGTAGGTGTGTGCTTCTTATAAATAACAAATACAAACTATATTATATTTGTGTGTTTGTATGTTACAGAGGTGCATCCTAGTATTAAACATACCTTGTGTTTATAAAAAAAATAAATCTATATTATTATATGAAATTCATCCGTTTGAAATATACGAGTCATAAACAGAAATAATACATTGAAAAAACTGTGTAATAACTAACATTCGTTGTGAATATTTTTCTATGAAAAATCAAGTTAAACTGTTGAAATATTAAATAAATTGATTTATGATTGTATTTCTTCAGACTAAAATAAGACAAAATAAACTAATTTTAATTTCAACAACATCTAATGACTTTTATTCTGAAATCGGCAGCAGAAACATCCGACAAAAGTAATGACAATTGTAATAATTTAGACGACACAATTATAAGACAGTCTAATTACATACCACTAGTATAAAATAGGTAATGCTACAAACTATATTTTAATAATTTCTTATTGAAAATTATTGTAATTATTTTTGTCAACGAAAAATGACTAACTGTTTATTTGATAACTGATAAAGAGTATATTTATATACTATTTTAGTCGGTAAATCGCATTATAAATGAAAAGACAAGAATTTGGATTTTTTTTTTCTAAATAGCAATTTAAAAAAAGATCAACAATTGGATACTAAATAGAAAATGGTAATATAAACATTTTGTAAAAATTTCATGTATTTACTGTTATTATTTTTGGTGTTACTTCAAAAACAAATTCGATTTTGTTAAAAATTGTCTTCGCATAAAAATTTCCGTTTTTCCTTTATTTTTTTTTTTTTTTGTATTTTTCCCGACTTTTTTGATAACTATTGAGAATTTTTTGCTTTTGACCCACTTAAGTACCAACTAAATTAAATTTCCTACTAGAAAAATTACAGATGAAGAAAATCGAAACACTATCACTGCCCCAAAAATATTGTCAGACACAAAAATACACATTATTGTGAAATCAATACATTCATTGCTACGTTTAGAATCTAAAAAACAATTACTTGACACATGAATTTATCTAGATAATCCCATTTTTATAAAATATTTTAAATAAGTCTTTTCAATATGGGCACAACGATTATCTAATGATTTGGGAGTTATGTAAAGTAAAAAGTGTACATTTTTATGGATTTAGTATTCAAATTTATATTGGGTGGTGTCTAAGCAAACCATCCGTGAACGATAACGCTGAATATAAAGACCTCGTTAGAAAATAAGAAGTTTAAAAACCTTAAAAAAAGTTACTTGAATATCCTTTTCAAAATTGAGTTATATAGAATTTCATTGATATATTTAAGCTTCATCATTATTAGCATTAAAAAATAATTGTAATCAAAAATAATCTAATAGTTTTTCAAATTCTATATTGTTTTTGATTCATACTGATATAATTCAAAGACTACTAAGGTAGGTATTAAATTATTTCAACCAACGGGTTTATACAATTATTAAGTGGCATTAATAGCCGAAACCGGAACAGCATTACTGCATAGATGTATGTGCCCGTTATCCATGAAAACATTAGTATTTTAATATTTCACTGAGTATTAATGAGTACGATAAGCGATAATTTGATTTCATAAAATCAAATACAAGGTTGACGATTTAAAAATAATATATTATAGCCGTCACACTGTGTATGTACTTAAAATACACGAATACGCTCTTGGATATTTCAATTTAAGTACTCTGACATGAACATGTTCTGCGCGTTTTGGTGTGCGTTGAAAAAGTTAAAGTAAAGTTACTAAAGATGATACAAAAATATTTCATAAAAAAAAAATCATTTTTATCTGGCCAAAAGGGCAATCTTTTGTCCCCGAGTATTTCACTGAAGGAAGGATGCCAAGTCTTGTGGAAGCTGTCTCATTTTGAGACGGAAAAAAACAGTCAGTACTCGGTTTGGGGAGATAATTATTGATTTTAACGAAATTCGTAAAAACTCATTTTCCGATCAACCCTTTGATATCCCAAATAATGGCAGTATAGAGTCTATATTATTGATACTGTAATAGTTGTACAAAAATATTAATTTAAAGTTTTAAACTAAAAAAAATTAAAACAAATTGAACACGCTTTGAATTATAATTTTAAATATGATATTATACATAATATTTAGAATAATATTTTAATATTAAAAAACATATTTAATAATATTTTCGTAATAATAATGTTATTTAAAAGTAGTTTCTAGTATAATATCATGGTTAAACATTATCGTGCACATTGTCACTATAGTATTTATTTTAATCCTGAAAATCGGCATATTTACACATTTTACACATTATCAATTAGTGCGATTATTAAGTGTTTGGTTCTCTCATGGTCAAATGAAGTATTTATTATCATCTTTACGGAAATGTTTATAATTTTCAAAAATTCGAAAGACAATATTTCAGTTGATGAAAACATTCTTTGTCATAAATTCGTATAGAATGGTTAATATTAGTTTACGAATACAATTCACTATAATGGTAGACTATATGCATATTATTATGATAATCGACCGTTTAAATACTTCCATATGCTTGTAGTATGTCATTCACGAATGCTAATATCTCACCGAGGCTATATTTTAGAGTGTAATGTATATATTTTCATATTATCCATAAAAACGTAAGTATATGATTCATTACTTATACAGCAAGAGAAAGAGAGAGAGAGAGAGAGAGAGAGAGAGAGAGAGAGAGAGAGAGAGAGTTAAGAGTGAATTGAACTCTTTTGGAGAAACCATCAGGAGAAGTGATTTTCGATTATCGGGAGCAATAACAGTTCAGTAATATCATTAAATTATATTGCCGGAATAATAAATTCGTCGAAGGTTTGAACGTCTGAATATATTATACTAATACGCACATCCGCTTACAGTGAAAAAAATAAAAACACTTGCGTTTAATTTACAATAAAAAAAAATAAATAAAAACACATGCTGTGTAAACCGATCGTTTCCAAGAATACGGTCTCCATCAAAGATTATGGATTTATTTAATTTTGTTATCTGTTTTTTTTAAATTGTAAATTTTTGAAAAAAAAATACACACGTACAACGGACGATTTAAATACCTAGTAATATGACCGACGATAGCCTCGTACGAGATTATTTAGATGGAGGTGTGCGGAATACAATTCCACCGGACCAGATCAATAGACTGAGCTACTGTTTGCATCCAGACGGTTACATTAACCCCTACGAATCGCCGGTCGCCTTAACAGAATACCAGCTGAAGTAAATTCATTTGAAATATCAGTCGGGACATCTATTTCCTAGAATATAAAAGAAATCGTGTAATAAGTTTAATATTATTATCACATATCATCAGTATAATCATATTGAACTTAATACGGATCAAAAATTAGATTTTTGCGTAGTTCATATGTCTTCAGAAATGTTCTTATCGACGACCTTTTCGGCCAATACTAAAATCTATGATACGTTGAGCGTATTTGTATTTGTGTGATTGTGTATGTGTGTGTGAAGTGGTAGTTTGTGGAATTTGTGGTATTAGGTTTCTTGAATTATTGTACTATTGTTCAGTGATATTAACATTATATGTTATGTAAATGCATTTGAAGTGTTAGGGGTATCTGTAGATTTGAAAATGTTACGCTGATTTAATATTACAATTATAAATTATGTCATACCAGATACACCACCTTTAATACATTTTTTTATTTAAATTTCATCTAACTTCATAGCAAAAATTTCATGATATGGATAATAATATTAGGCATTCAATCTCATTGCACGTGTCATCTAAAAATCGATGGTGACTTACCGAGTTATGCGTTATAACTAACATGTAGGTAATGAATACAAAACAACCAAGTATAATATCTACATTTAAATTATATTCTTTAAATTAAATTTTATACTATTTATATTTTTAGATTTAATCATATTTTTGTAATTTAAAATCAATTTGACATCAATATAAAATTAAAACAACTTACATAAAGTAGACGTTTTTATATGGTTTAATTAGTTTAGGTGTAATTCATTTTTTTTTTTTTTTATTAATTTTTGATTTGCATCATACTTTAATCAGGTAACAATTTTAGAGCAGTGTAATGAATTGGATGTTACGTTTTTGTTTTTAAAATTAACTAAACCGCTTCAATTGTATCTGTACTTGAGCTTATGTTTAGATTAACAAAATTTTTAGAATTGCTACAATTTAATGATTATATCCCAGCGCGATAGAAGAGTTGTATTCAGTTTCCATTGTTCTGATATAAGTTTTATCGGAATATCAAATACAACATCATCATTTTGAACTATTAGTTAGTTAGTTATAATATTTATAATTAGTTAGTTTTAGTGTACTAAAATTATGCCATTCAGCTATAAAATATCAGTTTTTCTGAGAACATAATCTTATCTCCAACTCATACCAACAACTCACTTGGGTTCGACTTCATAATTTTTCGTAATTTTTAATGTATTATATTTAGCCTAATGAAGTTCAAATTACTATTGAGCAGATCGATCTCAGAGTACATATAATATGGCTCCTGTTGTATTTTAAATTTTCATCTATTTAAACACACTGTCACAAGTTCTCTTGGTTCACCTAAAAGTGTTAGATTAAAAAGCGTGTAACATATTTCTCTATAGAGGTTTTACCAGTCTGCAATAGTATTAATTAAAGTATACACCGGTTAAGGGAATGACTGTAGCTGTTTTAAGCAAGTTTTGACACCAATAAAAATATATTTTAAAAATTTAACTCATAATTCAATTTGAATTGAATCGACTATTATGAGTGTAAGTGAAAACATTTTTTTTTCGGATGAAATTTCATGTATTTCGCCCAATTGAAATTTTTTTTCCTAATATACATTTTTATTTTCATTTCAAATTCAAAATACAATTTGCTATTGTTTCATTAGCCAACAACGTGAAACTACAATTTTGCAAAAGCGCGATGCTTGTTCTTTCGTTATGAATAATTGAACGAAATTCGGTCTTCAACAAAATCCAATTAAAATACACAACTGAATACACGAATACAGTTGTAGAACTGACTGAGGTATACATATAACGTATCAATAATCTAGTTATATTATTATATAACATAATTTATATTTTTGAAATTTGAAATACCCACAAGATAAGGTATTAAGGTAAACCATATACGTACTTAACCTCTATCTAATCAATCGTTATAGCAAGTAACATTGTAGGTCGTAGGTCATACACTAAGATAATTAGTTATAAGGACGTATAGGTCGCATTTGCAATGCGAATACCCTATGTTATATAACAATACTTCTTCTTGGTCTCTGCGCCGTCCCTAATAATATAATTGTTCCATTTTGATTTTTAAATTACCACAACGACGATGATATAGATCCAAATATTTCGCAAGGTTTTTGTTGAAAAATCTATAAACTCGGTTTAATTGCCTTGGGCACACTACCCAATAACATGTCACCGGCAGATATCATAAAATATCTACTACCGTATGTATCCCATAATTATAATTGTGTTTATAGTATCGAGTTCCGCATTATTATTAAGCATAAAGGTGTATATTGTTATTAATTTCCGGTTTACGTAATAATAATGATAATACCCGATAATAATATAGTTGATTATTCCATATTCTCGTGTGAAATCAAACCGACGACGACGTACAAAAAATGTTTCAAAGGTGGATCGACGAGTATATTAATATTATAATTATTATCGCGAATCAACACTCCCCTGCCACAGCGACTGTGTATAACAAACGACTCGTCGTCATAACCGTCTTCATCATCGCCGTTCGCACGTCGTATCGCGTACATCTTGCGGTGCCTTTAGCGCGCGCTAAACATTATATTGTTTTGCCGGTCGGGTCGTCTGTGGCTTTAATTAATTTAATTAAAATCCTTTAGTGTTTTACACACGGCCGAACGTAATCACTCGAACGCCACTCGGGCGAGAGCGGCCGATGTCAGGCCCCGATGTATAATAATATACAGTCGAGTCTCGATAACTCGAATATAAAGAGAGGAACGCAACAATAAATTCGACTAATGCGTTTTTCGAGTTATATACCTACCTCAAACACGACTCAAAAACAATTTGAGGGGCAAGAAAATAATTCGAGTTGTCGAAGAGGTTTTCGACTTATTGATATTTGAGATTTGATCGAGACTCGACTGTAGTATATACTGGTACGCGAACCACTGCGGCGGCGGCACGATATTATAATTATGAACTATAATAAATAATACGTACCTGCGTTTATAAATAATTGTAATCGTCACGTGTTCTGTGGTAGGAGGATGACGATGCCGTCTCCGAGGAATGATTACAAACGTGTAGTGGTGTGGTTGTTGTAGTAGTAGTGATAATAATAATAATACGACGGTATAAATATTGCGATTAACTTTGACAACGTTTATTGGGCCCGACCTCGGCATAAGGTGATATAATAAATGCTTATTAAATGAGACGGTGATTTATGTGATTCGCCGCCAACTCTTAATGGCCAACATTCGTTTGAAACATCTAAGTTTTCGTCCTCGCGCGTTATTTCCGAGTATCGCGTCATCGTCGTCGTCGTGTATTATAGGTTAATAAAGTTTTTGATTTTTTTAGTTAGTTTTTACGTCGTTGAGCAGTTAAACATTGTTATACGATACGTTATTATTGTCATTATCGGTGCATCATTATTATATGGCTACAGATCCGTGGTTGGCCGACTAATTTCCGACTTAAACACTTCTTATCGTGCAGTTTGCAGTGTGCACTACGGTAGATAGCTATACAAAACGCTGAGCATATAATATTACGTGTTATATGTATGTATAATTACGTCGTAAATCGCGATGTACACCTACACTGAAGTGACCGAACGATTATTATTAGCTGTGAAAGTGTTTAGAGCCGAAAACGTTCAAGTAAAATCCTTTAGTGCCAAGTAAAAAAAAAAAACTCCCGAGCACATAATATTTTCTGGAAAACGTGGTATGATTGTATAAACATTGTGCGAGTCTGCGATTTTATGTGAGTCCCATTTTCCAACAAACTGCTCTGTTCGAGGCGTATTTATTACTACGCGTTCTAGCAATCAAAAAAAAAAAATATATATATATATACGGGTCCCGGACGTACAATTTTATAGAAAAAAAAATGTAAAATGCCCGTATAAATAACCTATAAAATTTGTTCAATTAAGTGTTATATTTATTTTTGTTTCTTTGACGGTAACAATTATACTATTAAAAGATTAACTATAGATGAAATAGTGGATACATTTATTGTTATTTAATAATACGCGATATTTATTATACTATATATTGAGTTGAAAAAAATGTTTTTAAAAAAAAAAAATAATCAATTTCATACTCTCTGAATAATGGTAGGTAGTTATTATAACGGTTTTAATAATAAAATAAAATATAAAGGTAAAATTCTTAGCTATAAAGGCGAGTTACCTTATAATCAGCTATAATTAATAGCAAGTTTGTACTTCGTGTCTTAGACCTTAGTATAATATATAATCTATATTTATATCTACATCTATTATATATACTATATAAAATGAAGTCGCTTTTATTTTCTTCGGGATAAAATTCGAAATTACTTATTGGAGGTCGTACAGTTTTTTTTTTTTTTTAAATTAAAGAGGACATCACAGAGAAGGTTTTAGGCATAAATTTAGTCCGATAAGGTTATTAAATAATTAGTTATTATTAATTAAAATAAATATGTAAATTGTACCTATATAATATACATCACGCGTGAACGGCTGGACCGATTTCGCTCAAATATTTTTTCAATTGTTCGTAATTGCCAAGAGATGGTTTTTACGAAGGATAATTTTGAGAAAACCCAACCCCGGAAGGTGCTCAAACAGGGATTTTGAGATTTACGATGGAAATATTTATTTATAAATGGTTGCTATACTACTAATCACTGTTCATTTATAAGGTTGTCAATGGTTACATATTCATAACTATAATAATTAGTAAGAATATATTATCATACACATATTTTTGCAAATAAATTTATAGAAAAAAACAAATTTTCGGAACAGGCAACCGTCGCAATATTTTTCATGCCTAATTCTGATTTCACTGGCAACATACGCACTTCATGGGGTCCGGCAATCCATTGCAGGTAGATTGCCTACTCGATAATTTACTTTTTACATATTGTCCGTGATCCATTGCAGTGGATTACCTAGGTGGTTTAAATGTATGCAAATCACTTCAGGTTAATCTTAACTTAATATTTGGCTCAGGCAACGTTGAGCGGGACGGCTAGTATTATATAGACATATTTCTCTGAAAAATGTGCTGTTAAATTATTGTTTGTGGAACTAATTAATAGTGCATTAAATATTGTTTCATTGATTAATGTACGTACTTATTACTTGTTGTATTTGTATTATTATTTGTGAAGTCGTTACATAACACCATAGAACTATTACATATTCAAAAAAGGGTATTTGATATTATTTTAACACTGCTATTATACATTCTAAGCATAAAAGCTAATTTTAAAACTAATTTGATTAATTTTTATAATGTGGATTTTGTTTCTGCCATTCAAATAATATATGTACAGGGATACCACATAATCATCATACCAAATCAAGATCGATTGCAACAGAAGAATTTCTAAAATATCATGCCATTGGTGGAAATCCAGTAAAATTTCAGGGAAAGGTGGCTAATATTCTTAACATCATTGTGAGTGGAAGGGCTTTAATCCCACACAACTTAAAAGCTATCTGTTTTGGGGGGCTAAACCCCCATAAGTCCCTCTCACCGATCTTCGCGTATGGGTCCATTAATGTCTGATATCAATATTCTTTAATATATTTTGATTATGTTATAGGTATTGCACGTTCAAGTTTGAAAACACCAAACAATTAGACATATCGCATGCAGAACGAAACCGTGTGGTCGCTCTAATGAAAAACCTGTCGACAGTCCAGCAGCGGTCATATACCAATCCATACGATTCCTGTTACCCGGTAATCGGTTCGACTGCGATAAAACCGGCCCAAGACCGGAGCAAGGAGGCCGAGATGAGAAACTTCAAGATGAACGGCTGGTCCGAATATCAGGCCGTCTACGACCGGTACGGGTACAAAGCGATCATATGACGTCGATGTATGTGCACATTAAACCAAATTTCACATAGGCAATATGATAGTATTATCATAATCGCATCACGAGTTATTCTCACAGCTGAACACTGCAGTTGGAACACTTAAATATCGAATCATTCTGATCTGCGTATATTTATTTGTTTATTAATAAATATGAAGTATACGACTGAGTTCTTACAAATTCTTTAGGTAAATGTTTATAAAAAAGCATATGAGCTAGTCATAAACAATTAAAATATAACAAAATATATACATATTATAGATAGAAATATAACAGAATAGAACACATAAATAACTTTGTTTTAATTGATGTGTAAAAAAACAATTAATAGTTAGAGGTGGGGTCCGTATCAGCATGACTGCATGAGACATCAAACGTCTTATGGGTTCATAACTCACGTAACTGGTGGAACTGAAGGGTATGTAGAACGTTCGATAAGTAGAGCGAGAAGATCGTTGGGAAAAGTCAAATTAAAGTCAAATTAATATATTAATATTTAATATGAATCATTTGTATTTAAAATATATTACAATAGATGTCTTGAAGTGTCGGACAACGTACACTCATGCCCGATGCTGTCCCTATACACAGGATATTTAAAATAAGTAGAAAATTGCACGCGCGCGTTTTCACAGCGCGTCATCAGCTGTAAGATCATCGTCGTCGGACGGTAATCGTCGCTTACGATATTATTATAACCACAACCAGGATTAATAATGAATGCGCGATGGTGCATGTTTATTTATAACGCGCCAACGTAGCTACCTATAATAGTGAACACAGTGGCGTGCCGTGGTGGCGTTCGTGCGATTACGTAGGTGAACATACGTTGGACGCAACGACGTAAAAGATTAAAGGATTTGAATTTAATTAATTAAAACCTCCGGCGGACTGACGTTAGCAGAACAAAAAGAAATGTGGCAAACCGCAGATTAATATTACCGTTGTCAAAGGCGGCGGCGAGTTCAGTTTTACAGCACGCGCACTGCACGAGCGAGCAAATGCATATTTTCAGACAAGCGTTTACATAATATAATAATAATAATAATAATAATAAGAACATCTCTCTTTTATGGTCGCTATATTTTCTGTCAACGAGGCACGTGCATGCAAGCCCGAAAAACTGGGCGAAATGCATGCATGCGTATTGAGTATACATATTATTAAAATAATTATAATATACCGCAATATACGGAAACGGAGATGTAATAAGAGGATGTCAACACACCGTTTGCTTTCTCTCTCTTTCTTTATCTGTTATGCGCGCGTGACACAAACAAAACGCATTCACCCGATTCTTTTTATTGTGTATTCGAATAATTTTAGAGTAAAATCACTCTTTACAAAAATTATTTAGGATAATATTTTTGAATGTATATGACATAATACCGATCTGTTCAAATAGTATATAAATTTATAAATTTTGTATTTTTAAGTTCAATATAAAGTCAAATAATAATTAATCATAAAATCGATAGATCAAACCAACAAAGAATGTTATTATTTATATTTTTTGTAATAAGTAATTTTACTGTAAGATTACTCAAAAATCATTAAAAACGATATTATACCTACATAATCGTGTTTTATGGATGTTGAGCGTGAAGAGAAAAACCAAATATTGTGCTGACATCTTTCTAAACAGTGTTTGTTCATAGAAGAAAACAATTAGACATAATATGTACTAAGCGCTATGTTTACAAACTAAACTAAATATTTTCATAACGAGACTATTGAATCGTTAGCCTCAGCCGACCACTGTATATTACACTTACACCAATGGCGTAGGTGTACTCAGAAATGTCCAATGGAGGGGTGTATGATATTATATATATATAATATATTGTGATAATGATATTGTATATATATATACAAATATTTTATTATGACCATATATATTTCGAGTAAAAAGATTAATATTTTTCACAATTTTTTTTGGTAGCATTTTTTATCGTAGAAGAATTTTATAATTTTCTTAGTTTTTGTCTCATTTCGTCTAATACTTATTCAATGGTCAAGGGTATATCACGATATAATACTGACAACGTGGTCTAATCCATTTTATCTGACTTGTATAAAAAAATGTATTTATCGATTTATTCTAAACTTAATGTAATTTATATACAGAAAAATAAATAAGTTATAAAATAATGAAATGACAATATTAAGTCATACCAGTATGTCCATTTTTTTTTTCATTTAGAACAATACATTTTAATCTGTTATTTTAACATTAGAAATAAATGAACTATAAGTAAATATAAAGATAAGGATATTATTTAAGGTCACGTGTATATTTATACGAATTTTAAAGCATACATGATGATGAGCATTATAAAAAAAAGTAGGTACTTAAACTGAATACAATTTGTCTGCAGCTTGTGTGCTAAATTGTGTTATTAAAATTATATACTTAGCTCAATCGAATCGGGTTATAACCAAAAAAAAAAAATATTTATAAACGATAATAAAAAATATAAATATGACAAACCATTATTAAGTATGAAGGCATTATAACATTTTCATGTTTTTATTTAGTAAAAAAAAATGGATGAGGGGTCTTGCACCAAAATTCCCTGTATGTACACTGTACGCCACTGTTAAATAATTACTCAAGACTGTTATATCAGTGTGTATCTAAAGTAATTGTGTGTCTGACTTAATAAGAATTACAACCTAGAATTTGTGATAAGTCTTCATTGTGCAAAGCTTTGGTCCACGTATGAATAAGTCAAGGCAATAATTTCTTGGGACAGTATCGTGTTATTACCACGTGATTTGTTATTTATTTAAAAACAGAATTTCAAATGGTTATGAAGTTTAATACTAGCATATCTAAAAAAATCTATTATCCTGTGAACGTTTCACAATATATTATTATTTCTGTGAAATTGAAATTGTATATAATATATTATATATAATAAAATATACATTATACACACAATATGAAATAGTATATCATATCTTTTTTTTTTTTAATAACTATTATGCTGAAATATTACGTTCTGTTCGGAAGTGTATTTTATGTATATTATTCATAAATATTGTTTTCTTTATTACCATATAGTTCTTTTGTTGAAACTATTTCCAGTGTAATAAAACAATTCAACAAATGTGTTTGATAATAGAAATAAATTTTATGAATTTCTATTGAATAAATTCCATAATTCAAATTGATGAAGCTCTCGAGATTTGCTTATTTATATTTACTTATTTTTAGAATCCTATATAGAACCAAAACTATATGACTTTTTATGATTAATTTTAATAAATAATTAATTAAAAAACGTATTATTTTTTTATGGTTTTAATGTGTTCTTGTTAAAAATAAAGAACAAGTTAAGAAATGTAATTTTCTGTTCATTAAACAAATTAAAAAGAAAAGAAAAATATCGTATTTAAAATACTTTAGTTTCCACCCGATTTGTATTACCACCGCAACATTTTATGAATACAAAATGTAATGTCTGAAATAATATCTTAAATGACTGTTTAATTTATAATAATAAATAATAATAATATACAAATAAAAATTATTATTTGAATTTTAAAAGTTCAGAAAAATAAGTTTTTATTGTTTTTTGTTTGAATTTATATACGTATTATACAATTCATTGTTAGATGTTATATATAGTATTAGTTTACGCAATTATTTGCCGTACAAACTATGAGCTCATTAGGTGCTTATCTATAATAAATATGTATAATATAATTATTTTATCTATGGATTAATACAGGTACATTATAATAAGAATAAATACATTTTCGTTTGATAATATTTTAAGAAATATCTTTTCATCGTACGACGGCATTTGAACATTTTAAACATGTCGAATACAGATGTATCGTGTATATGGTTCTCGATTTGCGTACACCCCAATATAATAAACATATTTTAGTATTTATATAACTATACAAAGTGTTTGAAGTGTTTAATTGTATCGTATTTTGATATTACTATTGCTCGTGTAAAATTATATAATACACGATAATCGAACGCCGATGGTCTAATCGATTTCGAAAACAATAATTAATATTTACGAGTATATTCACCGTGTACATCACAGAATATTATATTATGTTATTATATGTTACCCTTCTACCTCTCCACCAATAAATACTGCATTGATGTGTATAGATTTGATTATACATATTACACACACACACACGCATATATATATATATATATGTATATAACCGTTTTAAGTGTAAACGAGTGTGACTCTGTACAGGACAGCGTAACAACAATAATATACTTATATAAAAGTATTATATATAATTGTATTACTCAATGATAGTCACCGTCACGCATCGGTATCGAGTTAAAGAGCCGAGGGATGCGTCGACTAAACTCGTTCTCGTTTTTATATGGTGTTTTTTTACGTGATTGTGTTGCCAATGGACATTATTGTCTGTGGTGAGCGTGTACGAATTTAGTTACCCCTCACCACACCATTATTATATATACCGTTGGCGCGCTATACTTTTTTAAATTTATGAAATTAAGTTTGCCGACGCAGTTTCCGCCGCCACTGTGTATACTGTGCACTTTATGTGAGTTTGTGTACTTTGTGCGTGAGTGTGAGTGTCGTCTTTTGCCACGTTTGTCTTCTATCGACCTCGGTAATTGTGTTTGGAAAATTAATCTTTACTGTTTTCAACGTTTTACAGACACGGAAGGTTTTAACGAATTTCGGCAAAAGACGCACATGACGTACAAGACGACCATAATAATATTATGATATTGTTCAATCGTGATTTGTATTTTAATTCATTTTCCAAGCATCGGTCTCAATAATCATATTATTACGACTTTTCCGTTGGGTTTTGTAAGATTCTAATATAAAATAAAAAAAGGTTGGCATGTGGGTATCGCTCTGCTGTTCAGTATGTGTTGAGTGGGCCACATTCATGGATGTGTTAAATTTATATTCAATGATATAAATCATTGTATACGAAAAACGATTCTGAGCGAAGACGGTCTGTCAGCCTACATAACTAAGCGTATTCTATGATATTATTGCTATTAAAATAATTTATTTTACTATTAGTAATACATTAGGGTGAATTATTTTTTTGCAGAAAATATTGTATTAAAAAATACCATTGAGTGTATAAAAAATCATAATATACTTAAACAGAATCAAGCATCCACAAAAATGTATTTAAATTACAACGAAATAACTAACATCATTATTCTTCATTTAAACATCTAATTTCGTCCAAATTTGAATTTAAAATGTCTATAAAAAACTATTTTTTAGTTACACTATAAACTACTTACCGAAAACCTTGATTTGAATTTTTAATCCTTAGTTAAAAAAATTGAACATCTTACAAATTTTAACTTACAAAACTATTTGCAAATGTTTGATTGTGAATTTCGGTCATAATTTGATGTTTAAATGCTTATAACAAAAATTTATGGCAATATATTTTTATTATTTTTGATCTGATATTATAACAACTTATAAGTAATCATATATAAAACTTTCAAGAAATTTGACCAATAAACCGGTAAACATTATTTATTGATATTTAAAAAAAAAAAAATTGAAAAACCATTGATTTTTGAAGTCTACGATTATCTTAAAATTTTTTAATTTTTTTGGTGTATAGAAAACAGTAATATAAATATTTGGCGAAATTTTCAAATGTCTATGATTACTCATTTTTGAATTACATCAAAATAAGAAAATCGTTTCTGGAGAAAACGAGTGAATAACCAACGTCTAATTTCAAACTCTTATAAAAAATTAGTTTGAATTTCCGATAAACTTTATCGCCTTAGAAAGATAGAAAATCTTATAGAAAATCTTGTGTTGAATTTTCAAATCTTAGATTTAAATAAAAATTTTTTTATGAATTTTTTAACTAAAAAAAGCGCAAATTTTCGTGATTTTTACATATTTAGTCGAAATTTTAACTTTAGACACTTATGAAAAACTATTAGAGACTTACGCTGAATTTTTTTTCACTTACATGTTATGAAAAACCTTGTATTTCATTTTTAAGTCTTTTGACCGACTGGATAAATTTTTATCGGCAATTATAAAAAAAATAAAAAATGCCCAAAAATTTATTATGCCTATAAATAGCTCTAAGAAATCAAAATATATTGAAAATTTTATCGTGTATGGAAATTTGCTTATATAAACGACTTGTGAAAATTTCATATATCTACTGTGATTACTTTTGGTGTTATACTAAAAAACAAAATCGACATTGTCAAAAATTGGCTTCGCGTAAAATTTACTGTTTTCCCTAAATTTTTTTGTTGTTTTTTCCGATGCGTTTGAAAACTATGACGATTTTTTTACCTTTAATCTCCCTCCATCCTCCAAAGTATCGCTAAGTAGATTCGCTTTTCTATCTTAAAAAAATGCTAATAAAGAAATCGGAGCACTTTTACTGTCCTAAAACGTGAAGACAGTCACAAAAAAAAAACACATTGTTAAATCAATACATTCTTCACTCAGCTCAGAATCTAAAATGTCTAGGTAGGTGTTTATAATAAAGTACTATTTACTTAATCCTCTATGCAATGGCATTACGACTGGGGATGCATATTCCAGTATTTTGAAAGGTTATATACTGTTAGGAATCGTTTTGGCTGAGATATCAACTTGGGGCTCATCGCTTAAATCGGTACAGATAAGTATAAGAGTATAGTCTTAAGCAGACGATTGTGTTCACCTCGAGCCCCATTCTTATCTATGTCTTTGATATGAGTAAATCATTATGCACAAATCGTCAAGACCCACACGTTTGGGTATACACGTTTTGTGGTTATGTCAAAGAACCCAAAATCTGTATTATTGAAGCTTGAAAACTTTAACCAAATATAACGATTTTCATGGCAAACTCCAATCTCATCAGAATTCTGTTTTTTTCGTTTCTATCATTCTTTGCTAATCTGTCTTTAGTAGTCAATCGATGGTACCTCTGACGTTTTTTGATGCTGATATTTAATCATTAAAAGTGAACAATAATATGAAATCACCTAATGGCTATAATATAGTTTAATATTTGTTAAGGTAATTCAAATCACAATTTAAAAAAGTTTTATATTATATTAAAAAAAAAAAAAATTGGGATGTATTGAATAATTGTGTGCGAGTTTAATTAATAAAAAGTAAAATAACCCATAAGTCAGCGTCGTATTTAGAATTAATTTAAGCGGGGAAATATGACTAAAAAAATATTTCCCTCCACTTTAAATACATATAATAGTAGACACAATCAATATTTTATAACTACATAATATATAAATCTGTGCATAAGCCTTTAATCTTCATAAATATCCAATCAATTAAACATTGAATTATTCACAAAACAAATTGTAATCGCCTAGGTTTTTTGGCAATTTCTTCGAAATACAATTGTATGTTGTTACAAATGGATTGAATCGCAAGTCCATTCAACCTGCTCTAAAATTAAAAAATGCTATTATTTATTTATTTTTATTATCTATCTATAATTGATAAAGTGATGAATGAAAATAACACGTCTATAACCATATATATTATATTATGTTAAAAAAAGTTAAAAATAAGATCAACTGGAGAAATATATATCCTAAATGTCACCTCAAAATACGTCATTGCTGTAAGTCATAACATCAATATATAATATATGCAGGTACTGTACAAGAAAAGTATCTTTAATAATTTATAGTATGAGTAAAATATACCTACTCCCGGATGTGGACTGTCCAGATAGGCGATGTGATAATCGCAACCTACTCCGATGAAAAATAGTGCTGATTTTTGTGAAATATATAATATGATTTTAGTAAATTTACAAACAAATTCAAATTAATGAATATATTTTTAAATTTAAGTTAGTTTGTAAACACCAAAAAATGAAGTTGAAACTTAAAATACAAGGATTTTAGTTTTATTTGTAAATGTAGCCTAACGTTTTATATTTTATAAAAACTGCTGGAGAACTTACAAGTTATTACTAGATAATTTGGACAATTTATAATCCCTTTTTGCCTCTGTGCTGCAACACGATGCATATATTATTATGTATATATTTATGCTACAGCCAGCATATATAATCATATAAGTTTCGTTGTATTGATTTTGGATTTAAATTCATATATAAAAATTGTTAATGTTAATATACCTAGCTTATGTAATTCAGTGGTATTACTGATGGTTATAACTTATAACTATGCTATAATACGCGAATAACTTTAAATCCATCGGACTACGATAAATCATATTTGATAGCTGTAGAATCCGTATCTTTAGCCATTATTAGGTCTTTGTCGTAAAACTGAATCATAATATACAGGATGATTCAACAAACTATATTATGCTTCTCACCCCTATTTTATGCTGCACATATGTATTTATTCAAATTTTGATTTAAGGTAATTGTTAATGTTTTTAAATCCATGATATATTAAAATATTAGGATTTTTATATTTTTTTAAAAAATTTAGGGCTAATAAATCGAAATTAAAATGAGTAGTTTCTGAACTATTAAATTTGATACAATAATAATGGTTTTCAGATTAAAGAGCTAACACGATAATTTAAACATTATAAGAATAAATAATAACCCTGTAATATTAACCTATAAGTATATATGAGCGTTTAATTCATTGTATAAAACATAGTCTGAGAATAATGCTCGTAACAAAGTACACTAGACTAAATATCACATAGATATTATATAATATGTGTTTTATATATGATGTAAAACTACTATGAAGAATTAGTATTTTTAGTCTACATAGTTTAATAAAATAAAAACTATTCGCTAGAATTTCGATTTTGATGCATCAACATTTTCACACGAATTTACTGTTTAACAATTATTCAAGGTAAAAAAAGTGTTTCTCCCTTAAGAATGATATATTTTTTTGTACGTACAGATTACAGTGTTATAGTAATGCAAAAAATGTTTCCGAAATCGTTGTAAAACATATAATGATAAATAATTTCGAATTAATTCACCGTCACCGTTGTAATGGAAAAAAAAAACAAAAACAAATGTGCAACTTGGTTTTCAGCGGTTAATTATATAAATTGAATTTATAGTTACGTGACGTGTTTGTAAAAAATAAAAAATAAAAACCACGACGTTCTCTGTTATACTCAAACTGTATTAAATGTTTTTCTTTTTCTTTCTCCTTTCTTCGCCCTTATAACATGATTAAACATTTCCAATGTTATATTACGAAATAGAGAAGAAAAACAGATTTGTATTCTGTAATCCCACATTTCTTGTCGCGTATACCTGCAGTTTCTCTACATATTTGTATTGTACAATACATATTAAAATAATATGGGCTCGACGATATTAAATTTAACAAAACCGAACCGATACTACGCTGTCGGATCGCTTTGACTACGTTTGAGAAATTCTTTAGTGTTTACATTCATTTCCGTGTAAGCTGTTTAATATCTGTAAAAAACCTGTGTGGTTGTAGACAAATTGATTTCTTCGGGTGCGCGTTTACGTGTGCCAGCTATATGTATATTAAATAAATATCGATTCGCGTACAAGCGTCTTCAAACGGACCGTTATTTCTCATCAATTTCCAATTAATTCAGAAAATGTATATACTACCGCAAAAACCGTTCCAGACGACACGGACGGCTTTCAAACGACGGTTTCTATAATTCAGTCAGTCACCTTTGAGGATGGTGCGATTGTTCTCTAAAAAAACAACCGTCGGCTACAAGGAAATAAAATTTAATCGAACAGAAAACACGTCGCGATTTATTACGATAAACTCGATAGAGTAGGCACAAATCGTCACCTTTTTACAATTATTCAACAGTCGTGAGCAGCTATAATACCATATAATTATAGACATTTGTTATATCCATACATTGGCGACTGTCTGAAGAAGCCGTCATGACTCTCCCGTCGCTTAATATTTTTCACTAGTCGATAGCCAGATCCGACCACTGTGACGTATGATAATATTTAAAGTCTCAATATTAAAAGCCTTTCAATTCAATACCATTTGACTACCTATCTACCTCATTGGACATTTCATCGTGGACGTTCTCGACGTCAAACCATCGATTACTGAAGTCTCGCTCCGATCGTCACACGAAGACAAGAGTCCAACGATTTCACCCAAGGCGGTGCTTTTATAAACTTTTTCAGAGTAGCAAACAGACGATATAGTTATCTCTATTGTTAGACCGCTCCTGTCGCAAACGTGATCGTAAACCGAATGTACATTTCCGTCTATGATATTCAACATATTTTGTGAACACGATATTAAAACTAGAAACCACAAACTGAAGCAGAAAACAAAATAATACATTAAAAATAATTAACTGATTCGTACAAATTACTTTGGATAGGTATTCAGAAGAACCGGTGTAGGTACTAAAAATAAAAATAAAATCCATAAAAATGTAAATATAAAACAATAAATAGAAACCTGATAGTAATTTATAGCTTATAAGTAATAACCTATATAGTTGAGGCCATAAAGATCAAAAAAAAACCATCACATATAATTCATTACATTAATAAATTATTGAGGTTGAATTTTTCCATACGAAATAAATCAATCCGCCGTGTATATTGCTGGCATAATATACGATTTACGCCTATATAATTATAGCAGGAGGACACCACAGATAGCCTGCGTTATTTAAGTATAATAATTTATCGTTTCAATATTCAACGATATAATATAATATACACGTAATGCACTATTTATGGGTAAAAATCGTTAGGCACAGAATAGTTGTCAAGATATAATATTGTATTATTCTATAATCGTTCTAAAATTCATATATTATCGTAATACGACTGAATGATCTTCGTTGATAACGACATCGTTGCTACAATTATTCAACACATCTGTGAGCTATTTTAATAAATTGCGTTTTAATTATTACCATATAAGTACCTACTATAGGAGCACCGTACGTTTTTCCTCTTTGCTCGCTTAAAAATGCTTTATCGCACACACTCCGTGTAAATATATATAGGCAATATATTAATATATATATATATATATATATGTATAAATGTATTTTGCCGACGCCTATAAAATATATAGCGTAGAGCGACGGCGTGGTGTTAAAATAAATATGCATGTGCACGCGTGTTGTATTATTAAATTTAAACACAACGTCTACCATACTAAAACGAAAACCGTATAAATTTTAAGGAATAAAAAAAAATTATAATAATAACAGTAATAAAATATTTGAACCTGAGTGTGTATACGCGCGTATATATGCGTATGTATAGTACATGTAGCTTTTTTAGGATTAGGTGTACGACTCCGAATGTATCAAGAATATTCTGCTTTTCGACACTTACTGCTTGTGAATTATTTTTCTGTTTCGGTCGCACGCTCACGAGCAGACGACGAGAGGTTGTGTGAAATACAACCACCGCACTCTATCAAACTTAACGCTAGCATTTGTTATATCAAAATATTATTATAAAAATATAACAAGACCAAAATTAATAATATCGTAAAACATGGGGTACATCTGATAACGTGCGAACTTGATTTCGGCAACGACCTCGAGACCCGCCAACACACGTGCGACCGTATAATTGACGGTATTGTAAACAAAATAATAATAATAATAATAATATGTTTAATATTACATTACAGTAATACGACGTTGCGTATTATCATTCGAACGGGGTTTCAATGGATCACGAGCGATATATAATAAAATGATATTTCAACGCCACTAACCAACATTGTACCCATAGTATAATATAATATGTGTACCCTCTATACATACATTTACTCACACTCTGAATGTTACCTACACTTCCGTATTCCGTCGTAGTATTATAGAGGAACGTGATGTGTGGTTTGGAGAATATGATGATTATTGTTATTATTTTAATGAGCGCGGAAAATTCGATGCCCGACGAATCGGAGGCTACACAGAGACGCTTGCCTTCCCACCGCGTCTAGATACATAGACAATTCGCCAAACATAATGCTTACCCCTGTTGTTTCGTTTGATTATGAATTTATTCAAATGAGATATTTAAATATATGTAAGTCCGTAAGTGTTATAACATTTTTGAGATTTTTCATACAACTTGAGGAGTATCCTGTGTCCTGTAGTGATACAAACTTCTACTTTTTTTTTAAATCAAGACCCCACTTTTCTACTTTAAATATTATCTTACTACTTTAAATATATATTTTTCCTGAAAATATTGATGAACGTAATTTAAAATTCAAACGAGTAGTCAGTTATTAAAATGTATTTGTAATGTATACAATATAAGGTCAATATTTCTTAAAAAATGTTTTAAAAATAAATAAATTAGATACAGAGTTGAGTGGAAAGGATGTGCCGCATCATTTTAATAGACATTTAATAATACTAAGTTCTAGTATTTATTATACTCGGATTTCTGCAAACTATAAAATATGTTAATTTTTGATAAATATTTCTATTATTACTAATATTTTTAATTCAAAATAGCCTTTATATCTTTTAAACCCATTACCGTGGTCCTTTTATCCTTAGTATACAATATTATATAACTCAAAAACTAATCAATTATCTGTTAAAAATAATTCACCGTATAAAAAAAAGGGGGGGGGGGCTGTCAATCGAAAATAAAAGTTTGTAACTTCACAGGACACTTCTCGAGTAAAACAAAAAATTTCAAAACTCGATTATATGGTCATAAGTACCATATTTAAAAACAATAAATAGCTATATTTACGAATTTCAAAAATTAGATTTCGAATAACTGTATTATTCAAAAAGAAAAAAATGAGATGAAAGTAAGCTTGGTGAATTATTCTATATTTCTGTACATACATTTTTCGTCCCCAAACGATCCATATAAACTAATGTAAAGTCGTGTTCAAAAACTATAGCAAAAAATGACGACGTGACCGGACATGTCAGTCCAGAACAACTCTGTCTCGAAAAACTGTTTAACGGCTATATAATACACCTATTCACAAATAATACAAAGGTACCCTACGTCAGTAATACAGTAAATTTTATATTAGATTTTGGTAGCAACTGTGTCTATATTGTATATACGAATTCCTGTTAAATTAAAAGTCGGTATAATACAATTACCGTGCACTGTTCTTTTTTTTTTTTTTTTGGCAGGAGATTGTAAGTAATTTAATAACGTCGTCGAAATGGACGTTTTCACATAATAAGTACGACATAATATTATTTACGAACGTTAAATTCGTTCGGAAAATATTTGTTCAAAAATTATTTTCGAGCGGACGGATGTATATGCGTGCACGTTTATAGTTGCGTGTTATTAAATACATCGTAACCGTGTGTATCGATCCTATAGACATAACGTCATGCAAACTGTTTATTAACGGGACGAGAAAAATTGCCAGAACCATCGCGCAAACTGAGACTGTTCTTTCGGAAACCCCATCGACTGATATTATAAAACATACGCTTAGAAGTTATTATCATTCCATTTACAATATATAGGTATATCATGATATTCACAGACAGACGAGACAATTAAAATAAAAATGAATTGTTTTTCGCAAATTTGTTTCGACATACATTGTCCATTATCGAATTATGGAATGAAAACCTATAATTGGTATTCACAGATGTTATAGACGAGACGATCAGAACCTATTAAAGATCCTATTTATAATATATAATAATATAATATTTATTTACCACATAGGAAAGTACTTAATATTGTATTGTTAATATTTAATTGTGAATATCGTAGTGATTATTTTTTCGTGTCCAATTGATTCGTCGACGAACAAGACCAAATCCGTTATAGACCCATTTTTCTAATGATTGAGCCGATACCGTTTAAACACGAACGTTTACTCAGCCACCCCTCCCCCCCACGTGACGATTTTTTACAACATTTTTTCATAATTTTTTTAGTACAGAATTTACATGAATTTGTACAGGTTTATTTTCAAAGGAATTAGTAAAATGGTGTGGGGGCTGTAGAAACGTTTCTCCGACCTTCCCAAAAACTCCCAAAATTTTCTTTTGTGAATATTTAATATGGAATTTGTACAAATTTGTACGACCAACCGCAAAATTTTTGAAAAATTTCTTACAACCGAAAAATATTTTTTAGACATTCGTCATTTCCCCAGCTCTCCCAAAAAATAAAAATATTCAAGAAATATTGAGAAATTCCTGGTAGGTTATTAAATATTTATTACTGATTTGAGTTTGATATTGCTACAACCTTGAAATCACATATATAAGTATCGGTTATCTAAAAAATACTTATATTATACTATTATTTTATTATATACTTATAAGTATTTTGTAGATAGCCGATACCTATTACTTATTATAAGTTATAGTTATTAGCAAAGTATCTACTAGATAAAAATATACTAGATATCTACAAATATCTTAAATATTGGAGGAGGGGGGTTAATGTTGCCCGAATAGTTAACTGGACACCTTAAAATCCTCTATAAATACTCCTATGTCTTCTACATCTGTACAGAACTACGAGGTAGATTAATCTTAAAATTCATCAATATTTTGTAGGTAAGCTTTTTTTTTTACCGATTCGAAAGTTATTAAAATTTTAATTAATTTTTTTTATCAATTAATTTTTAACTTAACAAAATTATAAAAAAAAAAAAGTATAAATTGACTTTTAATTTAACATATCTTACTGATCTTATATTAACTTAATTTAATGAGTTAAAAAAATTCGAGCCCAATCTTGGTTTTTACTGCTTACACAGTATTATATTTTTCCTAAAAATTAGAAAAATTATATTTATATTATTTAATATAAGGCAATATTCAAATATAGTCTTGTAAAAAATACTTTTAAAATTGAATTTGAATACAAATACGAATACATTCATTCAAAAAGTATTTTAAATTTAAATACAGTTATTCAAATACTTAACAAAATACATTATCACAGTGTAAAAAAATGTGAGTAACAGAATATTTAAATATCTTAGGATAGAATTAGAGAAGGTATGCATTAATATATTTTAAAAAGGACTCCGTTGTCCTGCGTTCGCTTTCAACACGAGCATTTGTGATCACGAGGTTGAAATGTACTCTATCCGATACTATAGTAAGTAGTAAGTAATAGCAATAACTAGTTAATTTAAAAAAAAAAACAAATGCGATAATACTTTCATAATAATTCTGCGACAGGTTTTAACATTAAACTCAATACGTTTTATTACAATCACAATACGTGTAACTGTCCGTAATTTAATTGTAGACACATACAATATTATGGAAAGGAGTGAGGTGCAAAGGCATATTGTTTATTTAATTTCTTAATGCTAAACGACAGTTGTATAAAAAAATAACATCATTATTCATCACACATTTTACGTATTTTGAATGAAAGGATTTTAATTGCTATAAGAAAAACATATGAGAAAACTAGTATGAAATTTTCAATTATGTTCCAAACACAAAAGTTGCATTGATTTACATAAATTAATTGAAATTTAAAAAATAGCCTATATTAAACCCCTTAGATATATTAATCAATTACAATTTGGTTGTGTATTGTGTTATAAGATAAATATATTATGCAATGTTTGGGAGCATGATAACTGAATAAAATATATTATGCACATGATATCGGCTCTTTCACACATTAAATATTCATAAATTGAACAATTATTAAAAATCAATTTTTTTTTTAAGTCGACATTTTAAAAAAAAATGAATTCTGAATCAAGATATTAAAGATTTGATTAAAAAAATTAAGAGTTGATGTAAACGAATCCTCTAGACAATTTTATGATAGGTCAAATAGGTGTCTATTATGAGTAATTGTATTTATGGTGATTTTGAGCTGTATAATTCAGGTAAATAAGTATTACTATAATCTGTAATTAAAGACCGCATTATAAAAATACAATTACAAAATGATAATACTTAAGATTAAAGCCTCGTGGGAGCGAGAGTTTTAATTAATTTAAACGAAGAAAAAGAACGCCAAATAAATAAAAAAATATGGACTTTTTTAGTTTTTGGGACTGCTGGGGAAATGCTAAATGTCTAAAAAACGTTTTTTCGTTAGAAGGGATTTTTCAAAAATTTTGCGGTTGGTCGTACATATTCGTACAAATTCCATACTAAATATTCGCAAAAGAAAATTTTGGAAAAAGTTATTTTTAATTTTTGGAAGGGCTGAAGAAACATTTCTACAGCCTCTACCCTGCACTATTTTGCTAGTTATTTTGAAAATAAATGTGTACAAATTAAGAATTTTATCGTACAAATTCATACAACGTACGGCATTCAAACTCACAGTGAACGGCGTAACAGACAGTAGATTTAATATTATAATAGTTTACCTGCACGGTGGTTAGACATTCTATCGATTGAGTTTTTTTAATGACTGTGTTGAGTATTGTTACGAAGCCACGACGAGACGATCGATTAACATTTTAAGGCCAGTTAATAAATATTTTAAGATTAAAGTACATCTATTTTACAGGATTGCTAATTGAATGACACTCATTAGTGTTGTATCACTGCATCACATATGCGACGACAATAGGTACATAACCACCTAAACCGGAAACATTACCCAAATAATTTCTTCAGTCTTCAAACACATTACAATTCGATCTGAATAATTACAAACCCAACGACAGCAAATTGTATACTATACTGTATGACAGTAAAAATCATTATTATTTCTGCTTTAACAGCTATTTAAATTAAAATTTACTTATAACAGTATTTAAACAATATTTTGTTGTTTAGATAACAAATAAAATTTTATTATATTAATCTATTAACTTGAAAAACGAGTTAATTAATTATAGTAGGGAAATATACAAGAAATTTGAAAATAATCACAATGATAATTTACAAGCTTAAAGAAAACAATAATTATGTTCAAATACCATAAGTCGTTATACATTTTGGGAAAAAAATTGCACAGTTATAACCGTATTGTGGTTTTAATGAATGCTCGCCTGAGGATAAATTCTTTTTGTTCTTTTTGACGTTGAACAATTTATAATATGATGGCTAGAGAGAATTTCCTTTTCATTCTTTTTCAAATATTTGGAACTGATCTTTTCTTCGAACACATCAACGCAGACTGTTAAAATACACTCAGGTTTGGATAGAGCACAGAATATTCCATAATCTTGACACCGCATATGGATTTAACCCAGAACAAAAACAATTTTCTTCAACAAATTAATTTATATAACCTTATTTTCAAAAAAAAGTTATTATTTAATTGTATATATATAAACTTAAACCAATGGCCTGTTCTGCCGAAGTTAGTTTTTTGGATCGATAAAACAAATAAAATAACCTACTGCATAATTAAAATAATGTTGGTTTGTTTAATGCACATTTTCATGTTTTTAAAATACATTTATATTCATCTTAATACTACTTGTTTTATATTCTAGTCATTACTTACAATTTCTAAGAATAGCTCTTAAAACTCCTTGGTTAATGCGTAACAAGCAATTCCATCGGAATACTGTACAGTTCAAGAAATTTAACACAAAACTCAACAGTAGAAGCTCGCTATCTCTTTTTTATAATTGTCCATGTATTTTATTCTTTTGTTAGTTATAATAATTTTATTGTAAAAACCTTTAATACATGTTGAAACGATTAAGATTTTAAATGAATTTGAATTATATTTTATATTTTAATGGAATTATGAAAAATGAATATATTTTTTTTATACATGTCCTAATATAGATAATTGATATTGATTACTTAGTGGATACCATACACTTAGGAAATATTGATAATGAAATATTTATTAACGATGGTGGCCGTAGTTCAAGAGTAACATTGGTAATGGTTATAAATTTTACCTTATCGGTTATCAGTTATAAATTGCGTATCTACTCACTATTATTCGTTATGATTTTTGGAGCCAAATCATTGTAATTTCAAATTTATATTAATATCTGAACACATTTTTCTATTGTTGTTTTTAACTACACTCAAATTATCATTAACAAATAATAACAAATTACACTACTATACATTTATAAACATAATATTATCATTTTTGTAATATTAAATTATGTTACGTAACAAATAATGAGTTTGTGACTATGAAGTTATGTAGTTATGATATTTTAACTAATTTATATGGATATATAAATCAACTTCTATATTATATGTACCATGTACATAGTTTATTTTCGTTTCATACAATAATTATATAAGTACATTAATACATACTTTTAACAATGTTCCATTGTTCTAAGTTTAATCACCACGTATGGAAATAATAATTTTTTATTTTATACATAAAGTAAATATTTAAAAAAAAAATACATTTTATGACTTTATAAAACCCTACTAATCATAAAAAAGTAAAAACTACGTTACACTGTACTAATAGTACTGTACATACTCCCAAATAGAATCGATTGACGAATGTTTTCAGCATTGAATTCAATTAAATCTGACCTTAATCCAGGAATGTTAATAGTCGATTATTCAAAAGCAGCAGCACGGAAGTTGCTCAGAATGTTCATCCAAATATTCGTATTGAAGGTTTAGCAAAATTGTATTGGAATCATATTCAGAATTTATGTGGAATTCTACATTCATATAATTATAATATTACCTCGTATTGCTAAAAGTACCACGATATTGATAATTTTGAGTAAGTAAATGTAACTCATATACCTTTTTTAAAAAAAAAATAAATGAAGACTTTTTAACAGATCTTGTTAACAGTTTATTAGATTATAAAATTATCTTTAAAAAAAGACAAAAATCTGACTTGATACAAGCCACAATCATGATGGTCTATTAAAATTATTGTTTTGGCAATATACCTAAAATTAAACGAAAAACAACAATTACAGGCAATTATATGCTATAAATATTTATATTTGTATAATTTTATTATACTGAATGACCATAATAATGATTCGGCCCAGACTACTACAATCGAAGCCATAGAAGCCATATAGTCCGGTCCAATTTTTCTTTTTTTTTGAGATCAAACCGGTTCTTGGTCTACTTTATTAAATTAAATTACCAGTCTAAAAAAAAAATACAGCCGGTGATTCGATCTGAGTTCGGTCTTTTGTCACGAAGATTTGATGATAGTTTATAATTTACATATTAAGCAAATACATAAAACGTTTGAAATCCATAACGCAGGTACCTATTGCGTACTCAAATTGATATATTTTTTTTCGCTAACAACGTCTTGCGGTTATTATTAGACGATCGACCGCGGAAAAATAACCTTGACCATCCACCCATAGCCAATTTTGGAAGACTAATTATTATTATATTATTATTTTGATCTTTAATTGTTATATTTTTATCATTGTTTTATACGGAAAGGACACCAATGTAACGCACACCAGCGTGGTTTTGTATTTTTTTTTCCACATTGACGCATATTAATTAATTGAACAGCAATTACATTTTAAGTAATTCTTTATGTTGCACGGCGACAACAATATTATTATGAACGCTATCCCATCGATGATACGTATGAAAAATCCTTTTACAATTTAATAAATAAACATTTTTTTTTTTTTTAATTATATTTATTCGCTAGACTGAACAGTGTGCGATGAGCAGCAATACTTAGAGGACTATATACACGATTTTTTTCTCGTAATCACAAGAATTAACCGATACAAAAAATGCGTTGTACGTCACTTTGACGGTTGTGCATAAAACGCGTCTATTTAAATATATTGACGGGAAATCTTCTCACTTACCATCGGCGTCGGTCGGATCCCGGACAGGCGTAAAACAAAAAAAAACTATATATATATTTAATCTGAAAAGGGTGTATTATACACGATACTATATGCGTATATTCGACGTGATGGTTACCATGGAGTATGTCCCTTTACCGTTAACAACACTGACCCGTTCGTAATTTCGTAACCACGGTTATCGCGCATAATAATACGGCGACTTTTTACCGAACGCTCATGGTAGTTAAAATACTTCCACATGCAGCCTAACGAGAAGGACAGACGGATCGAAATATAATTATATTATTCCTACCATTATTATTCGACATATTATATTTTATGATATGGACATAATGTGCACACCATAGAGCGTAGTATGAAAAATTTATTTTTATATTATATGATAGTCAAACGAGTTTTTATCAATTCGATTTTTTAATTTTTCGTTTACTTTCTTCTGATTACCGTGTACATTATATTGATGACCCACGAAAACTATCTAAATTTTTATTAATTGGCTCTTCACTTATATCAATTGGTGAGAATTCTACCGTAGGTACCTAAATATACTACACCTAATAGTAATAAGTACTATATTATGTTATGAGGAAAATAATTACAAGCCAATCTTTTTTCAGTGGATAAGTGCATGCGAATATTAAACAGTTTTGTATTCATAAGTAAATAAATGTTATTTTTTTTTAATTTTTCGTTTAAAATATTAAAACGTTTTGCCTTACAGTAAAATATCTAATTGACTTAAACTAATAACAAAAGGATAACTTGTTACTGTAAAAACATTTGAGTGGTTCAAATTCGTGTTTAAAACGCATAGACGGGAAATTAAAAAAGAAACGTTAGCCGACGTGCAATCATAAATTAATAGGAAAACAAGTAAACGCTAAAAAAATGACTTTACTGTCGTGTACTCTCAGACAACTGAAGTTTGATTACGATTCGCCGTCCTTGAATTCCGCTTAGTATAATATAACACAATGCGCCGGCCGATTGAAGTTTTTACTACTCAATAGCGCCATTCCAAACATTGTACGATTCGAAATCCAACAACGTAATAATAATAATAATTTCTTGGCAGGCCCATCAACAAATTTAATATTTTTACGACGTTCGTCGTGCGATATCATCATTATTATTATTGCGTGTTCATGGAATAGTCGTAACAGTGTAATAATAATATAATGTATAGATATCATTCATCGTAGTGATGCAATGATAATATAATCATACAATTGTTTGATTAGAGAGGCGTTGCATAAATTCGCACAGGTAAGAACATAACATTGTATAATATTACATTATATGCATTGAGCGTTTGTATTTTGCTTTTTATAGTGTCGAAGGTTCAAGCCGAGTTTGCATTTGATTGATACTATTTGCAATATTGAAATATACACAAGTACCTATGTTTCCTAATAAATATTATGAATAAAAAAAAAAAATTACTATAATTGTAATCGTAATAAACAAATCATAAAGGAGGGGGTGGACTAAAAGACTATATTTTCACATTTTTGTAACGTACTATATAGATTTGATTATAATATTATATCTTCGCGATTGTCTATGGATTTATTTTTTTACATGCTCATTGAATACGTTAACGATGAAGTTTTTCAAAACATTGATCAACAATTATATTTTAATATGCAATAATATAAAACAGTTATCAAAATATTGTTATTCTAAAAAGTTTGACGAAATAAACCATGTGTATGGCACTCAATGTCAATGCGAAATCTCCGTTTGGCGATAAGTGTGTATACGATACAACCGTGCGGGACTTCATAAAATTCACTATAAACACATAACGTATACTATGTCATACAAAATAAGGAAGTAAATTAAGGGTTTCCGTAGTTCGTCGTGGTCGCCACCGTGGGTTATCATTGTAGTCATTGTCATACACGTTTAAATCAAACGCGCGTACCTATATAATAATAATAATAGTATATAAAGTACGGGCAAGTGTATAAAGCACCCTCGTCATCGTCTTTGGGTTTGGCATTGATGTTAGTGGCTGAGTCGAAGGGGGAGGAGGGGTTGGTAAAGGCTTTCACGTGCATGTTTACATTGCTTATTGTTGACATTTCGTGAATGCTGCAGGACCACCACGAGACGGGTGCGACAACGATATATATATATATACACACATACACTCGTGTGCGTACGCCCGGCGCCTCGCAATTATCCCGACGAAATATTTGACCTAGCTTTGGTGCGGTGGTTATGGCGTGACATCCTATTATACGTCAACTGACGTGATGTTTAAATATTATCTGCACCGCCACGATATCATCATGTGCCTCGTGTCTTGCTCGTCGCCGTTGATAATATATATTGTTCTGTATAATAGTTGAATAATAATTGTATGATAATTATTTACAAGTATTATGACGTCTGAAGATGATTTCCATACTCACGGAGACGTACGATATTATTAAGACTTCTGATTTAATTATATTATACATTTAAGACTTCCATTCTGTGGTTCATAAAAATCGAAGACAATTAATTATGAACCCATAGGGATAATTTATGAAAATATTTGAAACGTGTTATTATTAATAATTCCCATTAAATAAGTCTTATAACTAAGAAACAAGTGCTTAGAATAGTATTATATTATACACAGTAGACTAATGCAGGTTACGTTTGAGGAACAACATGATAGGACAACCTGGATGTAAATATATATATATATATAATCAGACTGATATACCTAGACTTCTATGGTTGGTACAATTTAAAAACTCGGTTTTTAATATCATGGAGATACGTATTTGAATAGGCTTTCAAAGCGTTATCAAACAATGTCTTCTTTGCCTTTGAATACCATTATGAAACAAAAAAAGACAAATACAAATAATATATGCTGTAAAATAGTTTAAATAAAATCGTGAAGTAATAATGTTATATGTGTGTTAAAGGTACTTGTTAAGGTCTCTTCGTTGATTTTCTTTTGTATAATGTCTACACAAATTAGGTATACTATAACTCGTATATTAAACAAAAAAAAAAAAAAAAAAAAATACTAATTTTGGGACAACCTGACCGCCTTGAAAAAAAGAATAACCGAGAACGTAATTATTAATTTTACAAGAAATACAATCTAAAATAGTTAAATAACAAACAAGGCGTGTTTTTATGGAAAAAATTACGGAATGAAGTGTGAGGAAAAAAAGTATAACTTGTCAAGAATAGAATAATATATGAAAACGACTCTGTAGAGATTTCAAAGAGAAAAATAACCTCTAGACTTTATAATGTAATATATGTGTGTGTTATGTTTTGC
Source organism: Pentalonia nigronervosa (assembly GCA_014851325.1). Classification (NCBI taxonomy): domain Eukaryota; kingdom Metazoa; phylum Arthropoda; class Insecta; order Hemiptera; family Aphididae; genus Pentalonia; species Pentalonia nigronervosa. Next base: position 295,115 of record JACXSJ010000420.1, read on the forward strand.
GTTTGGGTTTCCAATGAGTTTTCAAAGAAATTATTCGATTGTGTTTAAAGTTATCAAAACTGAAACGATACTTGTTTTGTCCGGTATATCTGGTGTTGCGCATCAATATTTCTATTTTATTTTTCGTTCTTCCTGAAGGAAACGGGAAGAAAAAAGTCTCCCATGACGTTTTATAGTTTACCAAGAGGTACTTTCTTTGCCAGCACGTATCGAGAAGTTTAAAAACTTTCAGTGGTGGTAATAAACAACGGCAAGTTGATAGAATAAACATAAATAACGGAATTTACGACCACTGAGGGGTGTAGAGGGGAAAACCGAAAGTTCGAACAAGTTTTGGGAGTGGGGGGGGAGAAGAAACCCCGTAAAAAAATAAATAATGCCAACAGACAAATTACTGGCAGGAAAAAAACCTAGAAAGCTCTTGTATATTATATAGTTCTTAACACCTCTATCGCGATACAGAGAGGGCGAACGGTGCACAGGATATAAGATATAATATATAATATATTATATGTGTGCGAGTATATATCGATTTTCGTCGTTTTCTATGTAAGAGACTTTATTCGTGAATGCTACTTTACTCGTGATAGTCTGTCCACATAAGCGAGGTAGAGGTAAACCGTCGATAATTTCATCAAATTTGGTCAACGGTTATTGTGGTTCGCGTTGCTCACCACGACCTAGTATAGAAATTGATTATTACTATTATTGTAATTATTATAATTATTATTTAATACCCGCAAAGTTTGGTTGCGATTCCTCGAAATTCACTGTTTTGGCAACACTTGCTTCGGAATTCATTATTGTAATATTATTATACAAGGCGGTCCACAATGTTCAATCGTTATAGCTGCGGTAAACGAGAAAACACGGAGCTCACCCTGTACAGGATTTTATGGCCAGCTGTCGATTTGTAACCAATGGAATATTATAATATAATTATTATCATACGCACACCTACCAGATAACTGCAACAGGTTTAATCGCGATGACAGTATTCATAGATGAACCGGACGCCGCCGCCGCCACGGCCTTGAGGAGGTACGGTTTGATATTTTAGTGTCTATTATCGTAATAATGTGTGTATTATCATTATTATTATCGTATTTCACGTGTCGCTACGACAAATCACTCGTCATTGCATACGATATCATGTCCGATTACTGCTAACTATATACGGTACACGTCTGCAGTCGGTATCTGCGATTCGTATGCACCATATAACGTAATAATATTACCTACATATACACACAATCATCTCTGTTAAATGTATGACCTAGGCATACGTATATGCCATAGCCACGGGTCAGATTTATCAGTGGTACAATAATATTATCTGAGTGTTTATCCCGATAACGATTATTATTATTATTATTATTGCGCTCTCGGTAATGTGTAACGCTATCACACAATGTCAATCGGTCGATACCTACCTACCTACCAATATAATTAATTATCTACAATAATAATAATTGCAGTGCATCGTTTCAGTCGCTTGCACTCGAATATAATGATCATTGTAATATTATATTCGTGTGTACACGACTATGCAATATTGTACACTATAAAATCGCCTGAGTGAAAACAATTTTTCACACCGTTCGCACTTTTACACGCACTACACGATGCAAATATCGTATAACTTATATAAATATATCATATTATAAATTAATATAAAATATGATAACGAGTGGGAGCGTAATATTTTAATGAACCTTTGTGCATTCACACATGGTGCATGATATTATGGACGATGGACGTGCGCCTCATACAGTAGCTGACAATCGAGCAAGAACCGTCTATCTACAGCATTACGAGTAAAGACATGAATTAAACTGCACGATAAAAAAAGCTGAATCGTAAATAATTTTGATTTTGGATCCCATACCTAGTTAAAATATGATATAACGTTATTTATTATTATGCATATTATAATTTGTATGTTTAACAAAGGAAAATGATTTAATTCAAAAATATTTATTATTCAACTTTATGATTAAATGAGCTTTAAATATCCAATTTGTTTTAATATTATATAGATATATTATCATATTATATTATTTTGTCACCACAATAGTAGTAGGTATGCGTATACTATTATCTTGGATAAATATATTATGTAATTAATATTATGCAAAAATATGTAGTATAAATTACGATAATTAAACAATAGTTGTGGTTCAAGACAAATTTATATTCCAACAATAAAACAGTTTTTTGAATAAAATTTTTTCTGAATTTTATAGATAGCTTAACAAATTAATCGTTGAAATTTTTACTATTTACGAGTTTGCAAAAATCGGTGATAAAAACAACAACAATGTTGATGAAATATTTGATATGGTATAAACATGTTAGTGATAATTTGATTAAAAAAAATATAATTTTCGTAATATTATAAAATACACTATAGATTACGATAATCATCATAATTACATAAGACGAATTGTTTGTTTTAAATTTTGTTTAAGCCGTTTCTTTAATTTTTTTTTTTGTCTTAGACGTATTCGTTTAAAGACGCTTGTTTTATCAAGAATTAGCATACGAATATAGCTCGTGTTATCTCTACGTCGCAATGATTGCCTCAAAGCCTTTTGCTATTTTTATGAATAAATTATTAAAACTATTAAACAGTCTTATCGTGATAAGAAAACTAAAATGAGTTCTCTTTTTTACTTGTACCTACCTATAAGTAGTAACTCTGTGACTTTTTACTATCATACCGTTTGTATACCGATGTTGTTAGCGAACAGTTATAATAGTTATTTATGATCGAGCCATGTGTCGTCATTTACTCAAAGAAAATACCGAATTTGACTTGGCGGGGTCGGTTGCTAAATATACACAGCCACGTATATATATATATATATATATATATATTACACGCACTGCATGTGTACAGAGTGATCTATATAATGTAAGACACTCATTATTTCAAAAAGTATTAACATTTTTCAAATTTTTCTTTTTAGAATATCAAATTCCATAATATTTTTACATTTTTTATACACTTTTTTATTATTATTTTATTTTTTTAGGTGAAATCATGATCAACTTTTGATTTTTAAATGGTAACCTATATATACAATTTTAAATATAAATATATATTTCTTTTTTATTAGTTTCTAGTATGACAACTATGATAGCTGTTGTGTCCCAGCGTGTGGACGACCTTTGTGATGGAATTAGAGTTTGTGGTCGTGGTAGTAAATAATTATAAGACTATTGTATTGTTGAAATGAGTTTTTTTTATTAAATCAAAAGTGATATTAGTGTGAAGGTATTTGTTATAGCCCGGGAATATCACGTCTGAATCGGAGCCGTTTCAGGCTCCCTTATATGTGGGCTACTTCTCCTATTTGGTATCTACGTCATCCTAGCAAGATAGTATTGACCTCATTCGTTATCCTATACGTGCGTGCTAGTTCCAGGAAATTCCATCGACCCACGCTTTGTCGTCGAGTTGCGATAAGCCGTATTTGTTATAATAATGATATTCGGTAATCGAATATTCTTTAATTACTATATTATTTTAAAATTTAAACATTATTTAATTATCGGCTGGTCCAAACACTAGTATAATCCTGTGGTTATTTCTATTGTGATATTTAAGTCCCGCTGCTCCCAGATACCCGTATGCTTCTCGCAGTACGACCTCCCTTGTCCTATTCTCAGAATTTACTACACCAATCTCCCAGATACTTTCTCGTGGGTGGTCTAGCATTGTCTTTTCCAAAGTGTCTGACAGAATTTTATTAACCACTTATCAATTAGATTGTGCTAACCGCATACAGATTCCCCTATCATCGAGGTCATTGCTCATTTATTAATAATCATACAAGTTATGGTACATAACAGGTACATAACATAGCTCTACAATTATAGTTTGTAACATGATGTTGTTTATATAACAGTCGTACAATTAAAATCGAAGCATACTAGTTGAGTCCCAGATTCTAATTGTATACCAATTGGGTCCCGTGTTAAAAAGCCTACTGTACTAGTTGGGTCCCAGAAAAAATGTTTGTTCCCATTTTTACAGACTTAGGACCACGGATTAAGATATACCTTATATTTTAGTCCGTGCTTAGGATTTTCTATAATAACATCTAATTATTACAGGTATGATTAAAATTTTTTTTCTTCTAATGTTTACTAATTTTCATGATTTACAATCGTCCGTCGTTTAGTTGTTAACAGTAAATAAGTTAATAATTGGGTTGAAATTTTTAAAATACAAATTTAACAAATTTGTAGGAATTCATATTTTCCAGTATTTTTTTGTCATTTTTTCCTTTACAAAATTTTCCTTAGATATTAAACAGTTTTTTCTTTCACCCTCTGAACTTCTCGTTTTAATATAAACGTCGATTTGAATATTATTTTTTTAAACGTGTATAAATTGAAATATATTTGGATGGGCAGAACAAAATGAAAAATTGGAGTGTAAATAAAAGTATTCGCATGCGTTTGTAATTCTTATTATACTAGGCTTAAATTCAGACCATAATTTTGGAGGGAATTTTGAGTCAGGATGAATATAATTTTTTAATAAATAAATACTAGTTAAATAAACTTTTGTAATCATTCGTTATTTGTTTGAATACTTGCTAAATCATTTTCAACACATTTAATTTTATTGCCAGAAAGTACATGATTCATATTATATTCATACTTAATACTATTACTACGATGCGATAAATATATATATATATATATATTCGAGGACCCAATTTGAACACATCATTTGACACGCCCGGATCCAATTCGGATGAAATATTTTATTCACACGGATCCAATTCGTACAAAATTTCAAACTAATATTATTTTTGAACCCAACTCGGATACAGCCATTAAAATATTACAATAGTTATTATTAAAACGATTACAGAAGAAAACAAAAACAATATTAATATATTGATACATTAATGAGGGTATTGGAATAGATAAAATTATAAAGAAGTGATATTTGTAGAGGTAATGACGAGAAATGGAAATTTATTTATAATTGTTGTTAACGCGCTTAATGATTGGCTCAGAATGAACTTAAGTTCTTCGAGAAATGTTGAGATAAATTGTGTTGATTGATCAAGTGGTGAATCATTTGCTGTAACACTTAAGTTGGAGTGTGTAGGTTTTCGTTTCGACTTAGAGCTTGGGTTGATATTTGTTTGTATCGCGGATGGAACGACAGGTGGTTGGGTGAGATGGTTGTGTTATTTTTTCTGACTTATGTTTTTCATGTTTTGACATGATTTTTTTGTAAGACGGGCATCCCTTATACGACGATATATATGGATCTGAGCAGAGAGCATATTTGGCGAGTTCTAATAGTGATTACTCACATTCACTGGAGTCATAACCTTCGACGCATTTGACATAGCATAGGTTATGTCAACAGTGGAAATATGCTTGACAGTTTTGGAATTAAGGAGGAGTGGACTTTTTCTTTGAGTGTTCAATTTTTATTTTCGTATGGAGAATCGAAATTAGTTTTGGTATGTCGCTGTTGTTATCGGCGATACTTATATAGGCTAGAAATAGTGGCAGGTTCGTTTTGGTGAAACGATTTAAGATATTAGTGACTCAAATTACTTTGTAACCTTCGTTTATTAAAATAGATTGTATGTCTTGTGTACTGGTAATGTGGTGAAGGTATCTGATATACACGCTGTATAACTTTGTCGTTTTAGCTTGATAAGTATGGAATGTTATAAACTCGCTGGCCATTAAATAGTTTAAGACTAAATTGTAATTTAGTGCATTGTCGGTGCAGATGATCAGATATTTTGAAGTAAATTTAAAATAAATGCATGGTGGCTGAACGAGGTCTAATAACTAATGTTTTGTGAGTGTAGAATACTCGTAACCACTATTTACATAAACGGGTGGAGCGATGAAAAGTGATTTGTTTGGGATTATATTTAGGTGGTGAGTTTGGCAATCGTTCTGATTAATAGTACAAGATGGAATGGATAGAAACTCATCTGGTTCTTGGGAAATAATGGCATATTTGTTCGGTGAAACGAATTTCTTGGTTTTCTTCCCCATGTTTAAATGAGATAAACTTGAATTAGACAGGTGCCGTTTGGAAGAAAACTTCCGCAGTGTCAGGTATGAGCCAGTGTTAGGCATCATATTATTCGAGAACAAAATTACATGAAAAGCCGTTAGCAAAACACATGAACGATATCGTACGATAATCGAGTTGGACACAATTATGTGTAATACGTTCTATTGTAGTAACGGTTGCCGGCTAACATAATTTTAAACATTTATAAAACTGGTTTTTATGCATTTTCATACTAAAATTTTAATTTTTAAATAATCCGTTGGTGAGATAAAGCTCCTCAAAGTTAAGTGTTTTTGAACAGTTATAATAATTATTTATAATCGAACCACGCGTCGTTGTTTACTCAAAGAAAATACCAAATTTGACTTGGTGGGTCGGTCGCCAACAGCTACGCAGAACACACACTGCGTATATGTATTATATCTATACAGCTGCACAGCGGTCTGTCATCCGATTAAACTATTTAACAATTATTTACAGTCGAACAATTAGTACGAATTCGAAGTATGTGACGTATAGTAAGTTGTTCGGAAACTCCGGTAAATATTTCAACTTTCGGGCGAATATTCTGCACGTATTGGTCTAACGCTCGATACGTCACCTTGACTCGATGTTAACCTGTAACAACAGCACAGCGGAATTGCCTCGATCGAATAACTATACTTGTGAGCACCAACGAATAATATTGTTTTTCGATAGACACCGAATAGGTTCGCTCGTATAGTCACACGTTTACGAATTATTGTTTCATGGCATTTTATAGTTTTAACTATAATTTGTTGTAAGACAACGCTTAAAAATAAATCTTCTATAACTAGCTTTAGCTACCTACCTAGGTACTCATTGTGACAACAAATATTATAATTTATAAGCCACAGCAAAATAAATACATAGTACGTATTAAGAATTAACCTAATTTGTTGATTATAGTTTCTAACCATAAATAAATAAGATTTACATACATTATCAATCGGATTTCTGTGCAAACGATTTTCCAATGAATCTAAAAAAAATAGGTGGTAAATAATTAGAAATTTTAATGAACGTAAATATTACATAGAGTTTACGGTATTCCTGTAAGGTACATAAAAAACAATTTTGGAAAACATTTTTTAGATTGTTTAAGTCCATTTTAATTCAATTCAATTTAATGCCTTTGTATCTTAAAAAAAATATACTCAATAATATAAATAAAAAATCTTATTATCTATAAAAACATTATTATAAATTGATTGTTAAGTGAATTTTAATTTAATTTAAATTATAAAAAAATCATAGTTTAATAAATAAAAACTCTATTGTAAATTAGCTGTTACGTATCTTTAATATAATTTAATTTGTAGGTATATAAGTGAAACATAGATTAAGGTTTCTAAATGTAAATTCTAACGAATATAATAATCATAACCATAATAGCTTCAAGGGTAAAATACATTTTAAAGAGTTATAAATTTCAATAAAATTTAAATCTTAATAATGTATTAATTAAAAAAAAAATACAAAAAAATTAAAAATTGTGCATCTACTTGACGAACAATATCCAATCCATTATATAAATAATACTGAAGGGAACACCTACTTATTGATATGATTCAGAGGACCAACGGGAAGGGAATGATTAACATGCTTTATTACAACTCTTGATACGGAGGGTGAGTCGTTGTTACTGACACCACATTAATCAAGTTTTTGGATTATTTTTTATTTGTATTTTTTTATCAAAAATAATAATTTAAATAAATTGTATCCAGCGCTAATAGTTGGGCAATTTTATAATCATATAATTAAGCATATTAAAATATTTAAAATTAATTATAGTTTTTTAAATGTAATTACATTTACATTGTATTAGTTTTTTTTTTCTTTAATGGATCATTCTATAATTTTTATGCATTAATTACTATAAACTATAAATCGTTGTACTTGAGCAACTCGGAACGTTAACTCAATTAAATTAAGATAAAATAAGTAAAAGTAAATACATAAAAAAAAAACCCCGAAGTATAACTCACGAGGGGATCCACAACTAATACAACATTTATACGGTTAAAAAATACGTCAGGCCTTTCGCAATCAATGCACTATATGCTGAATAATAAATATGTTTCTACGTTAGGTACGTTACCTATTCGGCGGGCGTGCATGATCATTATATTTTTACACCGAACGGGCCACGGTGAGATTAGTCTAAACGCACAGTGAAGTCGCATCGTATCCCGTTCGCCACGATAGGTATACAAAATAATAACATTATTGACATCATACTTGAGCGTCACGGTTCATTACGAAATACAACTAGTTAGTATAATATTATATTAAGCACGAGATAGTGCCCGACGATATTATTATTATTGTTTATTATTTCTATAGTCATAATATTATCGTACCGTATTGGCACAGTGCGGCGCGCGTGTCATAATAACATTATACTTCATGTTGTACAACTATGTAATAAGCGCGAAACACAAGAGAACTGATGATTACCAAAACGATATATAAATAACTATGTGCCAAACCACACTAAAATAGAAAATTCGCATTGTTCGTATACGTATACGGTCCAGCAGGTTGCCATTCTTCCCTTACCCAGCTCGTTACAACAATAGTGTGGTGGCTATTTGCGAGAAACCACAAGTTTAAAAAAAAAATCAACATATTTAATAATATAAGAAGTGACTTACATCATACAAAATTTTTAGAATCAATTTTATCTTTTTGTGGGGTACCTACTTTACTTGTAACAAAAAAATATTTGACGATAAAACATTTTGAACACAATATGGTTGGTAATGTATGATGATAGAAAACAGAAAATCGGCTAAATTTTATACAAAAGTCTATAATTATAATTGACTATTGAAAATAAAAAACATTAAAGTTTCGATAATTAACCCAATGAATCATTGGATAATTCTTTAAAAATTATTTTATACTACCATGTAAAACTCAAACAAGCAATTTATATAAATATAAAGTATATACTATAGAATCACGATTATTTAAACTACAATGAAATAACCAAAATCGATTTTACTATAATTCGTTGAGCAATAAATTTAACAGTTTTCCTACAGTAGTATTTTTTTGTCAATTTCAATGGACTCTCTATAGATGCCTACTCTCTATAAACCGGATAAAATTTTCAGTCAATAAATTGGATGTGAAATTGTAGGAATTTTTTGAAAAAATAACAACAGACCACAAGTTGACAAAAAATAAACAAAATATTTTATTGTAAAACCACGTGTTGGTTTTATAATGACAGTGCTACTTAGACACCAATGTATAGGTGAATACGATATTTTTTCTTTTTTAATTTCAAGATGTACACCTCTTTGTAGTTATAAATTATATACGTATAATATATAAACGATATAATATAGGTAGCAAATTTGTTATAAGTGTGTGCATATTATTTTATAGCGTTTCCCTAAATATAATTGCCATTTCGTCAAATGGTAATCGGTTTTCTTGAGAATAATAATTAATTAATGTATAGGTTAACTATGAAAAATATTTTGTATGGTTTTGAACAGAAATATAGCACTAAACGTGCCAAAAGTTTATGTATCCTCAAACATAACCACGTGAAATATGGTCATAAATTTACCAAAAAGTAATATGTACCTTCTAGTGTTGTTTGTTTTCAATAATTCGTAAAGTTTCCGACTTACCTTCTAATGTTTTATACCAAAACTTAGGGATAAATCGGGATCTTGCACATGGCGTAATACATCCTATGTATATCTGAAAAAAAAATGTATTTAAAAATAAATATTAAAAATCGTAGTTATGTTTATAAATCATTTGCAAAAATATAGTTGATGGAATCTCTTATTGAGTTAAAAAAAAATGTCAATTAATTTATCTTGCAATTTTACTTTTAAAGTGTGAAATCCAATTCAAATGTTTTAGAATAATCAACTACGTATAGTTTACACAGATGCAAAACATAATGTGTGCATAATCAGATATGTAAATAAATAGTACACACCAATAGATAGATTGGTAAAAAAAATATTTACCAGAGCAGTATTTCTATTTTGTATATCGAGAGTGTTTTTCTATGTCATTATTTAGAAACGATTTTTACTTTATAAATTTTAATTCCTGCAACTTATGTTGAACAAAATGACGATTATTTTCCAAATATTATTTACCTTGTTACATTTAGTAAGTATATTGACTTAAACTATATCTTCCTTTTTTTTTTAATTATATTGTTAATTGTTGTACTTAGATATTTATTAAAATAGACGCGATAAAATATCCGAATGATTTCACTCCTACACTGTTGTCAGGGGATTGCAAAATAAAATTTGATTTTATCATTGTCGGTGGTGGTAGCGCCGGTGCGATAATTGCTGCTCGATTAAGTGAAATTCCAGAGTGGAATATTTTACTATTGGAAGCAGGTGGGGATCCTCCAGAATCATCGGAAATTCCACTCAAATGGAGTTTGGCATTAAACACAGAGTACGATTGGAAATTTTTAACCGAACAAGAAGATAACTTGTTCAAAGGTTTAAACGGAGAAAGGTGTCACGTGCCCAGGGGATGCATGTTGGGTGGCAGTTCGTCCATGAACGTGATGTTACAAATCCGCGGAACAAAGTTTGATTTTGACGCATGGGAAAAAATGGGGTGCACTGGCTGGGGTTTCAATTCCGTTTTACCATATTTCATCAAATCTGAAAATTTTACCGACAAAAATCGGTTTGATCCAAAGATTCATGGGAATTGTGGGCCTCTCACGGTGAGTCCCTTTGAAGCTCCAGATCCTGCCATACGAATTATATCCCAAGCGGCAGACTTGATGGGCTTGACCAACGTGAAAGACTTGAACAAAGTAGAACGTTCGGTTGGATACTCGATGTCGGACAGCATGACTCGTGATGGACTAAGGTGCAGTACGCTGAAAGCTTTTTTAATACCCAATAGTGGACGACCAAATCTATTCGTAGCCAAATATATCCGAGTCACCAGAATTCTGATAGAAAAGAACAGTGCGGTTGGTGTAGAGTTTGTAACAAAAACAGGCAAATTCAAGACCGTCAACTGTACGCTTGAAGTCATATTGTCTGCTGGAGTAGTGATGAGTCCTCAATTACTTATGATCTCTGGAATTGGACCAGTTGATCACTTGAAACAATTGGGTATTAACGTGGTGGCTGATCTTCCCGTCGGAAATAGTTATCAGGACCATGTCGCCTATTTTGGGCTAGTCCTTAGTGACCGTAAAAATAGACCAATCGAAGAAATCGCAGCAGAAAGTCAAAAACTTAGAAAGGAAACGTTTGATTTAATCCCCAAAGGAATTAGCACAATGGGGTTGACGGGACTTCTTAGTTTTGTTGACACCAAACGCAAGTCTGGAAACCCCGACATCGAAATTATGAAAATCAGATACTCGTTCAATACGACCCGACAGTTCAACACGTTCAAGAACATGTTTGGATTTTCCGACGAGATGGCGAACGTGTACAACGAGCTGAACATGCACAGCGACATAATACTAATGATACCGATTAGTAACATGATAACCAAAACTGGACGTATTTTACTGAGATCGAACGACCCTCTGGCGTGCCCAAAAATAATTGCAAATTATTTGTCGGACCAGGAAGAAATCGATACGATGCTGAGGGGTATCGAGTTCGTTGTTGAAATGTGCAAGACAAAACCAATGACTGACGCGGGATACGCTTTTGAGGAGGTCGTATTTCCGAATTGCGAAGCGAATTGCAAGTGGGGTACCAAAGACTACTGGAAATGCGGTATTAAAAATCTGGCCACATCAATTTTTCATTCGGTTGGTACCAATAAGATGGGTGCGATCGGCGACAAGACTTCGGTGGTCGATCCCTGCTTAAAAGTGATTGGTGTTGAAAGACTTAGAGTGATTGACTCTTCTGTTATGCCATCATTAGTATCTTGCAACACTAACGCCGCAACAATGATGATAGGTGAATATGGAGCGGATATAATCAAAACCCACTATGGGAAATGAAATTATAATTATTTATTTTAGACACCGTATGTTATGAGTGTGTTAGATATATTTTTTTCTTTTGAATTTTAAAAAAATTACAATAAAATAAAAAAAAAATATTTGAAATATTTTATTCCTCAAAAAGAGATTTTAAATTAAAAAAAAAAAAAAAAAAAAAATAGAAAGAATAAAATATTTCCGATCGTACATTTTACAATATAAAAACAATAGTATACACTATAATAATTGAAAAACTAAATTAATTAGTTCAAAATTAATCGATTATTTAACAAATTTCAAACGAATACTCATTTTGACCTTATGATATTATGATAACATGATAATACTATTATTTATTATAAAATAATTCGTTCTTATAAAAACTTTAAGCAATTATGTATATGTCATTTTGCATGTAACGATTATGTAAATCCTTCAATTCACTGCTACATTTATTTTTAAAAGAAAAAATACCACATTACAGTGAAAATTGATTTTCAAAAGTTTGAAGAACAAATTGATAAAAATGTCTATAAATTGATTTGCAATTTTTTTTGCATCACAATAAAAACGTAATGTCAATAACTGTCATGTAAGACAGCAAAATTTTAATAATCAACAATATTTGTCTCATCTATTATTATTAAGGCCTATTGCAAAACGTGCATTAAACGTAGGTATTTGGTGTGCTATACATTTCTTATTTTTATTTTATATACAACCAACCATCGTAATGACTATGGTGAAGTAACAGTGACAAAATGCTCCATAAAAATTTCGTCATCTCTCGTAGACATAGAAACGGTGTTAATTATTATTACAAACGCAAATTGTTATCGAACGAATCGATCGCCAATTTTAATGTCCATCGAGTAACTTTTTGATCGATCTTCGTAAAATTTCATGATTATGTGAGCCACGACTGTGACCCACTCAAATAGTTATGTTTTGTATTGATAAATGGAATGGAAACTCATGCATGGTGCACTACCGACTTGTTTAAAATAATGTATTTAGTCCACACGAAAACACGATAGGATTATTAAACGAAAAACGGATTACGAAATGTGTTTCATATCATTTCAGCAAAAAATACGTGGTGTATGTTGAGTTGATATTATATCTCAATAATTTATAGTGAAAATAACAACGTATAACTTTCAGAACTTCTAAAAATAATTTCTCAACATTTTAAACTTACGGGAGATAGTTTAAGCTAAAACTTGATTACAGTATTGATTCTCATAAACGACAAAATTCATCATTAGCTCATCTGAAAAAATAAATACGAATTAAATTACATTCGTATAAATTGTCAAATACTAAAATTATCGTAAGAGAATATCCAAGTGTTTATTTTTATTTACATTTCACATTATATTATATTTTAATAATTGCAGTATTATTTTTATAACGTATAGATTTATTTTAATTTTTAATTAATGTTAATAATTTGGTACTCAGTTTTTTAATATGTCATATTTGTTATTTATGCATCGATTAACTTATTAAAATATAAAGAAGAAATTGTATATTTTGAAAAAGAAATTTTGAAAACTGTTCACAGTTAATATAAAATTCGTTGCTGTTTGACTAAAAATTCTGTTTTTTTTACTCTGCCCCTAACTGTATTTTAAATACTAGGTATAATTTTGATTCACAAGGTGGAGGAATGGTGCATCTAGTTAATTTTTATTAGTTATAACATATAATATTAGTATTTCACCCGATTTTACACTATTAATCATAATTTTGTGTATTTATTTAAATCTACCATTGGAATAATTCTACTTGATTTTAATTTCATTTATTTTTTCTCAATATTATTTTTTAGATCAAAATTAATAGTAATAATAATATAGTTTTTTTTATAATTGATTTCCTATTCACATCCTATATACGAAAATCAAACAAATTGTACATTTCTATAACAATTATAGCAATGCACAGAATTATGCACATATGGCAAACGTCCATCGCGAAATCCCAAAACATATTTTTTTATTACGACAGGTTGGGTTTGGATTAGAAAAAAGATTTTTTTTTTTTTTGAACACTTAACAAAATAGATGATTTACACAGGTGTATAACCCATGACGTAATTTACATACACATACATAACAAAACATTCGCCGATAATCAACATTTTTAGATGCGAGAGTATAATATTAATTATATATATATATATACTTTGGACCTAAAGTATTGTCATATTTAGTCATATTGAGTCTAGCTAACTCTGAGTCATTGTGTATTTTAATGTTAATATAGTTTTCATTAAAACTTATCATATTTTATAAATGGGTTTTCAAATGATATAAGCTTAGAGTGTATTTGTTAACCAAACAGAGATGAATATTTTAAAACACGGATCACATCGAGTATGTTTAGCAAGCAAACTACCAAATTATATTATACATGTTATTGAAATTTAAATATTATAAGTTTTTATCATAAGCTTTTATCATTAGATAATAATTTAGAATATAACATTTTTCGTTAACTTTTATTCAATATTCGTATAAGCAAACCAAAGATTAAAACCATGATTTAAATTTTCACAACTTTATATTTTCCTAATTTATTTTATTTAAAGATTTAAATTTCTAAGTTAAATTATACATAAATCAAATGCTTAATATATAATATATTTTTCGTTATTTACTTTAAATATGGCAAAAATAATAATGTAGGTATATCGTTGAAAAATTATTTTCATTAACATAATATTATTAATATTATTGTGTAAACGATGACATATAATTGTTAATTATAGCTTACATAAAAATATCTATAAACGTATTTACTAAACAAAAGTTTATTTATTTTTGCGTATAAAATGCAATCATGCTTTGTAATCTAAATGTACACAGTAATAGTAGATTGAGTTTAACAATATTATATTGTTTTACAGTGCAGAAAAATACATTTTGTGAATATTATTGTATTATATAATTATAATAGGACTACAATGTTTAGTAATGTTAGTTTATAATATGATAATTTGTATTGACAAATTCGATCAAAAAAATTTAAAATATTTTATTGATTAAACATTAAACAATGTCACAAGCCATTTTTATTTTACAGTGAATAACTGTCAAAACTAAATTATAATTATAAAAGTTACTGATATTATTTTTGTATTACAATCTTATTTTATTTAAACATAAAAAATGTAAAATTTAATAACAATCTAGTCAATTTGGAAATTTGTATATCTGTTCGATATCTTAAAACTTTTTCAACAAATTCAAACGTGAAAGAAAATGTTTCCAATCTAAAAAAAAATTACCTAATCTTATATATTTGTTTGGCAATCTTTTTGAAAACTACTTGGCAATTCTAGCATACCACTCAACTATATCTATGTCCACTTTAAAATCGATAGTAGTAGAGTTGTACAAAACTTTCAAAATACAAAAAAGTGTTTTTTTTCTTGAAAATAACACATTATTTTAAAGCCAATAGCTTTTTTACTCTAACAATTTGAAGATTAATATTTTATCAAAAAAATATATTTTAACTGAACGAAGTGAACTCGATTTTAAAATTTTTTGTTTCAAATTGAGATACTCAGAGGTCAGTGTACTGTGTAAAAATTAATGAGAGTGGTAACACGTGCTATGTTACAGTTTAATATAACTATTAAAATTAAAATAGATTATTATCATCCCAAATGTCAAATATATTTCTTATATCGCATCTGTTTTCGAATGATAGTGACACATAAGGTACTGAGACGTGCAAGTCATTAACTAAAGGATACGAAAGATCGTTAATCACTTTTAAGCAAAAAATAGGAATAGCACATTGTATACCTAAGCAGATTTAGACTACATTTCTTTTTAGTACCTATCATCTTTAAATTGCAAAACATTTATAATTACTATTATTCTTGAAAACAAGTGTCAGCTGTGAAGAATCTTGTTCCACGTACCCAATTTGCAACCACAGCTATTACAAATGTTCTAATTAGGTATAAATTCCGTATATTATTATTTATTATGCTTATATGTATTATGATTATTATGTAATAAACAATGGTAATATAACATATTCAGTTCAATGATATATGGGCCTGTATTTACATTTTTTTTTTCATATGAAAACATTACAATTATTAAGATTATAAAATACCATAAGATAAAATTTACCATAAAACATTTTTCATTATCATAAATTTTAATACCTATAATAAATTCAATATTCCATACAAATTTTAAATATTACGTAATATTACTGGTAGTTTTGATAGTTTTGCTAATAATATATAGTTTTTAAAGCAATTAATATAGGTTTTGGCTAAGGTCCTTTGACGAACTCAATATATTTTATATGATTTCTCGGTAAGACTGCGGATTACACCGACGCTTTCGGACTATGAAAAAAGGTAAAAATTAAAAACTTAGGATACACCCGGGAGTTGGAAAATCCTTGGAAACTTTATAGTTTCCGAAAACTCACCGGAATAATCGGATTTATATATTAATGTAAATAAAATAGAACCAGTTATTTCGCCATGGTAAAAAGCATAATTATCCCTAAAATTTCACATTACCAATATGGTCAATATTGTTTAATGAAATCTATTGCCTGATTGAAAACTCGGAAAATAACAAAAAAAAACCTTTATTATATTACACAACTACGTAGGTCATATGTAATCATCAGATCAATGAGTGAACAAAACCAAAAAAAAAAAAAAAAAAATGTGAACAAAGTTTTCTTTCCGACAGTCCTTCTTGCGTGTTGTTTTACTTTTCATCGTGAGATTGAACTCTGGGCAAAAACCCGAACGGAAAGTAGTTAATTGATGGTAATTTATTGTTTTTAAAATGCTAAAAACGTCAGAAGTTATTTAAAAAATGTTTTGTTATTAATCTAATAACCCACGAAAATGAAAAGTAATGGTAAAACCGAAAAGCCAGGTTAAATCAATTTTATTAATGCTATATTTATACAAATATATATATATACACTTTTTTTCTAAGAACTTAAACAATTAATTCCTTTACTGATCTGCTTAAAAACTTAGTTTATGATTCATGAAATTAAAATGAAAAAAATTCGTGCAGCCGTATCAATGTCTAAATAAATATATACACCATCCAAAACGTAATTAAATTATCGACAAATATATATGTATAAAAAAACAACAACAAAGTTCAAACATGCAAAAGTGCCACGAGCAAAGCAAAGTGTATTCCTCCCTACCAAGCTATGTGCATTAGTGTTTATAAACTATAATTATACCTTCAGTTTTAAATTGTTTATGTTTGAGATCGTACCGAATTAATAAAACTTAAACGAGTTTAGTGTTATATAATATAATTAAAAAGTGTAGCACTCATATCGTTAGATAGCATTTGGAAAAGAATAATTTACAAAGCAACAAACATAGTTCATAATATTATTATTATTATTATTATTCAATAATAATAAATAATTATAATAAATGAAATATTTATAATGATTAGAATAGGTATCCATTTTACAACAGCTCGTTCGCCAAAATGACAGTATCGTGAAAATTACGCGGACTACATGAATATTATGTTAGTACGATTGTATCGTTAATATTTTAATCTGAAACCGTTCGACCCGGTATCAGGTTTACGAGATAAATATGTTATATACACCTACTCGCATAATATAGCTGACACTAAATAATATATAATTTTATCTATATTATATTCGAGTGCTATAATATACATAACTACATAATAACTAATGTTATTGTTATTATCATTATTATTATTATTATTATGTAACTCAAATTCAATTCAAAAACGGATGCAACCAAAGTAGAAACGGTCGCGTTAGGGAAATAGAGTAGAAACGTAAACCACGATTTGGAGAACAACTCTACTGTGTACATTTCTATGTGTATATATACTGTACAAGGATATTATAATGCAACGGTTATAACATCCACGGGCTATCTGAGAATAGCAGAAACCTCAATCACTCACAGTAAATGAATTTTCGTAACAATCGTACTATATTATATAGCGTCCCAAGAAGGTAAAACAATATTGTGCAACGACAGAGGTGCATGTGTATACACTATAAACTATAATAATATATAATATTAAACGTATAATAGACAAACTCACGCCTATATTATCATACAGATCGATATGACAAAATAAAATATTATAATAATGATACAATACATAATATATCGGTTGGAACGATCGGCCAGACACTACATACTATACATTTTATTTTTTTCTGTTAGAAATTCTATACTGACGGAGCGACGAATGTACCGGTTTTTCAATGACACGTGTATATTTTTCTTACAACACACACTTTTTAAACAGGAAAAATGCTTTGATTTTTAACATTAACGGCGATTTCTGAGAGCAAATCAAAAATAGTTTAAACTTTTTAGTACCCAATAACAGGATTATTACCTCAACAATAAAACAGAACACATATATTATCATAACGTCTTATAGGTAGTTATTATACTATTATTATACACTTACTATCATCACCATCCTTATGGGTGTAATAAGATTTTGTGAAAACACATTGGAAAACTTGACGCACGTGGAAACGTACTATACCGTCCATGTCCATATCATAGATTTATCATACATTTTGAAAATACATCAAACAGATTTGATGCAAATAACTTTTTAAAAATGGGAACCGTTATGATATTATAATGGAATTATGTAAATGTTAATAAAAATATGTACAACTGCTTTCAGTTCTAGAAATATTTGT
>JACXSJ010000420.1:320588-330932 GCA_014851325.1 Pentalonia nigronervosa
TGTGTGTGTGTGTGTGTGTGTGTGTGTGTGTGTGTGTGTGTGTGTGTGTATTTCTGTGTGAATGGCCAGTCGCATTATTAGTTATTATAATTCAGTCATAACTTTGCGTATAGTTTTAATACGTTTTGTGAAGAACAATAAAAATAATATTGTCTTCGCAGACAATTATTTAATCATAAATTGTATGTTTTATGTAACAAGAACAAAGAACACAATAATTTACGAGTTGATAAACTTTATTATTATTATTATTATAACTTATAACAAACCGACGGTTCGGTAATCAAGATGATTTAATAGCATTTAAGGGAAAAAAAAATAAATAATAGTCACTAGTTAATACTACTTATCTATAAATTAAGTTTCTATTTTTTAAATCTAAACTTGGCATAATTTCTTTGGAGTTACAACACTATTCTAACAATGGTTTTTAATTCACAGAACGATGTAATTCGACAAAATAGTATTTTAATGAGATAATAGCAAAAAACAACAATATATGTAGCTGAATTGCCTATCCAGAACGCCGCGTTACAATATTTACATACTATTGAGATATTGGACCCTTGCATAGATGAAATAACACAAAGATGAAGAAAAGAAGATTCACTTTAAAAATGTGCATGGATCATACATAAAAATAGTTGCTATATTAATATGAAGTTCAGAGTCTTATTATACATAATAAATCGAAATTTCTATCAAATATTTAATTTTTCAATCTTACATAATTAAATATAGTATTTTGTGCTATTTTTTTTTCAATTTTATTTTTGTTTAGATCTGTTGACATATTATAACGCTACAAAGTGGCCACACAAAGTATAATCAGGGTAATTTATAAATTAATAAATTTTACTGTTTAGTAGAATTACACACGATACAACACATACGTATGATATATTGTTATTTGTACTTGGCTAATATCATTTAAATTCAGATGATTGTGCTTCACAGATGGAATATATAGCAGTTATATAATTAAGGAAATGAATGGACTTCTGTTTATGATACCTGTACATATTATCACTATCTTGTATTTTTTTCTAGGAAATGGTGTATGAATATAAAACGATAAAAGTCATTAAATAAACAATGACACACACACCAACGAAATCAGGAGTTTTATAATGAATTTTATACACGTATTTTATTTTTATACGCGTAGATATTATCACTGAACCATTAGTGTTGAGTACGTTTTTAGAGAAACAACAAATCAGAAAATATTTTTTAATATCAAAATTCAATAACACATGAATTATAATTTATCAATAATATGTATACTTGATGGAATAAATACAAAATCAAATACTAAGTGCAGAACATAACGTAATACTGTACATACAATTAATTAATTAATTTACACGCAATAATTATTATTATGTGTGCTTGAACGCAGAGTTTATTTTATTCATTTTCGATTCAAACATGTAGTGCTTATAATACTAAAACAACCATACACGTGCCAATGAAACGTTAATTAAAAAATGTTTTTAATCATATATTTTGAATATAAATGGGAAGTATTCTCATTACGTACACCACAATGATAATTTACATTAATTTACTATTATTCTTATTAGACTGGACGTATAACAGCATAAATCTTGAAAAATAAAACCCATCTGAGTAATTCCATATACGATAAACTTAACGCACATTATAATATTTTTTATGTATATGTATTCCTACTCGAAACTCCCTCATTACGTGTATTAAAAACGTATAAATAATAGTAGGTATATTTTCAGGCAGTACAGACAAGAGAGAAAAAAAAAGAACGAATAAGCGAAAAAATGTGTAGATAGGTATATACATAGATACTCGAATATTATCGTATAGGTAAAAATACTTAAATGTACACGCAATATTATGCAGCTTGAAATTATATTTTCATCGTCAGACCAGACCAGAGCTAATATTACTAAATTACCGTATCACAATAATTTTACACGTCTATCGAGTTGTACAACTCTTGTTGCGCATTATATACTCACCGGCACAAAAGGCTCGCGTACAATATTATGTATAAAATATTATTATTATTATTATTATTATTATTATTACAGTCGTGTATTGCCGTACGCGTAATATTATATAGGGATGACGGCTATGAGCGTTATATTATGATAAAAGAATTCAAAAGGGTGGCTTAAAAATTGATAGAACCCAATAATAACAATAACGACTACGGTAGACGTGAAAATATAGTCATTTCGCGATAGATATCGGTACGTTTGCGCGCAAGAGTAGTAAACAGATATGATAAAACTTGTGTATATAATAGTATTATTAATATTTCAAAGCCCGGCGAACGCGGCACTGCGCGGGAAAACTGTTTAAAATATTTATTTATTGCACAGTCTTTCCCTTCGGTAGTTGCGGTACGTATACAACACCCTAGACTGCAATTGGATCCTTAATTATACAGGTATAATACGAATATACATAAAATATAATCGACTATAAACAAATAATAATATTATTATGCACGAACATTTTTTAAAATGTATTTTTAATTTTTAATTTTTTAATGGGTTCAGCGTACATCAAATAATGTAGGTAATCGAGATGTTGCATACTTATCTGCACAATAATGGAAAATAATGTAGGGAGAAGAAAAATTAAATATAGTGAACAACATTTATAAATTAAATATATATATACCCATCGAAGTTGTAAAACCTTGCCTGTAAAATTAATCCAAATCTGCTTAAGAGATTTCGCTACGAAGCCATCGATAAACTTATTGTATAGTTGGTACGCACGTTGTTATAACAACATTTTAGAATATAATTATCATTTTCTCCGTACAGTTTCGACCCGAAAGAGCGGTATATACCCATGTCGACCATTATGTTTATACAGGGTCCGTTAGAACAAACGCATGTTTTTAAAACTATTAATACTTCAATTTGGGAAATCCAATTGGCATTAGAGACAGCTCTTTGTAAAGCTGATAATGTGCAGTTTTATTTGTCAGTGTGTTGTGGAGTGTCCAACAACGAGTGTTCGCATTACGGCGGTACTTCGAAAACGGTAAATCTATCGTTCAAACACAGCGAGATTTTCGAATTAACTTTGATATTCCACGTCATAGAATGATTCCTAACCGCAATACCATTTTGAGATTGGTCAGAGCGTTCAACACAATAGGTACGGTGTTACTCCAAAAGTCACAGTTTGGAGTACAATAGGCGCAACGCAAATTATTGGCCCTTATTTTTTCGAGGACAACGACAAACGACCACTATAAATTCAGAACGTTACACCGATATGCTGACCCAATTTTTTTTCCTGAGCTTCAACGACGACGTGTCAGTGTCAGAAAAGTGTGGTTTCAACAAAACTGGGTAACATTACACACAGCTTATTCCTCAATGAAGGTTCTTCGCCAAAAATCTCCCGAACGTCTCATTTCGCACTTTAGGGACATTTCGTGACCCCCTCGCTTCCCTGACTTGTCAATATGTGATTTTTTTTTTGCGGGGTCACTTAAAATCAAAATTCTATCGATACAAGTCACAAACTCTTGATGAATTGAAGGACGAGATCACACGAATGGTGGGTGAAGTTCCGGGACAGATGCTGATCGATACGATGGGCTCGTTTCGCGAGCGCCTGCATTCCTGCATTGCGTCTCAAAGGCGCCATATTAATTACTTTATTTTCAAAACCTAAATTTTGTTACAGATAAAAAAACTGCATATGTTTCTACATTTTTTTAAAATAATAAAAATTATTTTACTGAAATTACTTTTAGTGTAGCATTATTTCAAAAAAAACATGCGTTTGTTCTGACAGACCCTGCATGTCGTAGGTGCCTAGCTTATTAGTTGGTATGCACCGAATCTGTCAACTCTATGTAAATTATAATGATCTGTAAAAACTAAAAATAACTCAAAACAAATCAAATTTTTTAGTCAATAAGTATAATAATATGATGATATAAAATAATATTTTATAACATTATAGACCTGATCCCGATAATCGTTGTTCGCGGAAAAAATATCGAAGTATTGTGTAATATGGCATGTCGTGTAATTCATCATTTTGGATTCATTTTGAAATTGGTTTTAAATAAAACATAATAATATGGCATATACAATTATAGTGGTGATATTCATTAGTAAATACGAAAAAAAAAAGTATGGGAGAAATAAAGCACTGAGCATTTGGTTAGGTCGAGTATATACGTATCACGATTTTTTAAAAATTATTACCATCCCCGAACATTGTTTCTCTTGGAATACATTGAATAACATAATGATATTGTTTTACCACGTAAATAGGTTTTTTTGTTGGTCATCGCTTTATTCTATTTTAGGGGTTCGTTCAGTTCATTATTTTACCAATATTACTTTACTATCGTATCGAGGCAGTGATTTATGCGTACGACTTGTTTTTGACACCTGTTTGCAATATACATTTTTCACAATACACAAAATTACCCATTATTATTTATTATACATAATATATCAATCTGCTATTACAAAATATGATTTTTGACGAATACATTATTGATTTACGACTTATTTATTCACAAGTGGTCGATATAATATAATATTATATGAAAGCACTTCGACTTCTCGAGAAATGTGTGATAAATTGTACGCATTGATTTAAAGTTTTTAATATTTGGCATGACAAGATGAAATTGTGTCCTATTGTATACGATTCTATCACTATTTATACTACCATCGCATACAAATCTAAAACCGTCTACTATGTTCACCAAAATTAAGCATAATTCCATATCATGTGTTTAATAAAATAATAAAGGTAGTTATTTTTAACATAGTATGTTATTATACTAAATTAAGATGATAGCAATTTTAAAAAATCTAATATAAATTGAGAATTTTACCATATTATATTATATTCAGCATATCTAAATATTTAAGACATCCAATAATACAATTTCACAACGTTCTGTTATACCTAAATAAACCACCCTAAATGGGCCTAATCAATAATAATAATTAGTGTGGCTTGAGGTAGGTAAAGCAGGTACCTAATTAATATGTTTTTTTTTTTTTGAACACTGTATTAAAGCTACCGATTGCAGCCGATATTAAAATGTACGCATAGGATATTAATAGTACTCATATTAAGTTTACTAGAGATGGGAATTGTGACTCACTTTGATGAATCAATTCACTCAATTCATCAAGTCAACTCCCAATTCTCAATTGATAAGTCTAATCATATCATAACCAAGTCATGATTTAAACCTGAATCCATATAAATCAATCAAATCAATTCTATTATAAAATAATAACACATATTATGTTTGTGTACTGTTATCACTTATCAGATGCGTCGCCATAGGCCCACAATTTTTTAATATATGTGCAGAGATCGTAACCGGGATTGCGTTTACTGTTTATAATACAGCTGATAGCTGGACGGTTTTTAAAATTTTACTGATAAGATGATAATTTCAGATTTGGAAGTGGCAGTGTTGGTATTAAGTATTTGGTAGTATTGCATTGAACGCCCGAGTCACTAATTTGAGAAACATTGATTCAATTCACTCAATTCACTTAAAAGAGTCGACTCACTCATGAACTACATATCCCTAAAGTTTACCAATGTGATATTAAATAGCTTCAAATAAACAAGAAAGAACGGTATTTACAAATATTTCTATAGGTAGAAACTATTTAAAATAAAACATGTTATAGCGAAGATGAAAAGAAATACAGCTCGTCATTTAGCGACAAAAACAGAATTGAATTGAAATGTCGTTAATCATTGCACGAATATAATCGAAATACAATTGTTACGACTGCATTGAGAACTCCAATTTTTCCATCAACCTAAGTACTAGAATAATTATTGACTCATAAAATTGATGTCACCGAATAAAAATATGCAAAAGACATTCTTTAATTAAAGTTTAAAACACTAATTATGCTAACTATTTATAATTTACGTGCACCATGTTTTTCAGTCTCGTTTACTTTTGGCGGTTGATAATACAAAAACAAAAATACAATTATTTATTTATTAACGTTTTGCGAAAAAATATATATTCTTGGTTACTTTACATATAGTGAATGTTGTACGCGCTAACAATATCTTAATATTTGCAACGAAAAATTAAAAGAATTCTAGAATTTTATTCCACAAACTGCAAGTTTCTTGTCTTCGGTAGTTTAATTTCTTAACATTTTATTTATCTTTGTGTTTACCTTAAAAGTAATTTGAAATTTGTTAACAATAGCAAACATAGCGAACGTCTGTTGTTATATTAAGCTTTTTTCTCTCGCACAGTAAGAAATGTCTTGGTTTACTCAATATTTTAAAACAAGGAATGTACAAAAATATCCGCATGGAATGTTTGTTTGAATTAAACAAGTTTTACCCCTTAAAAAATAAAATGTATAATTGGTAGTGGTGGCGGACTCTTGGAGTTATATTAAACACGAGTATTATCGTCTAATTTATATCAACTAACACGAAGGCGAATTCGAATTATTAAACTTTTGAGACCAATAATTATAGGATCATTTATGATTTTGTAACTTGAAGTGATATTTTTTTCTATTTTATAATATTTAAACTTAACCAGTTATTATGGGTTTGAATCAGATTCCATTTTATTTTAAATTGGTAATTTTTAATCAGTTTTTATCAATAATCTAACGGCAAAAAACATTAACTCAATTTTCATTTTAACTATTAAATTTAGTTAAATTATTCATCAATTTTCACGTGATAAATGAACATCTACTTTTAAAAGGAGTTCTTACAAAACGCCGTTTTAGAAGATATTTATTATTTATTCTATACCAATATTTTATTGATAAACAATATTATTCTAATATTTTTGTGTTAACACTTTTTTTCTACTATTAAACAAACGAATTTCTTTTATAAATATGTTTCACGTTGCACATGCACATGGTTGTTGACTGATGAATTTAGCAATCTGGATAAAGTTATGTTCACTTTAGCGTCTATATAAAAATGTAATTTAATTGTCAGTAAAGTCAGTAATGGTTAGTATAATATTAGTATAATATGTAAGAGAGGAATATTTATCCATTCATGTTGTATTGTTGGTGATGGTGTTAATGGTGCAGGTAGTGGTAACACATGTAATATTAAGCTTTATCTGAAAAACTATTATAATATATTATAATATAAATTATAAATACTAATAAAATCATATTTTTTTATCTTCGTGTATTAATTTAAAGAAAGTCACAAATTTTAAAACAATTATATTTTAACGATATAAATTCTAAATCTAAATAATATAAATTAAAAAACAAATCAATATTTTTATAGGTACAATAATAACTAATAAATTTTTAAATAGTAAAATGTAAGGCAGCTGTACAAAGACTTTAATTCAAGCAAAGTTTAAAGTCAAATTCTATGTAAACCGTCTGGTTGGAACACCCCTAATCTAAATCCTCGTTAAATTAACTTTTTCTTTATCCAAAATCTGGATTCCAAAGATTTACCTCTCATTATTTTATATATATTTTTTAAACGTTTTCATCCTAAACCTACACGACAGACGAGAAAAAAAATATTAATTTATTTTCAACGAAATGCAATATTTTTTGAAATATATTTATTTTGCCGCAGTTTTTCGTTCGTAAAATTATCGTAACACGACATTCACACGATGTGTAAAATAATGAAATTTACATTTCGAGCAAATAATTATGGTTTATATTACATATTATATAATAGTAAGAATAATATTAGGTTATACCTATTTATCAATACAAACAATAATTCGCAGATCGTTTTTCAATTAACTAGCGAGCTTTCAAAGTTCAACCCTTTGTACGTAAGTGGCATACAAATCTTATATACATAATATTATACACCATGTTCTGTCATGTAGTATATATAACAACAGTAGTAACAATAATATATATATAGTAATTTATTCGTTTCGCTGTTTAACGTTGTGTTTCGATGTCATCGTTTCGTTCCACTCGTGACCAATACATAACAACATTACAATAATATGTTCACAACCTAGTACAACTGTATAATAGGTGTGCATATGTGTATATGATATGTGATGAACAACACTTTGTGCCAAATTTAATATCGTATATTAGGATGGTTTGTTAATGTGTAATATTATTATATTTATTGCCCGAAACGGCCGTAATGTGTCTGCGCGGCTCGCTGGGCAATAAATTTCGAAATAATAAAATACATTCGATATCACGATAGTAATAATATTATTATCGTGTCGCGTTTGTTCTCCACACGATTTCTGGTATGGAGGTGATACGATAATATTATTATTATTATCAAAGGTGCACGAGACTCGTGGCGAATCCGACGTCTGCGGTTAAAAACTTTTGGTGATACGCAACCAAACTCGGGGCAGTTTTTTTTTTTTGAAATATTTACCACAGCGTGAGTGTTTAACGCCTATTTAACACATTAATAATAATGCAAAGTTAACGCCAGCTGTTAATGATAATATTTACTCGTTTACTCGTTCCCAAATCCAGTTACACGAACGTTATTATGTATAAATAAATATACAAATATGTATGAAAAATATAAACACATTTGCACAAATATTATCACAAAAGTATTTAACTAAATTCGATGTTTTTTAAAAACAACGGCGATAAAAAAAAAAAAAAAACATATTTTCTACCGCGTGTACACAAAAAAACCATAGTATAATAATATTTTAATTATTTTTTATTGCGTAACGAACCGAATAACATTTTAAAAATATATATTTATGAAGGTAATGCAAACGGCATATTTAAAATGGAATTTCGTGGTTGTTTTATTATATTTATCGTTAGGTAGATAGTGGAAATAAAATAAAAAATAATCACAGTTCACAACATAATATATTATTCACATACGCTACCGTACATTTGGTATTTAACGAAATAATAATATCGTTATGTCATGATAAACTATTTTGCAATGTTATAAAGCAAGTCTAATAGTTTAAAACAACCACAAAAAAAAAAAAAAAAAAACATAAACCACTGTAATAAGGCTCATGTGCGGTTAACTCACGACCTACCCTTTTGCCGTAGCCCGTAGACACTAATTCCTTCGGCTTTTTATCCACGCATACATATAACATAAATTAGCTTGGGACATACACTGCACACTTTAGACATAGGATGCCGACCGCATTTATACCCCGGTCTTGGCGGTCGAGCTCCGTGACCCCGTCACCGGTTGTACGTCAAAAACTTTTTGACACGTTTCCCCAGCCCCGATACTGTTGCGACGACGAATCGGATCGATTTGTTATGTCTCAGCTAGAGCGACACACACACACACACGCGCACTCATTTATGCGACACATCCGTTCTCCCTCCGATCGTCACTCGTTTTCGGTAACCGTGCATCAGTGTAAAACTACAGAGTGTAAACCAGGAAAACACGGTTTAGGACCACTCGGTGTAATATTATAATATTCTAACTAGATAATCAAAACACACTGCAGATGCCAAGGCAATACAAATCCCACTGGTGGATGATATCGGAAAAAGTGCTTCAGTGTAGTTATAGTCGTAGTACGATCATCTCACGATCGTAGATATACGTTCCTAATACATGGTCATTTTACAATTTCAAAAGTGAAAGGGAAACGTACCGATAGAAGCTTTTAGGGGAATTGGACAACCCGTCTGTGGGTTCTATTCGCGTCCCTAGCAATATATATTATATTTACATTCACGTATACGCGTATAATAAGTATGGCGATGGTTCTTGTACGCGATGAAAAACTGATCAATATTTACCTCCGTGTCAACACCAGGGGAAAACGAAGAAAAGTAACAAACCACGATAACCGTTTTCCACGACGCCGATGTTTTCCGTCACGCCAAACGCGACCTTTATCAGCGTATTGGCCGTACCTACATACGAAACGTTCGGTACGCCACTTTTATTCACATACACTTGACCCAAGATAACGTTTAATTTTTATTTTGTTTTTAATATTCACGGTAATAATGGAAACAAAAAAGTAAATAAATAAAGGGTAGATGTATAGACGTGTGGAGAAACGGAGATTGCGTTAAATTCTCAAAAAAACGCGGCCCGGCCCCCGGGTCCGGGGGAAAATCGCAACGACGTTTAGGGACGATTAAACGAAGTTTCCGGTTGTATCTTTATTTCCTCTTTTACGAGTCCTCGGGGGAAAATATTGTTCCTCGCGCACGTCCCACGAAACTTTGAGGTTTTTAATCGGAAATTTTCGTCCAGGCTATGACCTATGCGTGGGTGGTCGAGGCGAGGATGAGGTCGAGTCAAAACGGCTATAATATATTATGTAGGATTTTATTATATACATTTTATACGTGTAATATCACA